>OZ010616.1:10410365-10480365 GCA_963932145.1 Acanthosepion lycidas | reverse complement strand
ATGTAAACTCCCTTTGATTTCCTTTTGAGGAAATTGAGCAAAAGCAGAAGTTCTTTTTAGATTGAGGAAAATACAGGGAATCACTAAAAATAAAAATAAAAATATCTAAAAATCCAGATTTTTCCAGGATTTTTTTCTCCTAAAGGACGTTGAGCTGTATATGTTGTCATTGAGGCTGGTTCCTCAAATGACTTGATAAGGCAGACATAAAAATTATTGTATTAGCTTGAGTAATTCTTTTTATTTATTTATTTATTTTTTTTTTATTTTAATTTCAACATAGGCCTTTCAACCTGTGCCTCCTGCTGTCATTGCATGAAACAAAACTTTACTTTAACATCAGTATTTCAAAACATCTGTAGAATTTCAGAGTTTTAGTATTTCCAGAAGTCACTTATAATTTCCCTTTTCATTTTCTCTCACACAATCCACTTGTCTTAACTGTCAAAAGAAAAATTTGTTTTTTTACATTTTCTTTTCCTTCTCCATATTTATATGATCACATTCATGTTTACAACAGCTTTAAGTTAATGTGATATTTGGCTTTTCAGAGACACTTTCAATGACTGAAAACTGCTCAACAGAAATAATTCAGTATTGCTTTGTTCTAAAAGTGAAAATAAAACTTCTAAAAGCAAGCAATATAGAATTTATGTACACATAGTGTATTTGTTGTTTAATGTTAAGCTGATAGCTTTTCTATTCACTGATGTAAGGGAAAATACTTGATTAAATGTAAAATAAAATAGAAAAGTCTTTTTCTTTACTAAATCATTTGTTCTTTATGTTACTTTGTCATTATTATATTGACAATGCTGAATTGCAAAAATGCTTCAGTTTTATTTGTAAGCAAGATAATTGTACACAAAATCATTTTGCAGACTCATTAAAGATGTTATCATTTCAAGTTGATATTAAAGAATTTGTTCTGTTAAAATCAGTTGAAATTTCATTTATTTATTTAAAACTGCTAATTGCCACATTATTTCAACCAGCACATAATTCATATTTTGGATTGAATAACTTCCTGTTGCATATTGATCTTTTTACTAAGGTAAGTCTAACATTATATTAACACTTTGAGCCCTATGTTCCTGAACAAATTTAACCCTTCTGCCTGAGCTCCTGAGTCAAAATTTACAAATAATTGGTATGTAATATTTCATGGTAGATATAAAAATAGTTACAAGTGTTTACCCACTGTTCAACTGGTGGCTGGGTATTAAATCATTTTTCTCTACCACCAGTAAAGTGGTGGTAAGGGCTCAAAGGGTTAAGTAGCAGATATAGTTGTCAATACTTTTAGTTACTGACATACCACATAATCTCTGGGATTGAGAATATATTCTACTAGCTAAAAAAATAAATAAAAGAAAAGCTTAAGTATTTTATTTTCTGTGTCATGTTTAAGCATTTACATCCTTGCTAATTTATTTTATATTAAATAATTTAAAGGTAAATTAACTATTTTTTTTTTTTTTTTCTGTTTCATTAAAAAAATTGTCAAATACTTTCAACTTAAAGCATTCTCTCTTGGTGGACTAATCAGCTTACTATGCACACATTTTCTGAGCCAATAAAAAAAAAAAAAAGTCAGTAATTATAAATTCAGACCTCATAGTGTGAACTTGAAAGAATGCATCAAATGGAGAACTTTAACCAATAAAGGAGTTTTTGTTTAACTCGTAAACATTGTTACATTTATGGATGCAAATATTACTTATTTTTTGATATGTGTTAAGGGTTGTGGGCGGTTTGAAAATTTTGCTTTCAATATTGATTTTTTTTTTTTTTTTTTTTTTTGATACCTCAGTTTCTGTTTTTAATTTAGTATATTTTTTTTTTATTTCTAAGGAAGCCATTTATCCTCTTGTATGATTAGTTGTTATTCAACATTTAATTATGCCACTATTTCAATAATGATGGGGTCAACTTTGTAATTCAATCATTCTCTATGATGCTATGAATCATGAGTTTTAAAGAGTTGAAATCCGACTTCTGGGATTTGTTTAAAACAGTCAACTCTTTAAAATCATGACCAGAGATTCATGAAATATTTCTAAAGAATAAAACTTTGAGGGGGTTAAAGAATGGAGATTCAGACTAAAATACAAGTCAGAAATGCAAGAAATTAACAACTAAATTTATTTGGACAAACAAAATTAAGCAAACACTCAGCATAAAATGAAAATGAAATATTGTCAAAATTATTCAACAGAAAAAATTTAATTTTGTCTTAGATTGTGATTGAGAAAAAACAGTTTCTCATCATGAGTAGATTTCAGCCGACATCTCCGGTCACTGATGACAAGTCCAGCCTTAGTGAAAGAAAAATGGATTAAAAAAAATTATTCACCTAAAGTTGTGTATGGTTGTTTGTTTGTTTTTTGTGGGTTTTTTTTTTAGGCTTTAAAGGTAATTTAGTCAATAGAATTCATGACTTTGATTAAAGTTTAAACTTTCAAATAAATTATCAAGTATAAATAAATACTATATTTATTAACAATTTAGTAAAATACAAAAGAAATAAATACCACCAGTTTTGTTTAGTTTGTGTCTTTGGATAACGCATTTGGGAGAGAAAACAGTATAGCTGAGATAAACTCATTTCAGGAGAGCTATCAAAAAATGAAATAATTAAAAAAAAAAAAATTGACTTAAGGCAGCACTGGCACTGGCAACTACTTTTAAAAAAATTTTTACTTGCTATTTCATTTTGGTGATCTCATTTATTTACTTTTACCCAAAGAGAACAAAATCAGTTATCAAAATGAAATGTCTAAAAAAAAATTACTTTTTGTAAAAGTAAAAATTTAAATTTTTTTTTTTTTTTTTTTTAACTCTGATTTTAAATTATTTTACAATACAAATAGATTTACATATCATATTTCCTTTTTTTTTTTTTTTTATTTGGGAAATATTCAATGCTAAAAATGTAGATTTCTTCCTACATTTATCTCCTAAAAGTCTAAATGTTTGATCTTTCCTTTTACTAATAGTACAAATGTTGATAAAATTTAATTTTATTCAAATCTGAACAATGTTTCCTTGAGTATAGTTGCTTTAAATGCTTTCAGTTTCATTAAAAAAAAATTCGGTGCAGTTTCTGGTGTGTAGATGAAACTGAAAAAAAAAAAAAATCAGTCCTTTGGTTAAACTGCCCATCTCTAGTATTTGCTTACCTTTTCATGATTTGTCTTGCTTTCTAATGTTTTTGATGACCTAACTTTCATTTTTCATATATATAAATATATATATATATATATATATATATATATTCCAAAGGTTGGTATAGCTCGGGATGATAGTAGGGAGAAGCACCTGCTAGCTATAAAATGCTTCTGTGGCATGTCTCAAATAGCCTCTGACAATTAAGTCCAACTCCAAGATGGAAAACTGGTGCCTTATAAGCAGCTGCTTCAGGCAGACAGAGCTTAACAGCCCTGGAAGGCAGTCCATCTAGAGGAAGGAAAACCCCAATTTTAAGATTCCACTGACTTGCAGTCATATCCAAATACAGAAAAGGCTACGGAAGTAAATTCAGAGAGAAAACCCAGAATGGAGTCACACAGGCAGTTGGCTGTTTACACTGTCAGCTGCAGGAGTAATACAGTGTAATGCCCAGTATTCCCTTGGGTCTTATTAGTACAGCTGAAAAGGGGGCCCATGTAGTCTGAGCAGTGATATCCTGGAGGGGTCACCAGTTTCACCACCAAAGGACTGAATCTTGACCAGACAGGACACTACTTTTATCTCCCAAGATAAAGGGATGCCTATTTTATATATAATCTGATTAAATAAATTACAAACATTATGTCTGCTTATTTTTATCATCATCCTTTCATATTCATGAATCATGTATATGAAAGGATTATGCTAAAAATAAGCAGACAAGTTTGTCATTTATTTAATCAGACATGCTTACAAGAGAATTTGCTGCCTAAACACGCACACACATTTTTATATATAATTAAATGCATTATATGATCTTTTGATTAGTATTAAGAATTGAATATCTACAGAAAATAAAAAACCTGACCCCAGGACAGTCATAGCTGATACAATGTCATTCTACACCCATCAAAATAATAATTTTGCCAACCAATGACCTTAGAGAAAAATCATGAAAGAAGTTTTTGTAAATTCTATTTAAACAGATTAAATATTAGAATGTTTTAAATATCTCTGTAGATGTCTGCCATATAGTAAATGGTTCACTCATTCTCATTGGGTTCCCCTATCAATATGGTCTTCTGCCAGATGTAACTAAACTAAATAAATAGGTACCTATTTTTTCTCCGTTAAGCAATGAGAATTAAGTTAATTGATAATAGTTCAATATGATCATAATGCATACCTTCTATGGGCCATGTCCCTTCAGGACATGGGTGATCATGGTTCTTCACAACTTCCTATCCCTTGTATTTCTTAGCAATGTTTTTTTTTTTTTTTTTGTTATATCTCCTAATCCCTGTGTCTGCCAACCATTTACACAAACTCGTTAGGCAGGGGTTATTCACTTTCCTCTGACCTTCAACATGAGTGTTAAATTTTCCAGACCTGCTTTCCTCATTATCTGCCCTGGAAATTCCAATGATCTCACTTTGCATAAATTCATAAAGACTACCATGAAAATATTTATAGTAAAGTTGGTTGGTGGTTGTTTTACAGTTTATCAACCCCTCATAGGTCATTTAAAGCTGAGAAAAAAGAAAAGGCAGAGGGAAGATACATTGCAGCAGTGAGAAAGTAAATGAACCTGAGATACCAGTCAGAACTGCTAACATTGCAGATACTTTGGATTTTATCAATAATCTTTAAATACATAGATGCACTAGACCAAATGTGATAGCAATATTAAATGCACAAATGAATGGTAGACGTGTAAGATAGATTCTGGAGAAAAATTGTCTAGCACAAACTTTCCTAACAATTGATTTAATATAATCTTTCTACTTCATGTCAGCAGAAAATGTATACCCTAGAAGTCACAATGAGTTAGTCTCCTGGGGGTTAGCATCAGCCATGATGATGAAAAGCAAAAAAAATGTTTCTCTCAGATGATAAAAATAGAGCAATTTCATTTTAGAGGTGTTAAAATTAACAAGCTATTTATTGCCCCAGTTAACAAGAGATTATAGGTCATATTTTTTTAAATCAGCTGCCAGTACTTACACACAAATACCCTTGGAAAAGGTATGAATTCATCTCCTCCCTCCAAGCTATAGGTTAAATAGTGGGACTTGTATCTGGAAAAATTATTGCTTTCTCAAAAAATTAATGTAATATTCACTTGTTAAAAAAATATAACCCAAAATGTTTCCACTTTAAATAACCCAGAAAGGGTTGATATCCCATAAAAAACAAGTCATTCAATCAATCTAAAATATTCCTGGAGTGTTTTGCTTTCAAAAATGTAGTTTAATTGATAATAATATCAAAACAAAATAAATTAACACTCTCATAAGAATAACTTAAATAAATGAATTTCAAATTTATTTAATCCATATTAATATTTTTATATGAGGTGCTGAAAAGTTCTCAGTCCAACTAACTTCCAAAATTCTAATCAAACCAAACTTCAGAATTTTGTTTGGAAAGGCTGAGAACTTTCCACCACCAGCTTGTATTACCTGAATTTTGATGACAAATTTTCACTGTATAATATTCACTCTATGATTATTTAGTGCATTAACAAGGAAAGCAATTAAGTTAAATATTTGTAGTATAAAATATTTTTTTTATTATTATAGTAGGGATTATTGCTAAATCCTAGCATAAATGTAAATGCTTACTGTTCATTTTTTTACCACTAATTATTCACTGAAAAATTTATTTCTTCCTTCCTTTGTCTATTTTGTAGTCACCAATTCTGTTTGATCTGACCAGAACAAAAAAAAAAAAAAATCCAAAAGCAATGTTACTTTATTCCCATTCAAAATATTTTTTGTGACTTCACAGACCTATCAATCATTTGTTGAATCTGAACTGTGTGGATGAACCAAATGTAGTACAGAATTTTGTTGCAAGACATTTAAGCAATATCTACTGATATGATTGCATTCATGCCAAGATGAAACCTACTATAAGTATCACCTTGTAACATGTACAATGACAACTTTGAAAAATGACAGAAACCAAATATTAGGGTAAGTTTTTTCATTGTCAGATTCAAACTTCAGGGTAGCACTCAATATAAAACATCAACTAATCTATATCTGTGTACATATATATTATATATAAATAATAATAATAATAAAGATGTATTTCAACAGTAAGAATTCTTTCAAACATGTTTCTCTCAAGTGTGCAGATCTGAAGATGAAATATTGTTTAAGATAAAAAATGGAGTGTCTACTCAAATATGGATATCCACTCAAAATAACATTTGAAGATATGAAAATATGTTAGACTAAAACATACAACCCATCAATTTTTTAGAAGTTGTTGTTTACATTTCAAATATGAAATCAAGCAGATATGACATTGAGAAAATCTGAACAAGTGAATGTGTTTTAAAGACAAATAGAACCTTGCTTGATTGTGAAGTTCTTCATAGCCAAGTGGTTAAAGCATGCTGGATCAGCTTATCTTGCAAAGAGTGATGCAGGTTCAAATCTTGCCAGAGAGCACATTTGCTTTAATAAGTTTTCTTGGGTGTGTAGACCAGTTGACAAAATACTGTTCGAAATAAAAAAAAATAAAAGTAGTATCTATTCATATGCAGGTATCCACTAAAAATAACATCTGAAGTTATAAAAATGTCGGATTAAAAAGTAAAATTCATTTATTTAGATATATATATATATATATATATATAATATTAAATTACCCATACTGTAAAAAATTGATTGCAATTACAAAATATGCTTAAATATTGCATTGTATTTATAAAATGTGAAAAACTTTATGTTGATAAACAAATAATCTGAATAGACGATTGAATAATTATAACATTTTATTTATCAAGATTAACATCAAATTCTAATACATAAGTCGCTAGAAGAATCCACTTCAAAAGAAGAATTTACTTGATAAAAATTAGCAATTTGTCATCTCTATATAGTGAACTCTTATGCTGATGTATAAGGAAGTGTTTTACACAAAATATATATTTTTTCCTATCCACTTGTACTGCAAAATGTCAGAGATATTCTTGTATTTTTACTTGAGCAATTTAGTTAATCAACTTATAGTTTATTAGACTGGTTACAAGGTTTCACAGGGCTCAGTCATCCATACTTTTCATGGGCTAAACATTTTAATATCAGCTTGACTACACATGAACCTCCAGAAGTAAGTCAAAATTGGCATCTAACTGCTGCAAAAGGTACCACCTCTAGTTTGAATCCAGGATTGTCCTAATTGTTAACTAAAACTAAAAAGACAATCTTTCATGTTATATTACTCATGGGTGGAAGTGAAAATAAAAGAGGCTGACTTCATGTCTTTCTAAAGAGTATCATTGTGAAGTGAACACAAACTGACAAAATCAAAATTTGAATTCAGCTTAGTGATTCCATTTAGCAAGCTATTAATCATTACAATATCTAATATACGAGTGTGTGTGTGTGTGTGTGTGTGTGTGTGTACATGCATGTATTGAAGTTACCTTCATTCTGGCATTTCCAAGAAACTCTACATTTCTAATTTAAATAAACAGATTCCATATAAGTGATGTCATGTACAGGACAATTTTCATTGTTTTACTAAGGGTCATAAAACTTGATAATGTCTGAGGACAAAACTATTTTTAAAAAACATTTTTAAATGATGTTCCATGGTGAAAGATATTGTGCTTAATGAGAGTTGTTTTTGCATAAGTTCCAAGAATATTGAGTCTTTCTTTAATGTGAATATTGTATACTTTAGTATTATCTACTGGTATCTGTCTATTTTCATACCAATAAAAAACTAATGTAAAACATTTCATTCTTGTATTATATACATGTGTTGTGTATTTGGGCAGCAATACCTCTTTTATAAGTTTCATTAAAGACAGCTGACAAGGTAATTCTAGATTCATACATAAAAATCTACACATTCAGTTAAAAAAGAGAGATAATAGCTAAGAGAATAACTGAAAATGTCCAGATATACAGAATATTGACAGTTAAAACTTATACAAATACAACAAATTTTTTAATCTTACCCGCAATACTTTTTATGTATGATGGACTCACCCATCTATAATTTTGACAAAATGGGAGAGTCCATCATACATAAAATAGGGAGCTACTTTTCAATCACCCTGTGTGTGTGTGTGTATATATATATATATATATATATATTATATAAATGATGTGCTTGACTGGGTGGATTGAATGTTTCCTTTTTGATTATAAGACTTGGGTTAAAATGGTCAAGATTACTTCTTGATGTTATCAACCAGGAGAGATGATCCCAATGTGCACCACCTTTGGAAAGTGCCTGAAAACATTACCATGAATTGATCCAAGTTTTGTGTGTGAAATTGGTTAGGCAGAACTGTTTGGAAACTATCAATAGCATCTGCAACAGAGTGGCTAGTCACTTTTTCAGACAGGTGTATATATTATATAGTCTGAAGATTGTGCCCAAGCATAAAACAGACTGTCACTGCTTGGTATTAACTTCAATATCTACTTTTATATCTACATGGGACACTTTTACCCATAAATATAGTATACACATACACTAAATCACAAAATTTGAACAATATTTTCATCCATTCAATCCAGATATGTAAAGAAAAATGCAACATCTGTTATTCCAAGTAAGAATCCATGCTTCTTTTCATTTTGAATAGGAAAAGGAAATATTTAATTTTCAAATTTTACCGGGATGTGATCTCCCCCCACCCCCATTTTCAAAACATTAATTGCTTTATAACATACACTAATTTCCTATGAATTTTTCTTCTCTCCACCCCCCAATAAATGATCAATGGCATGGCTTAGCATACAAGGTGAGGCAGGAGCAATAAGGAACTAGTTAATTAAATCCAGCAACCCAAAGAATTCCTGGGAATTGATATAGAGCAATATGTTACTCTGTAAAAATAAATGGTCAACATTTTTGAATCAATTCTATAATTGAAGTTTCTCTTTATTATTAAATATTTCATTATTTTCATAGAATGAGGATCAGATGTAGGTTATTTAAATATGATCGAGACCCTTGACAAATCACTGTCGCATTATTTTTGTTTACTTTGTCTGTTTTCAATGATCAATTATTTTACAAACCCAAAAAGCATGTAATTTTATTTATCAAATATCTATGCTCTATCAACCTCGCTTTCATACAAAGTATTTTCTTGTCATAAAACACAAAATATATATCAAGTAACAAAACTGATAGCTATAGTAATTTTATTCAATATTTATGTTCCCTGTTCAAATAATAAAAATAAAAACTTAAAGATTGTCATTGATAATGAGAAGTCAATGGGATCTATTGAAAGAACCAGAAAAGTTGACTTTAAATGATTTATTGATATACATTCAAATGGAGATTCACCAACTACAGGTGTCTTACCAAAAGATACAAGTATTGATTTTTTTTTAATCGTGTCGCCTCAATCAAGGCAATAAAGCCACTAAGACTCGAAGGGTTACTGAGTGTTAGAGAACATGAAAAAAAAAAAAAAAAAAAAAAAAAAATCCCTTAAAGAGAGAAAAGAACAAAAATTAAGAAAATAAAGATTGACATTGCATTGAAACATTTGAAGACCAAAGTTGACTTGGAAACAAGAAGAAAGATAGTTCTACAAGTGAGAAGTGCAAAAGAAACATGATAGAACTTACAGTTACATCTAGTCATTTTGACTGTAAAATGATGAGGCTGTCACCAATCTAGGACTGCACTTAAATTCATAAAGAGTACTGTAGAGGAAAGTTCATCAGAACAATTACCAGGTTTATTGTTCCACTGGGCATCATAGTTGCATGAACATTTGTTGTAATAATAGCTTAAAATAGGTTTAGTCTTTTTTCAAAATAAGTATATATTTTCCAAGAGCATCTTGTAGCTTTTTTGGCATGATACTAAAGATAAAGTCAGAAACAAGACACTTAAAAAGAATCCACATAGGTACAAAATATTGAAACAATTTTTAGCATTATGATACTTGTACACATTGTAACTCTTTCTAAGATTGTCATTACAATATCAACTCTTCTTTTTTCAGACCAGAAAAAATTTGACAGCTCAAAAAAAAAAAAAAAAAAAAAAAAAAAAAAAAAAAAAAAAAAAAAAAGCCCTAATGTAAATATATCCCGATTTAAAGTATGAAAATAAATTATTTTATGATATAGGTTTTACTTTACATTAAAAGAAATTTCTTCCATAAAATGTATTTTGAATAAAAAATTAATACTAAAAATGGTAAAAAGGATTTTGTGTCACTGGGCTTTCATAGTTAACACATTGTGTGAAAATTTGGAGTGATAGCTTAAAATAAGTTTAGTCTATTTCAAAATAGGTATTTTTTATTATACACACTTGTTTTTTCCTTGCATTTATTTCAAAATAGGTTAAGACACAAAACCAGCATGCATCTATTTATATATTTACCATCAAGCAATGTAACACATATAGCCTCTTCACCTTTCAAGTAGTTGTTTATATACAAAATAAGTTCTAATATAGTGTAGCTAATTGTATAAATATGTGTTGTGTTATGCATATTTAAATTTATATAATAATGTTATAATTTATTATGAATAAATATTTTTGCACAAACAGTAGGAATATAATATACAAGTGTTTGTTAATATACACAGATTGATATAAGAATGTGTATTAAAAACAAATACTGATTTTCCAATTAAAAAATGCAGTAAAAACAAAAAATGGCTCTTGTTCAAGAACCCATACTTTTAATGAAATTTGACTGATCCAAAATACAATATGCTCCTAAACTGGTTGATGTATTTTGTATCTAAGCTTGAGAACACACATACAAGATTTGATACTGTGTGCATTTGTAGATAGAGCCACAAAGCTACATTAGTGGAATTACTCGGCAGGATCAAAGTAGCTTGCAAAAACATCACTATGGCGGGAGATGTGTTTTCTTTCAATTTTCAGATAACTTGTTCTTCAAAGTATATCTACTAGCACCAAAATTAGTAAACTCTTAGCAGTGAATGAAATATGTACTGATAATTAATGTTAAATGTGATCAATTATAAACAGGTAACCATATTAAAACTTCAGTTACAATAAGTGAATCATGAATATAAGCAAAACAAAGTAAAAGGTCAAAATAAACAATATACTTGTAAAGATAAAATAAAATTGGTGATAATTAGCATTTAACTTAAAATACTATTTTTCAGAGCAAATAATATTTCATATAAGCACAGCCAAAAATTTGAAGGAAATTTACTTTAACAGGTTGCAATTTTAAAGAGAAAAAAAATAATTAAGAAAAACATAATTTAGTTTCAGCTGTATAAAAAGTAAACTTACTTTACCAACACATTTTATCTTGGACTACACCGAGGTAAATGTATTTTTTTATACACACACATTTCTTATATATATATATATATATATATATATATATATATATATACTAACCTATCAATTTACACCAATTCCTAATAATCGGTTTTCCTTTAGTAAAATCATTAGCAATGCATTTACATTATACACATAATGGCATTCTATCAGTAATGTTTGCATTAATTCTGGATCACTTAAATACCTACTTGATTTTCAATTAAAATACATGTTGAATAGTGAGAATCTTTGCTTAAAATATATATATATATATATAAAAATAAATAAACAAGTTTGGGTACTTCTAACTTAAATGGTAATGGTATAGTTAGTAGGCAGTTATAAAAGTCATAACTTATTGGTTCAAATGTAATTAGCACTAAAAGAACTGTGTTTAATATTTGCTTCTCCTTGAAGTATTAAATTTATTCTTACTATATCTAAATATATCATTAAAGTATTTATATGCATTGCTATATGTGTTTTCAGTATTCATTGTATAGTTGAAGTTAATGTAGCATAGTGGTATTGGCATGTCACATTCAAATTCCAACTAAGGTTATAGCATTTACTTGTGTACAAGTACCTTTGGAAAATGTATGAATCCATCACACACACCCCCACACACAGCAGAGCAAACTAGGTTTTCCAGTCTTGATGAAGGACAATTCAAGTAAAAAATCTGTAAATCAAAACCAGTTCAACGGTGTCTGCCCATCCAGTTAGTGGTGTATTGACATTAAATGGATAAAAATGATGTCACTAGCAGAGTTAAATAAGTACCTGATAATCTGGTTGGCCAAGTAGATTTTTTTTGCATACACACACAATCACAATGAATTAAAAATATTAACTGTTTATTTCATAAATCCTTTCACTATCAGTTATGCAAACTTTAAATTACTAACACTTCAAAGCTATCATATCTGGGGGAAAAAAACAGTTTGATTTATAATGCTTGCAAGAATAATATATATAAACCAGCACACAGACAATTTCTATCTATAGCAGTGATTCCCAACAAATTTTGGGCCATGCCACACTTTGGTATTTCTAAAATTCTGGTGCCCCCTGTAATAATTCTTACATATTCAAAATTTTACTGCAATTAAAATGAAGGAAGCAAACTGAATGTTCACACACACTGAGGTATACATGTATATACATACACAAAATATTTTTATGTATGCATACTGTATGTATTAACACAGACTCACCAAAAAACAATTCACTGTTAATAACTCATTCTCTAATTGCCCCCATATTCTGTTGGTATAGTAAGCCAAAGGGTGCACATCTTATTCATGCCTCCCCCACAAGATGGGAATCATTGATCTATAGAATTTTCTCATTTCTACAAGTATAATAGATATAACTGCTGAAAAAAAAACTGATACAAAAGTGCATCCACAATAAAAAAAAAAAAAAAAAAAAAAAAAAAAAATAATGGTTAAGCAAGGGTTGATGAGAAACTCACAGCACACGTGTGTGTGTATGTATATATATATATATATATATATATATATATATATATATATATATATATATATAAAAGAAAACTTAAAGTTAACATGAAAAATTACTTAGATATCAAAAGAAATAATGTTGAAATCCCTAACATTTCACAAGATACCTATGCTCTTCATCTTTCAGCACCATATTCTTTGGAGAACTGGAATAGAAATCTATGTGTGTACACACACACACACACAGAGAAATGTACACTATCATATAAACTTAAAAAAAAAAAAAAAAAAAAGTGCACAGGGATTTTAACAAGTGATTAATACATTCAACCCAAAGCATCTTACTTTTCATGTTGCTCTCGGTAATCACATAAAGAGTTAATGTCTATAATGAATTTTTAATCAAAACCATTAAGGTCTTGGAAATTGGTAATGACTAAATGAATATCACAAACTATTAGGTTGGTGCAAAAATGACGTAATAATGTCGTTTTTGACGTTAAAAATACGTCAAAAAACGATATTATTACGTCATTATTTTTGCACTAACCTAATACATTCACTAGTTTAGAAACAGGAAAAAAACAAACAAAAAAAAAAAAAAAAAAAAAAAAAAAAAACAAAAACATCAATTCTTGTCTAACTTTAAACCAAGCATATATCAATGTAAGCCTGTAGCCTAATAATACAAACACACAAATGTGAAATCAGTTTGCAGGTGAAACACTGAATTCCATTATAAAATGTTTAATTTTTTATTTTTAATTATATATTGAAATAAATGTTTTTGTCTGAAAATCTTTAATTTTTACAATTTTCATTCACATAACTAACCATTTCTTTCTATTAACTTTTCCAGGTGAAATATGGCCCAGTAGAGTATCTTTAATTTTATTTATATGATCAATAAAAACACAAAGATAAAATTGTCTTACCAGAAGTTGGATTTTATACCAAAATTAAAAATGTTCTTAATTGTTAAAAAATTTATTCACAATCGTTTAAAAATAATAATCCAAATTACATGCATGAATTGAGAATTTGTTTTTAACCTTTTTCAATAAAAATGTGCTTCATTTACCCACCAACACCTTATATTATTTCGGATGTAATTTTCCATTTTCCTCTTTGGTTGGCTCAATCAAATTATAGAGGAAATAATTTTAAAAACATGAGAAATATTTTACAGTTTTTCTTTTACATTTAAAAATACACCTTTATAAAGATTCCCACCCCGAATTCAATTTTTACTTTTGCAAATTGAAAAAAAAAAAAAAATAAAATAAAACTAAAATGTTATATTTTTAATGCACAGACAGATTAGATGGGTGGGTAAATTACAGAAACACATCTATATATGAAAAAGCAAAATTTGCCAACATTTAAAAAAGTTACAATTACAGATAAAAAATAAGGAAAATATATCAAATTTGAACAAGAATAATGAGTACAAGTGTATAGCAAACACTCAAATAGGACAAGTGAATCTGTTGACAAATTCTGCTGAAAAGAATATTTGAAATAAAAACTCAGCACAGTAGTAACTAATTATGTTAATATTTATTTATTTATTGTATTTCAACATTAGCAGACATCTAATACCAACGTTTACAGTGGAGACTGGAAGACTCCATCTTACAGCGTTGAATGAAATCATGGCTCACATGTCGTGGGAAACGAGATTTAGTGGTAATATGGAAATACAATGATCCTAGTGATAGAAAGAGAGCAACCAAAACACGAGTTGTTAGTTATGTTTTATATGTCACACTCATTTTAAAATGAATAAATATTGAGAATTTTTTTTTTTTTTTTTTTAATTATTCCATTCTGAATGCAATTTACTTATACAGCTGTATATTTACATGTCAGGTGCGATGTAAGCGACCAACAACTCACAAAACATAGTAATATAACCGATTCTTATTCTAACAAAGATTAAATCATTCTTAAAAAATAAGAAAAGTTTTTAAAAATTAAAGAAAAATGTGAAAAAAATTTAGGGGAAGAAGAAAAGAAAGAAAAAAAAAAAAAAAAAAAAAAAAAAAAAAAAGTTACTGCCCGTAGACACTTTCATCACTGTATGCAATGTAAAGAAAGAAATCCTCTTCATGGTGTTCCTGTAAAAAACAAAAATTCAAATACAGTAATAGAACTAAAAGAAAAACAATCGAGATTAATAACCATTATTTTTCTATAAGAATGATGTTATAAATTACTAGTAATCTATCTTGGCAGTGCTTTGGGAAAAAAAGCTGAAGATCAAAAATATCTGCAGAAAGTTTCTACATGTTTCTAAAGTTTTCTAATACAGAGTTTTTTTTCTAAAAGAAAGTTAAATTTAAGCACAAAAATTTAATTAAAATAAAATGATCAATTTTTAAGTAAGGAAATATGAAGTCATTTCAAGGAAAAACTCTGAAATAGTCAACAATTTAGGTTTTAAAATTACTATTATGCATAGGTTAAATCAAAAGTAAGGAAATATTGTGGCAACTACAAGTTGGCATAATTAAATGTTTATTTCAATTTTCTTAAGTACTTCACAAATCAAGGAAATTTCAACAAATACACAAGGTAAGTGAGAATGAGAGAAAGAAATATTTTAAACTTTAAATTATTTTCTTGATTGTTACTATGACAAGGTCTTATCTAAAATATCAACTTTAATGAATGAAAGGACAAAACAAAATTAAGCATTTGGAAGTTTTTTTTCTCAGTAAGCATAAGTTATAGTTTTAAAAAATACAAAAACGTGAAATTGACTACCATTCATTAAGTTCGTGGTTCTGGAGGAAGACAACCTCTTTAAAACAGTTGGCTAAATGGAATTGATAAACACATGTAGTGTTGATGCGATAACGAAGAATGGATTTGAAGAAAACCTCAAAATTACAACTCATAAGGAACCTTGCCTATTATTGCGGTAGATCTGCCTTCAATAAGCAATTATATTCAACCTAATTAATGGTAGATAAAGCAGTAATAACAGTTCAATTATGGCAATCCGATTATTCAATGAGGCCCGGGTGTGCTTGTCAAAATATAGTGATGAGATTGCATCACTCACTATTTTAGCCAATTAAGATCATTTCCATTTTTAGTCAACTGTTTTCAAGTCGCTGTCTTGTGCCAGAATGCAAACCTGGTAAACAATCCAAGAAAGCTATTCATCTATTATTCTACGTTACAAGGATAAAAACAATTCAGTTGTCAATTTTTCTTTTTTTCCTAAAATTTATATTCTTTCTTTAGCTTCATTGTATCAATAAACTCAGATTTCTGATTGTCTCACCTGATAAAGAGAACCCATTGTAGCACTAGTTGGAGGAATTACATTATTCACAAAGAAAAAGAGTGCGTCTTCAGGCCGTAAGTGAATTCTCTTGCGAATCAAGAAGTAAAACTGGCCCACAGTCAAATCTGTTGGTACCAGGTACTTCTTTTTGTCAAGATCTCCAACTCGAGCTTTAGGAGCTTTTTCCACAATCACCTAAACAAAACAAATATATTGTTCATTAATAGGAAATAAGAAAAAAAGATATTCACAAATTAAACTAAAATCATAGAGAATAGATTATAAGTCTTTAATGAGCGAAGTATTAGTGACTATATTATAACTACTGCTGTTATTAGTCGTCACTATTTTTGTAGTACTGCTATTTCCAAGTAACAGCTGTTATTGCTGCTTGTTAGTCACTCCATACCACCACCTTGTCCGACCCAGTCGAATGTGCCAAGCACTTTGCCCTGCAACTAAATGGGTCATATAAACAAAAGATCATCGTCTAAGATAAACAAGAGAGAAAAATAATAACCAAGGACATTTTGTTTGATAAGTTTTCGTTTTAAGCAACAGTGTTTTTAAATAAATCATGACAAATGTAAAATGTTTGTCAATCTTTGACAAACAAGGAAAACAAGCTTCGTGGTTGCACTTTTTTTTTCTACCTTTCCACTCAATAAAAATCTGAATCAATTTTCTTCATCTTTAGAAAAATATCCATCAAGCAAGAAACTGTTTTGTTCAGGATAAAATACAACAATCTTTTAAACTTCGTGTATTTTTATTTTAAATAACGTAGTTTTGAGGACAATTTTATAAAAATGACGCTGACAAGAATGGAAAATATAATAATTATTTAAATTTCAAAGTAGAAAATCGAACAAATTCCGAATGGTAATTTTATTGTTTTATGATTCCTTTAAGTTGGGAAAGTGTTAATTACAAAAGAAAAAAATTATAAAAAAGAATGCGAGAAACTAAAAAAAATAGAAAAGCTCTTTAATTGCACTTGATTAAAAATACCAAAATAATTTGTAATTTAAAATAAATAAAAGAAAAGGCCATCAAAAGATGGATTCATTTATTAAACTAAAAATTTTTTTAGTTTAATAACCTTAATTAAATTGTTAAAAAGCCTTAATTAACAAAAAATTCTTTGTTGATTGTTAAACTGACAAAAACGAATTCAATATTCAGAAAATTGAATATTTTTTTTTTATTCTTTGTATCGTTTTACCAACAAAAGTGAAACATCGTAATTTTTCTGTCTAAAAATTTTAAAATAAAGACTATTTTGAGAAAAAAAAAATGAAAATAAATCTGTGTTAAAAATCTTTTTTAATTCCTCAATTCAAGTTTTTTCTTAAATCCATTTTTCCTTTTTTTTGAGCGACATATTGAAATGAAACTCAATGAAATTAAAAAAAAAATACGGTACTTTCTGAATTACTAATAAGAAATGATTTATAAATACAAAAATAAAATGTCATGCCTTGAATTAATGAAAAGTTTTTTTTTTCAAAACACCTCTAAAATTACAAGCAAAAAATATTAAAACAAGGGAAGGAGCTAAGTTTTTCTTCGTCTTTGTCAGATAAAAAAAAAGGATAAACTCGAAGCAATTGTTCAATTTTTAAATTATTTAAATAATAAATAAATACAATTATTATTATAATTTATTGCTATTTAATAACGTCAAGGACAAAAAAAAATGTGTTGTCATCGGAATTCGTTTATTTATGTATTTAAGGACGAATTTAATTAAACAGTAAAAATGAAAAGAAAGAGAAGAGAAAATTGGATTAATAATAAAATAATCCCTTTCTTAGTCCAGCTTGGCTCTTTACTCTCTTTATTAACCGGATTTTATAAAGCTGGGATATAACCTTCACATTTAAGATAATACTCAAAATTTGGTATCAATGATGATAATAAATTATAGTAAAACAATAAAATAAAGCAGAGACGTTACGCTAATAACATGATTCGTTATTTTTATTTATTTATTACGCAGTATTTCATTTATATTTTTCCTTGAGTACTTGAACACAGGAAACCTGTTCGGTCTTATTGAAAACAACGAGATTTAAGTAACCGCTCGTAATTAAACTATAATCAAGGATAAGGCTATAATAAAATATACATAGACCTAGTATGAACTTAGAGATGAATTTTTACTGGTAGGGGGAAAGAAATTTAATAGACTGAAAAATCAGGAAGAATAATCTAGTCGTCCATTGAAAAATGGAGACCGACGTTGAAATTGTTGTTGCTGCTGCTGCTTTAATTTCTTCAATTCAATGCAACCGCCCCCGTAACAAAGAAAAGCGGAAATAAATCGCTTTCAAAATAATACTTTTAAGACAGAATTATAATCTCAAAGATTAAGGAAAAATCTACAAGAAAAAAAAATCTTTAAGAAAAAAATATTATGTAATAAATAAATAAGCAACAAGAAAAAAAAAAAACTTTCAAAACAAATGAAACCCGACATTTTCTTTTTTACTTAAAAAAATACAGCTGACGCATTGAATCTAAATCAACTACTGTCACAAAAATACTTACAGGTACACGATCGGGATACTTTTTCCTGATTTTTTCGCCCTCCGCCCGCCGTTTCTCGAACGGGTGCTCTTCTTTATATTGCCACTTCATTTATGGCATTAAACAGAAAACACTTGTATCTCAGAACAAGATGGCAACTACAATGATGAAAAATGTCTGTCACTGCGATGCAGTAAACATTTAAATCTTTGCGCAAGAGAAAAAAGTTCCTAAATGTTTATCCAATACAATGAACAATGGATGAAATTTGGTCCAAACTGGACCAATAATCTTCCACCGGAAATTACTTTTTGTTAATTCAGGTAATAACTTAGGTGGACAGATGGGAAAAATTTCGGTAACAAATTAATGGTATTACTACGAGAATTAAAAATAGTCCGTGGTCATATGATACAACTGTTGACATCATGGATATATTTACAATATTTTCAGTTTTATTATATTTTCCCTTCGAGATAACCTGCATGGAATTCAATAAAATTATATATGTCATCCTAAATTATAACGATAATTTTATCATATGAATCATAATATTAAAAGTAAATTCACATTTGTTTTCCTTGATATTCTTTAACCAAACGAAGAGTTTTTTTCTTAAAGGCAAAGGCGTGTTTCTGTTTTATTCTTTGATGGCATAAAAATATTGTTCAAAACTTGAAAATAATTAAAATCTAAAAGTATTCTGTTTACGATATAAATATGCATAAAATTAAAATCTATACAAAAATTAATTAGCAATATAATATAGAGACTTGTATTTTTACAAAGAAAATATTTTTTATGTAGTACTAACTACTCAGTTACTTGTAAACAAAAATTGGATGGTCAGATCAAGTTTGGAACTTTTTAGATTACTTTGTTCCCCTATTCTTTTTTTTTAAATACTTTCAGTTAAAAAGTCATCAGTAATTGTTGTAACTGTTGTTGTCATAAGCAAACCAAGATAATGTATACACTGATACATTTTTATTTTTTTAGACATTTATTTTAAAGAAGCAATAACACACACAAAAAAAACAGTAAATGAATTGATTGAGAAAGTAACCAAAACAAAAGGAGAAAGAAAAATAATTTAAGAAGATTAATAATCCTTTGCTTGTCAACCAATTTGCAATCGGACAAAAAAATTAAACGCAGTCATCTTTGGAAACTTTTTTTCTTTCTCTTCCGTTTCCTTATCTTTACATTTTTAACAAAACCGAAAATAAATATTGCATAGGAAGAAATTAATCAGTTCTTCAGCTTGCACCTCTATCTATCTATCTATCTATGTTCATTTTCGTATATATATATATATATATATATATATATATATATATATATATATATATATGGCTAGCTGCTCATTTCTGAGTATACCTGTCTGCTAAAGCAGCTAGTCAATCCCTATTGCAGACGCCTGTTCTGGCAATTTTGTGTTTCTTCAACATAAACAGAGCACAGAGCTCACTTGTGGTTTATACTGTAACTATGCTGAGCAGATCTTAATTACAGTTTCTGTGATAGAGAGTGCACCATCTGGTGTGATCAACAGTTTGAACAAGGCTAGTACACTCAAATGTGTCACAATCAGTCACAATGACTTGTTGTGATTTCATGCCAAGCACACCCATCAATGAACAATTCCGTCTACCTCATGTGTGTGTGGTTGAGTGGTTAGAATGTTTGCTTTCAATTATGTGACATAAAGTGATTCCTAATACTATCAGTCTGGGGCGGCTTTTCCAGCATGTGACACCTTTGGAAAGTGCTTGGAAACCATGGCTTGATATATATATATATATATATATATATATATATATATATATATATATATATGTTTAGGCAGCATAATTTCATTCAATTAGGTCTAACTTGTTTGACTTTATTATAGTTGATAAAGTTTTAATAAAACTGAAAGATGTTAGATTGATATACATGATATGGCCATCATCAGGATAAAAAAATCCTGCTTGTTAATAGCAGTGAACTAAAGGAATGATTGACTTTCAGAATAAAATTAATTTTAACTGTAGTTTTCATTTGTTTTTTTATCATTAATTTTGATCAGTCCTTGTGTTGGTCAAATGGCCTCTTTTAAGTTGTTTTTAAGATAGAGGCTAGGGAGATTCAGTACTCCCTTCTTGGTCATTTTGACAGTTTTATTGGTTGCTGGGAAGGAAAATTGTGTGTGTTAAGTGTATGTTATCTTTTAGTTCTTTGGGAGTGTGTATGATGTGTGTAAGTGTATAGATTAGTATGGGTGTGTGTATAATTGTGAGACCTCAACACCTCCACAAACATATCTGTCTTGTGTGTGTGTGAGAAATGTGGGTAGGGTTATACATATATATATATATGTATATATATATATATATATATATATATATAAAGTTTTTGATATTTTTTATTGTTCAATATATATATATATATATATATATATATATATATATATATATATATTGTAATTATTTATTTAAAAATTATAACATAAATATGTTTTATAACATATTTATGTTATAATTTTTAAATAAATAATTATATTCTCTCTACTATGTATAGAGCACTCTTTTAAAAATAGTAATTGTTGGTTATTGGAATTTATTCCATATACACCAATCGTATACTTGTATATATATTGCATATATTTATGTAGCATATTTTAATTCAAATAGGTTTGGTTAAATAATTTAGACATATCATGTTGATTAGTTTTCATTGTCATCCTCTCAAGTTCGTGGATTAATTTTTTGTTAGATTTAGAAAATTGCGTATGAAAAATATTTGAAAGAAAATTTTGGTATTTTTCCTACTCAATTTTCTAAATCTACCAAAAAATTAATCTGCAAACTTGAAAGGATCAAGATCACACTGAAATTGACATGATATGTCTAAATTATTTAACCAAACCTGTTTGAATATATATGTATATATATATATATATATATATATATATATATATATGTGTGTGCAGTGATGTGTAGGTATGTGTAGGTATGTATATATATATATATATATATGTATCTGTAGGTATATATATATATATATAAAAGAAAGCGGTTATAATAGTTCCAACGAGAGAAAAGTGTGTATATTAAAAAGAAGAGAGATACCACAAACGTTTTTGGTTGTAATGGGGATTTTTTTTTTTAATTTTAAAATTATGAAAAATAAAGCATAATATTTTTTTGAAAAAATCCACATTACAACCAAAAACGTTTGGGATAACTCTCTTCTTTTTAATATATATATATATATATATGTGTGTGTGTGTGTGTGTATGCGTGTGTGTGTGTGTGTGTATATATATATATATATATTTATATATATATATATATATATATATATATATATATATATATATATATATATATATATATATATATGTATATATATATATTCCATTTATTAATTTTACTACTGTTATGACAACAAAAAAGATTTAACAAACAGGTTTTATTTTGGTTCAAAAAATAAAACCCTTCAGCAATACAATATATTTATTAAGACAAAATTATTATATATACTAACTCTCTCTCCACTGCTATCTCTCTACTTCCCTCCCCCTCCCTCTCTGTCTGTCTTTCTGTCTGTCTGTCTGTCTGTCTCTGTCTCTCTCTCTCTCTCTCTCTCTCTCTCTCTCTCTCTCTCTCTGAGGAACTTGTTTGTATAGTTTCTTTTAATGTTGGGATTTCTTCTTGTTCTTGTCTTTGGGACAGTTCCAGTGTCCAAATAATTAAGAACACAGTGTTCACTTTTACATTCTACACTTTCTACTAAATCTATTTTCTTTTTTCTTTTTTCTTTTTTTTCTTCCCGTCTATTTTAATCATTATCCTTATTGTCATTTTGAAAATAGAGCAAAGCAATTTTTCTTTTATGCCAACCACAACAATATCAAATTAATATTGCAACTATTCAAAACAGTAAAGTTATTTGCACTGCAAACAATGAAAAATAGCAGTATTATTATTTTGCAAATATTTATAATTATTTTTCCAGCATATATAAAGGTATTTAAAACAAAAGCATGTTAATTTAAATAATATTTTTCATGTCAATTACAATTTTACAAATTAAAAAACATTTAGATAATTATTAAATAAACTTAAGCTTGTCTCAAGGCCTTATCTATGTGACACTTAGTAATGAATAGTCTCACTAGCTATGACTTGGGAAGCAAGTATGTTAACATAGCAGTCATTCACTCAGTTTGGTTTTGTTTTGACTTAATATTTTTAAACATTTTTATAGACAGAATAAAGAGAGTACCTACACCAGATTAAGATAGATAGATAGAGAGATAGATAGATAGATAGATAGATAGATAGATATAAACAGACTGACATAGATAGATAGATAGATAGATAGATAGATAGATAGATAGATATGAGGGATGTTTAAAAAGCAAAACAGAATATTGACTCATCCAACATGTATGTTACTATAAAGATAAAAAAAATATGCATTAAAATCTCTCACTGCTAATTTTCCACATAGTTACAATCAAGATTAATGTATGTATCCAATCAATACACAAGTACCTTCATACCATCCCCAAACAAAGTAAAACCATACATTGAATATTGCTAATTACATCTGGTCTGGTACTTCTGCTATATATTCAGAGATTCTTTATAAAATACAAAGACGAATCTGCAATATGATTTGTCCTGATCTGACATCTCAGCTTCAGTCACTTTTCCCACCACCGTAATATATTTTCACAAAATATTTTCATGCTAATTTTTCTGACGAGCTTTTCTCTTTGGTACCTAGACTCTATTAATTTAAGTGCAGTACTAGATTGGCAGCTAGGTCTTATCATTTTACAGTTGAAATGGATAGATAAGATATAACCGTAAGTTCTATGCTAACATTTTCTTCTCTCACATTTCACACTTGTGGATAATAGTAAAACATCCCAACAATGTTGCTGGAGCCAATCTTTTGTCAGGTTGGCCATATGTTATGTGGCATTATCCTGCAGCAGGATATATAAATATCCTGGTTTCTTTGAAGGAACAGCTGTTCTCAATCTGGCCTGTGTTTCACAATATCTACATTAAATGCCTGACTATGTAATATAAAGTTTATGAGCAGCAAACATTTTGCATTCTAGAACACAGTTGTCATCAATTTTTCTAATGATTCCTTTGATTCATGATGGTGGATGCTTCCAGGACATGGCATCAACTTTGGTCTTTAGGATAATATGATGCACTCAGATCTTATCACCCATGATAATGTGCCCAAAGCATTCACATTAATGTTCCAAAAACTGAAGAGAAATGGTTATTAGCTGGAATTAGTTTGGGACACAAATTATATTATTACCTTCACATGCCTATGGTTACAATCATCTTTGCTATGATGTCACTTACACATACACTCAAAGTTAAAATTGTTCTCGCTGTTATATTAAAGATAGATAGAGAGAGAGATTAATAAACTAGAATAAAAACACTTGGTCATTTATTTTTTTTAAATGTTGAAATACAAATATTTTTTCTTTTAAGTTGTCCATTTTTATTCCACTAACGAAATGTTATACCCCTATAAAAATATTACAAATATTTTTTTTCTTTTAAGTTGTCCATTTTTATTCCACTAATGAAATGTTATACCCCTATAAAAATATTACAAATATTTTTTTTCTTTTAAGTTGTCCATTTTTAGTCCACTAATGAAATGTTATACCCCTATAAAAATATTACAAATATTTTTTTCTTTTAAGTTGTCCATTTTTATTCCACTAATGAAATATTATACCCCTATAAAAATATTACAAATATTTTTTTTCTTTTAAGTTGTCCATTTTTATTCCACTAATGAAATGTTATACCCCTATAAAAATATTACAAATATTTTTAATTTAGTATCTTTGGAAAGTTCTTGGCTTTTTTTATTATATGATAAATCCAAATAAATATCTTCTTGTGAGGTTGTTCAGTGATGCATTTGCCTTTCTGCATGTACTTTTATGTATATGTAATTTTGCTTGGGGTGTAAAAAAACATCATCAGTCCCACAATGGAAATGTATAAATTCCAAATCATATACAAAATACAACACAATAAGCAAAAACAAAAATGACAAAATGTTTAAGCATACATTTCAGAGAAATGTTTGTATATTTCAAAGTACCTATACATATACAGAAATAAAAGTTTTTGCTTATCTGGTAGGAGCCACATGGTCTGCCAGAGTACTGTCCCTGGACATCTGCTTTGTTTGGTCATTGAAGGTGAAGAGAGAGAAATTTTGATTACTGTTTCAACTGACAACAAAAACTCCTGTTCTGGTGCATGATGGTAGTTTTCATATTTATTTAATTTTTTTATAATCTACCTTTTTATTTATTTATTGTTAATTATCATTCTTACCTATATTTCAAAGTAATAATTAATTTTTCTTTTATTATTTTGGTTTCATACTCCTACAGTCTAGTACTAAAGGTTATATCTCACATATTTACAATGTAAATTTACAAATGTACAAAAAACTCTCTTTGCTTAGTTAAACTTAATCTAAGAATAACACCAGAATCCTAAAAGTGACATTACAATATCCTATGGACTATTTGAATTTATTTGTATCCTTTTGGGTTGAAAAAAAAGTAATCATAGGCTGGGTTCTAAACTAACTAAAATTTATTTTTTTAAATACTTTAACAATACAAATATATTGATGGATACAAAAAATATTAAATTTCTCAGACAGACGAAGCATTGACAGCATTTGACAAAGCAAAGATTCCTGTGGAGCCAATTATAATTGTTCTTGAATACCTGCCATCAAGCCACATGCTTTAGAAAGTGCTTCAACTGCAAAATTCTCTTTACTAATGATGGTAAGTGACACTAAGACACTAAGGAGTACTAAGAACCTTTCTTCCTCTTTTTTTCCCTTTGGACATTCGTCACTATCTATCTATCTATCTATCTATCTATGTCAGTCCATTTATATCTATCTATCTATCTTAGTTTGGTATAGGTACTCTCTTTATTCTGTCTATAAAAATGTTTAAAAATATTAAGTCAAAACAAAACCAAACTGAGTGAATGACTGCTATGTTAACATACTTGCTTCCCAAGTCATAGCTAGTGAGACTATTCATTACTAAGTGTCCCATAAGCCTTGAGACAAGCTTAAGTTTATTTAATAAAATTCTTGACAGTTCTTGTCAGTTGACCATTGTAGATACATGTGTTAATGTCTTCCAAAATTAAGCTCTCACAAACAGAACACATCTTATCCTAAAATAGACTCACATAGTTGTACACTTCAGGTACAGACACTTTATATATCAACCATACATGTACAGTTCTTCCTTATTATTTATTTATTGTAAATTTTTTATGTATGTCACACTAAATGGTTCAGTCTTATTTACTGATTTTATCTAGTTTTTACATGATTTACCTTTCTCTCTCTATCTCTCTAAATCTGCTTTTTACAACTATTGGAGTTAATGGGAGCAGCTGACAGTAACATCACTTACTATTCCCATGCTGCCTAAACATGTTTCTTTGTTTGAATGTTGTTTAGGGATTTACTTTTAAAAGCTTTAACTAAAAACAGAATAATACCTACAATATGACCACAAGTCTCTGTTTAGCTCATTCTGAACCCAAATGGATCTACATTCGCCATATGAAATACAGTACCTTGGCTACATTCTTTTCCACTGATTTATTCATTCATAGAGAATAAAATTCTTCTACTGACCAGGAATCCTACAGGTCCTTTAAAGGTACCTGAGTGATAGTCATCTCAAATATAGGTTCTTCTGGGCTTGATAGTATCTCGGAATTGTCTAACATATCTGACTTCAGTGCAAAAAACCTTTCTGCTTTCTTTGTCAATTATGCCACTCAGTATCTGAAGATGGAGTGCCACTACCAGAATTTGGATGAGCTTATTTCTGAGATACTGATCAGTTATCAGAACTAAAACTGGAGTCTGTAGTTTGATCCTACATTTATGGTAAGGGTTCTAAGTTTGATGTCTTCAAGAGGATTACAGGTGGTAAATACAGAGTAACACTGACAGGGTGGTCTTTCAGTGAGGTTCCAAGAACAGGAAGTGGGGGTCTCCCCTCCCACACAATTATGGTTTCATTTCCTACAGGAGCCAGATCCCATTGAGAGACAGTAACAGTTTTTTTTGTCTAAATGCCATAGCCAGTACATAAAGAGATTAGTTACAAACAGTTCACTTCCATTCATTCACTTAGGTGTTTTGTTTATAGTAGCATTTCAGTAACACTGTTCTAAATTACGAGAACCACAAAGGAAGTGAGGTACCTGTTGAGTTTCATAGGAAAGAAATGAATCTCTAATGGAGAGTCACATTTACTATGGGAAATAATAATGTCTTCATGGTGTATAGAACCTCATAAAGGAAACTTCTCCAATAATTAATCAGTTGATTGATTAATTTGTTTTCTACAACATATCAACCCATTGACAGTTATTTAAAACCAGAAAATACTTTTATATTGTAAGAATTTTTTTTGAGATAATAATGATTTAATAATAATAATAATAATAAGTCTTACTAATTAACCCATAGCTGGGAGGAGCTGATGTGAATTCATACCTTGCCCAAGGCTATTTGCATGTAAGTGGATATTAAAAAAAGCCTAACTTAGAACTTGACTCTCTGATTAACAATTCTGTGACATTGTCCATTACACCACTTATACATCCAAGCTTACAGTACATGGTATTCCCAAGTGGTTACCCATCTAGGTACTGATCAGGCTAGATGTTGCTTAACTTCAGTGATTGTACAGGAATCAGTATTTCTATGTGATATACCTGTAAACCTAATAGTTGATCAAACACTTGCAGTTAGTGGCAGCTAACTGTATGATCTGTTATTTTTCACATTGGTGCCTGTAGAGTGTTGTTCATGCAAAAACTGTTTAAGTTGATTAGTCATAAAAATGGTCATACACAGACAAACTAAAAAGAATGAAAAGAGAGCAAAAACCTTGGATTACCGTCATTGTTGTTATGTCTGGGCAGTGTTATACTCTCCTTCAAATTGAATCTCTTTCTGATACACTCTATACATTGGCTGGATGTGAATGCTAAGAAAGCAAAACCAAAAATAAAAAGTCATCCTCAGGGACTCCAAACATCACATCTGCCTCACAAAACAAATCCACTTGAAAAATATAAAAGACAATCATGAACATTTCCACCAGAGAAAAAACATAAACAAAATATGAGCTTAGAACCTTCTACAATTTGCTTTTAAGAGATCCACTCATAAATGACTGGGACAGAACACAGCCAAAGGGCCAGGTTTTGACACCTGGTAGGCTCTTGACATCAAACAACCCAACACGCATATCCACTCTTCCAAATCTACACACATAACCCACATAGAGACATTCTATTCACATTCTCTGTAGCAGCAAAGTCAGATTCACGGCAAACAGCAAGGTTCACTAATCTACTCCAGGCCTCTCTGAACATCACCCCCATGACCTCACCCAATTGACCCAACAAACGCAACAACTCAAGGCTTGACCAACTCTACCCTTCCTTCAAAGCCACCTCCCTCACCTACATTCCATTTGTATCTGATGTATTAGGAATACAAAAGAATTTTATATTTACAATTCTTATCATTTTTTCCTTTTACCTCATTGGTGGTACTGTTGTTTTGTTTAATTTGATGTTCCATTTTAGGATAAGGCTCCAGCTGGTTGTGAAAAGTGTAATGACACATCACATTGAATAATTTGATGTTCCTTTATAGGATATGGCTTCAGCTGATCATGAAAATGTTTAATTTCTTCATCAGTAGTTTGGTGAATGTAGAATTCATTTTGTGAAAGTTTTTTTTAATTTTTGTAGATGAAAGTCTTAATTAGGCTTAGTTTAGTTATTTTTTCTCTTCAGGCAATATGAGAACTTACTTGGTTTGACAAGATACCTTGGTTTCTAAGTATGTCTGCAAATGCTGAACTAGACTTTCATGATGCAAAAACATGCTGGCACATTGGATTCAATGAAAGCTGGTGGTTGATTTGTTGGCTACAGCCTGTATTGAATGGTGTCATATTTTAAGTTTTACTGTCAGATGTGGTGTTTATATATATATATATATATATATATATATATATATATATATATATATATATATATATATATAAAAGTGAACATAGAAGTCAACACTTAGAGGCAACACTCTGTTTCAGGCTAAATGTGATCGTCAGGCCTGATGATTGCATCTAGCATGAAACACACTTTTGCCTCTAAGTTTTGACTTATATGTTCACTTTTATATTTACACACACTCTATCTCTGATATTGAGCACTTTATTCCATAAATATAGCACATCTTAAGACTATATTTCTTCATATATATATATATATATATATATATATATATATATATATATATATATGTATGTATATCTCAGATCACATTGGGTTTACTACTTGTGATTGGATATGTTTTATAGAGGCATACAAGAGAGAATGAGGGAAAGAATACAATTATATATGTACATGTATGTATGTATCCAGATATAGTAGCCACCTATTTGAACAATGTGGGTGAAGGAACATATGTTTGTATTTAACTGCAATGGGCTGCTAAAAAGATGAAGAAAGAAAGGTTATGTGTTCTTATATGTAGCAGAACAGTTTAGCCTTTTCAAGTTGCTGGTCATGAAAAATGTTTCATTTCAGCTCTGGTTAGGTTATGATGACTGCAGCATCAGAGAATGGACAAAATCTATTTATCAGTTCTTTGGTTGATTTTCTATCTATTTATCTAGAGATCCACTTCAAAAAGTTCCAGTTTGAAAAGTCAGTCATTTTTTGCTTGAAAAATATAAAAATGTAAGCATTTTTACATTCGTTTTTTGCTGAACAATTGACTATATCCAATTGTGAAACCCCAATTTGTGGAGAGGCATGGAGTTCTCCTTCGAATACATGCTGGAAGGATAAACAAGGAGATTTCAGACTTCCTCAGTGTCAGCAGGAGGAGGATGGGAAAAAAGATTCAGGATTCAACTAAGAGGTGACAGCATAGAGGGAAACCAATGATCGATGATCTGACACTGAGGTCAAGATCATCATTAACAATGATTGCTGGAAGTTGATGTGTGCCATTGCAAAGGAGAAAGGTGTGAATAAAGAGCTTATCAATCTGGTGGTGTGTGAGGACATTTGCTACTATGATCAACAAATTGAAACATCCAATGGAGCCAGATATACTGCTGTTGTTCTCTGACAAGAAGAACTTCGGCCAAGACTAAAAGATCAACTCCCAGAACAACAGGTGATTTGCTGTCTCCCCCAAGGACGTTCCCAGAGTCATGCAGGGAAAATTTATAGCTACAATCATGGTGTTTGGTGATGTCATGCCATCTCACTTTTTCCTTGAGGGCCTCAAGCTGTACACTGACAGTTACATCTACCCCAGGTGGTGAAGCCCTGGATCACCAGGTAGCTGCAGTGAGGCTGTATGTGTGATATAGCAAGACTTGGTGCTCTGCCATGCCAACCAGAAGACCAAGGCCTGTCTCTCAGAAAACTTCTTTGACCACACTGCACCTGACATTTGGTCTCCCAAATGACTACAACCTGCTTGACTTCTCGTGTAGGATGCAAGGGAACATCCTGTATATGAGTTTTACAAGGTCTGGAGTAAATCATAATAGACATTCAAGACATGGGGCATCCTTAAGAGAACACCCATCTCTAATGATAACTAAAAGAGTCTGCTTGATGATAGATGGAAGATTTAGTTTTCAATGTATTGAATTTTACAAACTAATTCTTCCATCCATTAAACTGCCAACCGGAGGTGAGATCAAATGTCAGGTTCTGGTCATCCAGATTTTTGGAGATGCACATACAAACTGTTGTATCATTTACATAGATATTCATTAATTATGCAATAATCATAATTGTCCATCCTGATGGACCATCACAGAAGAAATATTTTTGCAATTTACATATGTGGCCAACAAAGTAGTTCTACAATGCAATATAGAGTAGAATTATTTTAAAACAGTTAATCTGTGTATATGACTGCTTTTGCTTGGCTAGAATGATTTGCCAGGTTCACTTCTCACAAGTCACCATTATTTCTCATGGAAAATCCTCATCTTTACTAAATCTCAAGTAGCCAAATGTACTTATGATTGTGGTCTACAAGATTCTAAAATCATTTTAACAATCATTGATTTACATGAATTGAAAACCGATGGTTTTCTACATTCTATACATTGTAAAGTGGAGTGTATATGTTAAAACAATTTTCAAGTATAGTGATACTTGAAAACTGTTTTAACATATAAGAGGGTGCTGAAAAGTTCTTGGCCTGACAAAGAAATTTTTTTTTAAATTCTAATGTTTGGTCAGGTTTTGAAAATTGATCAGGTCAATAATTTTTTTCAGCACCCCCTCACAAATAAAAAGATGATGGCAAAAGTTGTATTATACACAAAATTTGTATTTTTTAAATAACTATGTTGTAAAAAGCTTTAAAACTGGCATATTGGATGATGGAAGTAAAGCTTATTCTGTAATGGGTGACCTTCAAGATGAAATAAAGTGTACTTTTCAAAATGTGAATAGAAGTTGAATAACAAAATAAACAATATATGGAAAACAATTTTAATTAATCCATGTTTTTTGTTTGTTTGTTATTGTTGATATTTACTTTGAAATCATTAATAATGTCAATAATTCTACAATTTTGAAAATAACAATAAAAAAACCAAAAAGGAAAATATTTAAACCATTTGGTGCAAATTTTAATATTTTTGTTAATTTTTGAAATGAAAAACAATGTAATCCAAATATTTATTAATTTGCCTTTCTGACAATGTAAAAATATTTGAACTTTGCTCTATTCTATAACTTGTTAAAACATATTGAAATTTATTTAAGACTGTTTATTAAATGTCATTTGGTCAGTGTATGGTAAGTATATAAAGAGATTAAGATGTGACATTAATAAGGGACATTTTTTTCAATATGTCATTGTATATAAGTGTATTCATGATTGTATGTGCATGTGTGTTATAGATAGATATATAGATAGATAGATATGAACATACTGACATAGATAGATAGAATAATAGATAGATAGATAGATAGATAGATAGATAGATAGATAGATAGATAGATATGAAGAAACTGACATAGATATGAACAGACTGACATAGATAGATAGATAGATAGATAGATAGATAGATAGATAGATAGACAGACAGACAGACACAGACACAGACAGATATGAACAGACTGAAATAGATAGATAGATAGATAGATAGATAGATAGATAGATAGATAGATAGATAGATAGATATGAATAGGTAGATAATGTGTGAAAGGTTTGTATGAAATAAACAATTATTTTAGTTTTGGGAGATAAAAAAAGACAAAATTTGTATATAAAATAGAAAAAATAATAATGGAAAGTAAATTAAATTTGTAAAAGTAAGATCAGGGACACATACAAAGTGTCTATGTAAATGTGTGAATGCATCTACATACGAGTGAGCAATTTTCACACACACACACACATGCATGCACACACACATGCACACACATACAGAGGCATTTATATGTGAAGAAGGGCATGAAAGATATTTGTCTTTCTAATATTCAATTGTATTCAGAGTCAAAGATCAAAGTAAGTTTGAATTCATTCTGGGAAAATTTTGATCAAAACAATTTGGCAAGGGAATAAAGACCCATAAGATTTTGTGTAAGTATGACAATAACAAAAATTTGGTTAAAATTTATATGTTTGTATGGATACATGCAAAATTTGTGTGTGTGTGCATATATGTGTAATATAATGCAGGTTGTCAATATAGGTTTGAAAATGAATGCTCTTTTTCCAAAACGTCTTTACTGGTGAATATATATGCAAGTGTGTGTGCATTTATGTGTAAATATTCATGCATGAATAGAGGTGTGAAAATTAGGCATTTTTTCTAAATTTCCCATCCATATGTGTGTATGTGTGTGTAAATACTTGGTTGTGAATGGTGCTTTGAAAATGTATGAATTTTTTTCTAAATGTGTTTATGTGTACATATGCATGGGAATGCATGTGTAAATACTTGTTTGTGAATGAAGGTGTAGAAATGTGTAAATTTTCCTAAATGTTTTTATCTGGGCATGTGTGTGTGTGTGTAAAAATGTGAGAATTTTTCTGTAAATGTTTTTATCTGTATGTGTAAGAACATGTCTGTGTATATGTGTAAATACTTGTTTATGAATGTAGATGTGAAAACGTGAGCATTCTTCTAAATATATATATATATATATATATATATATGTGTGTGTGTGTGTGTGTGTGTGTGTGTGTGTGTGCATGTGTGTGTTTCTATATATGTGTGTTCATGTATGTCTGTATATGTGTCATTATAAATGGGTGAGTGTATATGCGATGTAAAATCTGCTCCATACTAATGTATATATACAAATGTGGTAATTGAATGATAATGTGATCATTATATGTAATGCATTTTATCCTCTAGAAGGACTCAATCAGACTAAAATGTTCTTTTATTGATGAAATTATATATATGTACTAAAGTCAGGGATGATATATATACATGGGCATCAATTATAATTACATCCTAAATAAATGCTAAAGATGTAGAAATGCTAAATTTTAAATCTTGAAATTTCTTGCATTCAACATTTCTAGATGTACATTTCAGTGGATCTTATTCGATTTCCTATTACTTTTGTTTTTATTGTTGTTGTTTTTAAATATTCTACACTCCAACAACAGAAGACTTGTTAAGAAGGATGAAATGTCATAAGAACCTGAATGCAAATTTACTGCAGAAGACACAGAAATCAGTTTATAAAATCAACTGAGATGTGCATCTAGACATGTCAGATGCCAGAAAATTTAAAATCTACATCTTCAGCATTCTTTAAAGCTTATAATTATAACTGACATTTATGTTTATAACGCCTCCTCTCCCATATATATATAGAATGCATGGTGGAGTAATGGATATCAGTTCAGCTTGTGGAATCGGAGAGCCAAGTTCAAATTCCATTCAAATCCATTGGATTTTGATCCTGACTTGAGTATTACATTCACTAATACCCTTGAGAAAGGTATGAATCCTCTTCTTCTCCCCTCCCAGCTATGGGTAAATGGCAGGACAGACTGAGGAGTTCTATAGCCTTGGATGGCAACTAGTCTACTACAGAAAGAAATGGCAACCCACTGCGGGAAAAAATCTACATCGTCAGTCATGTATCGAAAGATACATAATCACCTAAGCATGTATCACACATGACACATAACTAATATATATATATATATATATATAGGTATAGGTAAAGGTATAGGGTTAAGTAAATGAGATATTTAGGTATTAGTGACCGTATACGCATATGCTGGCAAGCATACATTGGTAAGCAAATAAATAATTACTAAATTTAGCCAAGAGGTGTAGACATAATAGTGCTCAATGTGATTAGACAGAGCTAAGAAATATATGTTAATAAATACACATATACCTACATTTGATGTGTAACTTGAATTTTGTTGGTTACCCAATTCATCTTATGGTCAATTAAGTGGGTAACCAATGAAATTCGAGTCACACATCAAATGTAGGTATATGTGTATTTATTAACATATATATATATATATATATATATACACACACACACACACACATATATGTCATTCACAGACAGTACCGTTTCACTGTACCACCGCTCCTCAGTGCAACTAGACATCTGAATGTCTCAAGTCAGGATCGAAACCCAACCAATTTGGTGTCAGTCAGAGATTCTACCATTGAGCTATCTTCGCTCAGCAGAGTTACACAGCTAAATCTAGCATATTGTTTTTACAAATGTAAACAGATGCCAATCAGCCAAAGTGCTCTATTCATTTTACTGAAGAGCTTTGCATTAGCACAGGTGGCTGTTGTTTATAGAATTAGCTTATCACTCAACAGGGCTCAATTGAAATATATTTTCAAGAGATATAATTCCATTTGTGATAAATCAGGTAAAGTGAGAAACTGTTTTTATTGTCTACGTATTTCACCTTTATTAAATAGGTTTCTTGAAGTCAGAATGAAAGAAGTGTTTGTGTGTGTGTGTGTGTGTTTGTGTGTGCTTTAATATTAAATCATTAATGCAGACACAAAAATTTGTTTCATTCCAACCCAAAGAAGCCTATCTAACAAAGGCAAAATGCATAATCAATAAAACAATTTTCCACTTTGATTTATCAAAAATCTTCTTTAGATTCAATATCCTACTAACACACATATAATTTCATCAGTAAGAACATTACTTAAACCTAATGAAATCCTTTTAGAGGACAAAATGCATTACATAGAATTTCTCAATGTTGCCATTAAATTGTAAAACATTGTTCTGATATATATATATTTATATATCATATTCTCCCATATACATATTTCCATGAGTACATGTTTATATATTTTATATATTTATGCATGAATGGAAAGGGAGATAATAAAGTGATGATAGAGACAAAAATTCTACATTTAGAGATTTTTTTTCAAAAAGTATAGAATTTAAAGTAAGAAATCTGTTAAACATATCTACATTATTATACATTATCATTTTCAACTTGTTTACTAATCTTTTTTTAATCTTTTCACCACAAGCAAGTCAGTACAATCACTAAGACACAAGGATTTACTGAATGTGAAAGAATAAGAAAAAGAAAAACATTATTAAAGAGTGAGAACAATAAAAGATGAGAAATTAAGAAGGCAGAAGATAACAATAGACATTACATTGAAATCTTTGAAGATCAAAATTGACTGGAAAACAAGAAGCCAGAAGAGAGTTCCACAAGTGAGAAGTGCGAGAGAAAAAACTGTTATCAAAGAACTTACAGTTACATCTAGCCATTTCAACTGTGAAATAATGAAACCTAGCTGCCAATCTAGTACTGCGCTTAAATTGGTAAAATTGACATACCAATAAGGAAAGCTCATCAGAAAAATTACTATGAAAATATTTATAGAAAAGGCAAAGAGAAATTACATTACATCAGTGAGAAAGTGACTGAAGCTGAGATGCCAGGTCAGGACCAACAACATCACAAAATCTTCTTTTGATTTTTATTAATTAACTGATGTACCTATGCTATAAAAAAATTATGGCATTTGTTAGAAATTTTTTATCATGAAATGCAATTAAACAAAAGTCTTGAAATAATGTATTGCTAGTATATTCATATATAAAAATAAAACCATTACTTTTGTCTGATGAAGTTCTTTTAGAGAACAAAACATGTTATATAAAAGAGAAACTATGTTACAGCATTGAGAAACTCACTGAACCTGAGATGCCAGATCAGGACCAATAACATTTCAGATTCTTCTTTGTACTTTATCAAGAATTGCTAAATATATAGCAGAAAAACTAAACCAAATTTGCAAGCAATGCATGGATGAATGGTAAACTTATAAATGTGTAAAATAGATTCTGGCAAGAAAAATTGTCTGACATGACACAGTGAAATAACCTTCATAGTAACAGACATAGCAATTGATTCAATGTAATCAATATACTTCATGTCAGTTGATGTTGTAAATATATTCAAAATATTAAGAAAACAAACAAAAAGACAATGCTGGAGTTGGTGATTTGCCAACTATGGGAAAACAATTGTTGAAGTGATTGGTAAATGTCCTTGACTTTTGTGGAAAAGTCAAAGGGTTTTTCCCATCTTATTTTTGAGTAGGACCAGGCTTATAGCAGACTGACCTGAATGAGAAAATATTGAGACAAGGACTGTTGCTGTCTTCATAGTAGACAAATGAACAAAAAATATCTACCATTCTATAAAAGAGAACATTTACACTTGTAGTATTGGTAGTAGGGATAAACCTCAACAAAGAATTAAAAGAAATAAATTCTTCATATTGCTATCAACTACTGAAAACACAAGAGACCTAATAACAAAAGGTGTCATTTTGAAGACAGGATATCAAGACAAAAGACCAGTATGGAAGTTTATAAAGTACTGAAATGTATCTGAAAGGTGAAAATATGGTGCATACTTCTTGTAACATGGACAAATTGTTGGAGTCTCCTCAGATCTGATGCAATAAAAATGGTCATTCAACATTATGTTGGACAAGCTGCTTGGATATGGAAGGTCAGTAGTTACCAGTTATTGTAATCAGTAGAATCATGATATGTTGAAGGTGTAGCATAACCGGACATCTCACCACTTCTTCCTGAAGAAGACAGTACCAGGTGTTCTATCCCACCAAGACCAAAATACCCTTCTGGTCAACAATAGCAATTCCTGTATATAAAACCCACAGCTAGAACCTTAAGTATAAAATTTATGGTCAGGGCTCATTTGGGGCACCCATCTGTGTCAAGATTCCTCTGTCCAATAAGAGCAGAAAAGGATCAGACGAAGACATTCAATAGAATTGCCCATCATTTTCTGGAGACTTTTCTTGCTTTCCAGACACACTTTCATTCTTGAACTCATGTCCCCTAGTATATTTGTGAAGATGAGTAGCCTGATCTCAAGGCCTTTGATGATGTCTAAGTTTGTACACTTTTATTAATAATTACATTCTTGTATTGAAAACTTTCCTTTACAGGTTAATGGTGAATTTGATCATACCTGGTGCCCCCCATGGGCAATATACACTAACTATGCCAACAACATGTTTGCGCTTGCCACCACAAGCAATTCCAAGATAGATGAAGTTAACAATGAAATTAGACTATATAAGGTTATATATATAAGTTAGCAATGAAATTAGACTATATAAGGTTATAACAGAAGCCAAGACGTATTGCAATAAGTTTGTTGGCTACAAAATAGGTGCAAGGAAGGAAGTTTCTCTTCCAGGCCCTTTATTTTGGGTGAACATGCTATGCAAAATACTTAGTGTCTGGTTTAGCCCCCATCTCCAGGTAAAGAATAATTTGCTGGAGACAGCAAATGATTTGCTGTTTCATTGAAATCTTTGCTTAAAGGGAGGAGGGTAGAATCTTGTGATTTACATCCTGCTTTAATGGATCTCAATTCTTCCTCTTTGAACATTATTGAGAAAAGCATTGTATCAGGTTATAGTAAGGAAGACCGTTTGGGATGATCTGATTGATGTGTTTGGTTTAAGGAAGCAGAAGTATTGCTCCTTGTGCCTACTCAAATATGGCTACTAAAATAATATTTAAGGTGATAATATATATATATATATATATATATTAAGACATTTTTATGTTTATACATTCTTTTTATAGATACAAATATTTAAGTAAATGCTCTGCCTTTATCCACTGTGCAATGTGTCCTCAAGGACACATGGCACAGTGGATAAAGGTGTTGGATAAAGGCGTTGGACACATGACACAGTGGATCTAACCAACACCTTTATCCACTGTGCCATGTGTCCTTGAGGATAAAGGCATTGGTTAGATCCAGTGACAGGACCCAAAGAGTGTGAGTTCAATACCCAGTTAAGGCAGTGGAGAACTTTCAGAGGCAAATTAACAGGAGATAACTGATAACTGACATCGATCAAACATGGCACATGGAACTAGAACAGTCTACCCCAGTGAGCGAAATAAAGGGTTCAGTTCGAAATTCCAACCACCTGAAGAAGGCCGGTGCGTACAATGGCCGAAACGTTATGATAAATATGGCGACAAAGATGAGGACAATAGTCCAAATAATGTAAATAATGTAGAAAATTTCTTCTTTTTATATAAGATCTGAATTTGTTGCTGACAATAACTTTTCCTTTTGTTCACTTTTCAATCTAAATATTTTGACATATGTATGACAGCCAGTGCTACCAGAGAGCAAACATTTTCTCTTTGATGTACATGTAGCTGAAATAAAGTTGTTGTGGCTTTTAGCAAAAACAAACTATTAGGGGGGTATTGTGTTAGTGCATTGATGTAAATGTTTTAACTAGACTTTTATTAATTAGAATTTTATTAATTAAACTTTTATTAATTAGAATTTTATTAATTAGACTTTTATACTGTATAAATCCTAGAATAATTATGCTTGCTTGAAAAATTGGTATTTGACTAAATTTTAGATAATTAATGAAAACTAAAAAATTTGAAAACACTGTTTGTGCAGTAGTATAAAATAATTCATAGAGGAACATTTTTAACATTTTCAAATAGAATTTTTTATTTAATATTACAGCAAACTAATTAAATAAAAGTGAAGGAGATTGATTAAGAATTCTTAATCCAATATTGATTAGTTACAAGTGTGTTTTTCACACTTTTTAGATGTAGATAATGCTATGAGGATGATGGCAATAAACACGGAAATATTAACAAAATGAAGGAGACTTGATTGTTAATCAAATATTGATCAGCTACAAGGATGTTTTTCACAGTTGCTTTCATCCTTTCTACATGTAGATAATGTTATGAGGATGATGGCAATAAACATGGAAATATTATAATGATGACTTACTTTTTCAGTTACTTTTATTTGTATGCTGTAAAAGTTTCTGATGGACAAAATTTTTCTTTATTTAAATATATTCTCTTTCTGTTTTTTATATTTCTGGATGATCAGAAAAGTTTATGAACAAATTCAAAAGTTTCTAATCCATCTTAGAACAATATAGCATATTTCCACCTCACTTTATGTCTTTTATTTAGATCACATTCAAAATTTTAGATACATGCAAAAAGCCTTGGAAACAAACAAACAAATGATATTCTTGTATGTAATATGTTAACTCTTTTAGTATATACAAAATTACAAGTGAGCATTTTATATTTTTATTAGTGCCAGACTATTTTCATTGGTAATCAAAACTGTCATTGGAAATCTTTCAAATTCCTAAGACACACATATTATTTTATTTATTGTTAAGCTTAATATTGGCCTCCAAGAAAAGTGCTATTTTCATTTTTGGTGCAAAAAACTTTTTTTATTGATCCAATCAAGGTTAAACTGTTGAAAGAATCTTTGTATTATATATGCCATGTAATGTAAAGAATTATTCCTGACACTAAGAAGCAAAAGAGGTGATGATGAAATTGTCTGTTAGATGGAAACTATTGAATTAATAATATTTATACATTCTTAAGAGTTGGCCTGGCAAAGTTATTACACTAACAAGGTCTTCAACATACAGAAAATCAATAACTGGCAACATAAAAATTTAAATAGAAAACTTGTTTTATCATAATATGACCACTGTATGTTTACCATACTAAGAAATTAAATATCTTGGAAATGGGCTAGCAATATTTATGGAAGGAGATTTTTTTTAACTGTAGATATTTACTATTTATTATATGCATAAGTGTTTGTCATCAAAGATATTAGTCTGTAGTGATCTCGTGAAATAAAAAAAATTTCATTCCCATGATTCCATAGAAAAAAAGGAAAATCTCCTACTGGTGGGAAATTTAGAGGTTTCTTCCTTTCCAGCTGGCCTTTTGCAAGAAAAGCACATGGAATTGAACAGCTCCAGAAATGAAGATAACAGATAAGTCAACTTACCAAAATATCACTTTCTCATGTTTAATATTGGCTTCACTGATAGATTTATCACTTCCAAATAATCTACCCATTCACCAATGTAAGCACTGACCAGAAATATTCTATTTTTAAGCACCATTACAAAAACTTTTATGCATCTGTTATGGGTGGTATATTGGCCCACAAACAAAAAACTTGAGTAAAAAAATTAATTTGCCAAGTTAATTTTCATTAAAGAAAATATACCAACAAAAATAAGGACACAGTGCACAAGGCAAAAAATATCTCTGCATGTTCAGTTAGATAGAGAGAGAATAGTGTTGTCCTGAGAAAAACAGTTTAAGTAGTCATTGAAGAACATTGTCCTGAGAAGGACAGTTTTGTAGCCATTGAGAATTGTCTGGAAAATGTATCAACAAAAATACGGTTACAGTGCACTAGGCAAAAAATATCTCTGCATGTTCATGTAGAGAGTGAGAAGTGTGTTGTCCTGAGAAAGACAGTTTAAGTAGTCATTGAAGAACATTGTCCTGAGAAGCACAGTTTGTAAAGGACAGTTTTGAAGTCATTGAAAGGTGTTGTCCTGAAAAGAACAATTTTGTAGTTGCTGAAGAGTGTTGTCCTGAAAAGGACAGTTTTGTAGCCATTGAGAATTGTCTTGAAAATGTATCAACAAAAATAAGGTTACAGTGCACTAGCAAAAAATATCTCTGCATGTTCAGTTAGATAGTGAGAAGAGTGTTGTCCTGAGAAAGACAGTTTAGTGGTCCGTGAAGAACGATGTCCTGAAAAGGAGTTTTATAGTTGCTGATGAGTGTTGTCCTCAAAAAGGACAGTTTATTGCATATTGTTGCTGCTGGCCTGTTGGAGCAGGCTGAAGTTGCAGAAGCTTGAGGCGTACTGAAGATAGTGGAGCAGCTGGAAATGATGATGGCTGGCTAGCTAGCTGAAACTAACTGGAGCCATGGGCCAGTTGTTGGCTGCTGGAACAGAGACTACACTTTGATCCTTGGCATTATGTATTACATAAATTATACAATTGTGACACAAAGCCGAAGGGAAACTTGGGTGATGTTGGTCACCACTGATTATCCTAAACCAAGCTAATCGGATTACAACACTTATTCATTCATTACAATTTACTCAAACAACACAAGAATTCATTCATCTCCATTCATCCAACATATACCTAAATATTGCATACTAAAAGTATGTGGGGTGGGGTTCTACTAAATATACACATGACAAAATTTTTTTTATCATAATCTTAGTCATCTTGGCCATGAAAGGGATACTTTTCACTGCTTTGGGGCCTGGTTAGGCTTTTTTCATTTGGTTGTTTTTAAAGAATGTGGGAGTGCTGACAGGATGTGACACATCCAGCATACTTGTACAACAAAATCCTTCTAATAATAAATCCTTCTGATTACATATATACATTATAAATATCCCACTTTGTTGTCGTGATGAATATATGCTGTATTTTTATTAATCAAAAACAGGAGTCAAACAAGTATGACATCAAAAATTGATAATGAAAGTTTTGCTGATAAGTATATCACATATTTTTCATATGTAATCTTGATCAGTTTTTTTTTTTAATAAATTCTCTGTAAGGAATAACTGGAAGAAGTGTAGATTTAAATGATAGTAGAGTCCATAATTAATTATGATGAAAAAATCTTCACTTGGTTATGACACTGGAAGCAGGAAAAATTTTAAGGTTGGTGCATTATTATTAGGTTGGTGCAAAAATAATGACGTAATAATGTCGTTTTTTGACATATTTTTTAACGTCAAAAAACAACATTATTACGTCATTATTTTTGCACCAACCTAATATTATACTCAAAAAGTCTTATAATAGCACCATGAGCTTGTGAATATGTATAAGTATGTCACTTTTAAAATATAATATGCCTGTTTGTCTTTCTCTCTCTCTCTCTCTCTCTTTCTATATATATATATATATATATATATATATATATATATATATATATATATATATGTATATATATATATATATATATATATATATATTGAGGGGATAAATGTAAGACATAGTGGAAAAAGTTTTTGTGTGACACATTTTCATGTGACATGTTTCAACCTTGAGGACTTTATTGAACTTCAAATATTTTTTCACTTTGTCATAAGTTTTCAACACTATTGTTCTTGATATATAAATATTTATATATCATTATCTCATGCATATATTTTGATGTAATGAATATGCATATGCCCGGGTTCCCCCTCACAGTAATATTATTGGCTGGGGTCAGCCATAAATACAGACTGATGTGGAGATAGATGGACTATGCCTATTGTCTTCGCCTACTGTCTATGCCTATTGCCTACCATTATGACGAGGACCTGTCCATTATGGTTACCTGCTAGATAAGAGTGTCAACAACCACTTTGCTACTTTGAACAAATATATCCCTTGCCGGGACATATCATATATATATATATATATATATATATATATATATATATATATATATATATATATATATATTTGAACAATGACTTGATGCTATGAAATTTTATTAAAGCCTAAATAACACCGATGAAGGCAACTTAATGCTAAAAACTAAAATATCTGAGGAAGCTTTTGGCCAACCCTTTATGAGAGATCAATCATTGTCAAAACAATTTATTTTTTATCAATCCTAACATGAACAACAAAAATTCAGTGGACTATTAATAGAACAAACCAGTGCACAATAAAAAGACAAAAATTGTTTTCTAACAAATTTAAAAAAAAAAACAAAAAAAAAACATGAATGAATGAAACAGAAAAAATTGATCACACAACCTGAAGAAGCACCACAAAGTGATGTCACACACACACAAACACACACACACACATATATACATATATATATATATATATATATATATATATATATATATATATATATATATATATAATGGATATCCATGTATTAAATGAGTATTAGCATTGCTGACTATTGTTGGTCGTGAGACATATTCCCCATTACACACACACACACACACACACACACAACACACATACACACACATGTGGGGGGTATATATGAATCATAATTGGTTGGTAACTAATAGTTCTATTAGACCATATGCAATGTTGTTTTTCTATGTCCATAACTTACTTACAAATCCTCTATCCCTAATTTATTTTTTCTTATAAATATACAAAATGCACACACACAGACACACACATATATATATGCATATATGTGTGTATAAAATAGGATATAGGAATCTGACAAAGTTTTGAAGAAATATGATAAATGGTAACACATTTCATCGAAACTAGATGTGATTACATGTTTTGCCTTTCTAGGCTTCATCATGATAATTTTGAGATAAAAAAGCTGCTATGATCAAAGGAGAAAACAATTCATTACAACAAAAAATGTTTAGAAAGTGCATTGATCACAAGCTCATCTACAGTAAATTTGCATCTGGGCTCTTACAACATTTTACTATTCCTGGCAGAACTTCTATTATTTCAGTGCAAGTTTATCTTTAACAAAAGTGATGGAAAGAATAAAAGAATCTAAATGAAATCAACTAAATTATATATATATATATATATATATATATATATATATATATATATATATATATATAATTATTTATTTAAAAATATGATTCCAACTCGCTACATAAGAGGTCTCATGTTTCAAAACAAGAGCCGAAAACTTCAAAATAATATTTGAATTAACTTCTTCAAGCGAAATTTTTTGGGAAAAAGATTCCCAAAAATTTTCGCTTGAAGATGGAACAGAGCCTACTTTAACTCAAGTTAATTCAAATATTATTTTGAAGTTTTCGGCTCTTGTTTTGAAACATGAGACCTCTTATGTAGCGAGTTGGAATCATATTTTTAAATAAATAATTATATTTATACTCTACTTTCATATCGAGCACTATTTTTTAAAAATAATTACAAAAATACTAAGGAACTTTGGATTATTTACCAAACCAGTTTCTTTCCTATTTTCTACAATATTTTCACACACACACATATATATATATATAAGCACATACATACACACACACATACATTCTTAAGATGTCATAAGGGTAGATAACTGTTTGTCTCTACCTTCCCTGATGACAACTTAAGAAATTTGAAAGCTTGGACCATATTTCTTGCATAGTTATCTTACAAAATGAACTTTTGGCAATTTCTAACAGAATTTCTTCTTTGTCTGAGAAGGATTATTTGTAATTTAGAAAAGTCGATCACTAAAATTAATCAACTCAAAATATCTGTTTTCTTTAATAACAATAATATTAATAATAATAATATTGTTATTATATAGTATATAATTATATCATATACTATTGTTACATATATTGATATTATATTATATTATATGTGTGTATATATATATATATATATATATATATATATATATATATATATATGTTGAATTATATTGGGGAATAATATATGATAAAGAGGAAAAAGTTTTCTGTAGTGACTTTTCGTCCTTTAGGACTTCATCAGACTAAATTTGTTATGTCGGTGCAACTACACATGTGCACAAATGATGGATGCTGGCAATTTTTACTTTTTATTTTTTTTTATATTTAACTGATTTCATTTAGATTCTTTTTCTTTCCATCAATTACCTGTAATAATTGTCACAAAAATACATAGGAGAAATCTCAGAGAATCTAAATAAAAGATTATAAGTAGACAAAAGGGATATTTTGCAAAGCATTACATCAAATGTATTGGCTGCCCACCATAATGAGACTGACCATAATTTTGACATAAAAAAAGCTACTATGATCAAAGGGGAAAACAATTCATTATAACAAAAATGTTTAGAATGTGCTTTGATCAGAAGCTCATCTACAGAAATTTGCATCTGGGCTCTTACAACATTTTACTATTCCTGGCAGAACTTCTGTTATCTCAGTGCAAGTTTATCTTCTAACAAAAATGATGGAAAGAATAAAAGAATCTAAATGAAATCAACTAGATTTCTTTTTAAATTAAAAAAAAATAAAAATCCCAGCATCCTTTCTTTGTGTACATGTATAGTCTTAACAATATAACAAATTTTGTCTGATGAAGTCCCAAAGGATGAATCACATCACATGTAAACTTTTTTCACTTTGTCATACATTTTTCCCCAATAGTGTTCTATATATATATATATATATATATATATATATATATATATATATATATTATTATTATTATTATTATTATTATTATTATTATTATTATTATTAATAATAATACATATATATACTGCTCTGACAATCTTTTTTCCCTGGTGTTCTGAATATATGAATTTAAACATGCTACTAGATTGGCATCTTTTACTCTTGAAATATTAGGTTGGTGCAAAAATAATGACGTAATAATGTCGTTTTTTGACGTATTTTTGACGTCAAAAACGACATTATTACGTCATTATTTTTGCACCAACCTAATAGTTAAATATAACTGCCACTTCTACAGTTTCTTTTCTCACACTTCCCAACTGGGAACTCCCTTCCATTTACTAGTTTCCCTAAAAACTACAATCTTCAATAACATCAATCACCATCTTCTATCTTCTTGAATCCAGTTCATGTTTTATCCTTTCCTCAATCCACCCTATACCCAGTCTTTTTTCTCATTTTCACTCTCTTTAACCCCCTGTGTACTAGTGACACTCCCACCTTGCTTTGGGTGAAATGATGGAAAAAAAAATATCTATATAGTAAAGGTAATAAATCTGTTGGTATATAATCCAAGTGGATCCTAGTAATATAAAATATTAAAACTGATCCACAAAAAGAGCTCAATGTATTTATTATTACAGAGCAAATTATTAGTAGACAATAAAATCCAAAATTAGCTCATGTGGAAAATAGGCTTATTTCAACTGACAAAAACTTTGTCAGTCTTATTTATACAGTTTTTGTTGGTTGAAATAAGCCTATTCCCCAGATGAGATAATTTGGGATATTATTGTGTATTATATATATATATATATATATATATATATATATATATATATATATATATATATATATATATATATATGCACATGCACACCATGATGCAGGCTAATTACACAGAAACAGTAGAAACAGTAGAAAGTTATAAAAAATTATCCCCCCCACCACCGGAAAATTATTCCAATCTGTGAATGTGATATGAACTAATTTTAATGCCAGAAAATGCATTTATACCAACATACTATGTTTCAAGTATGATACTCCTAATCACTGTACTTGATATCTCCCCACCATTAGTAATACCCTGGAAATGGGCCTGCCATGATAACCATTATTGGTTATGAGAAAAATCTGAGAAAACATTAAAAACCACAAATAATGAGATATTTAAATTTTATTTGTAAATCAGTTTGGTTCTTTGTTTCTTTTTGGCAAATTCATTGATCACTTTGCTATAAAAATCTATCAACACCACACTCTACCTTCATCTTCTCCAAAAGGTCTTTATTCATGGAAATGAAAACCAAATTATTCAATCTCTTTTTCTTTTCAGAACACCTTACTTGCTTTAATGAAGAAAACAATCTCTCACACAAAGCATGCAGAATTTTATTTAGTTCAAGTTTCCTGTATTATGTATGAACTTCTTTGGTGGTTGATACTTGCATTGAAAAATCAGCAACATATGCTAATTTCAGCTTGTATCCAAATCCAATGTTTTTATAAACATCCAAAGATAAAAAAGTTTCCATAAAAATTTATTTTCATAAGTGTCAAAAAGCTTCAGATTCAACAATTTAGCAAATATGAACTCTCCTATTGTTTTAAATCTTTGCTCAATGTGAACAATAACTTTATCCAAAATGATTTTAAACAAAGTTCTTAAAACAGCTTCTGGTTCTTGATGCTGACCATGCTTCTCTGGTGGTTCAGTGACATCATCCAGAAGCCAGCAGTAAAATTTCTCAGACTTGTTTTTCTTGATATCCTCCAATTGGTTTTTGAAGTTCTCAACTTCACAAATACACTTTGAAATATCAAGCAAACTTTTTTGAGTCACTCAGTACTAATCCACTTGTTTTTGCTAATTCTGAAGCACTCTTTTCTTTGTTTCTAATGAAATGTTTTGTTTTGTTTTTCAGCACCTTCATGGACTTTTGGAATAATCTTGCATTTGTCCAATGAATTTTTGAATCTCAGTGTCACATTTTCCATCCCCTGTTAAAACACTTTCAAAATATTTGAACTTTTTCTCTTGCTGATGATGATACTTTATGTCTTCTTACCCCAATGATGATTTATGACCCCCTCAGCTGGACTAGTCTTCTGGCCTTGAAGTATGGACACTTCAATGCCTTCTCCTTGTTGATTAATTGCTTTCTGAAGCCATCTGCTAATTGCAGTCATTTTATTCAAGGAAAGAGGATCACAAAAGGCTCCATCCACATTTTCACAAGGGGTTGAGAGCATGTCTCTCATTGGCCAATAAATATGAACTTCTTTCTCCATGAATTCAAAAAATGAATCTGCAACAATTCACAAAGAAACAATCTTAGTGGGTTTTTTAATTGCTCATTCTAAAATAGATTTTCACACAAGTATAATAACTTTTTACAACCCATTTCCTTAAAAATACACATTTTTTTTAAAAATCAGCCAAAATGATTAATCATTTTTATTACTACACTAAAGACTAAGTTTAAAAATAAAATTTTTATATATATTTAAAGAATGTAAGATCCAGATATTTGCTGATGATGTAATCTAATTTTATACATTCACTTCCAAAATATTTTGTCATGCTCACCATACAAAAAAAATATGCTGATACACCCTTTTCCAGCACAGACTAAATATCTCCCAATATATATAAAAATGACAAATACAATAAAATAACAGCAACAACAACAACAATAATAATAATGATAAAATTTAATCCAAGCCACACCCATATACTCATTTTTATTATACACCAAAGATTTTACCAATACACACAAATTTTTCCTCAATAATAATAGCAAACATAATGAAAGACTTACTCAAAAATTAATAACATAAATTTAAACCACAATTAAACACAGCTTCTATGATTAGTAACCTCATTCGCAACTAGAAATTTGATACACACACATAATCACATACTTTTCTATTTCTCCTTACTATCATCTTCAGGATTTAGACACACAGACACTACCAGGCAGACACGAAAAATGACCACTACAATTCAGACACACACTCACACACTGATGCCACAAAATATAATCATATTATGACCAATGAAAATAAACAGCAAAGAATTTGAAACACTAACCTAATTCCCTGCAAAATTATGAAGTTGCAATTAAAAAGAAACATGTTAAATTTATAAACTTTTTACTATTTCTTCCTCAATTAATCATATATATATATATATACATACACATATATATATATATATATATATATATATATATATATATATATATATATATATATATGGTTTATCATGACATGAAAAAATGACATTTATAGTAATAATAACAAATAATAAAGATAATAAAAAGTAATAAAATAATAAAGGATAAAATAAAATAATAAAATATAATAAAATGATGAAAAATTAATAAGTAGGATAATAAAAAGTAATAAAATAATAAAATAAAATGATAAAAATAATAATTATAAAATAATATATAAATAAAATAATAAAAAATAATAATTAAGATAATAAAAAGTAATAAAATAATAAGTAAAAATATAATAATAAAATAAAAAATAATAATAAAATAATATATAAATAAAATAATAGAAATGATAAAATGTAATAAAATAATAAATAATAAGATAAAATAATAATTAAAATAATAAAATATAATAAAATAATCAATAATTAATAATGAAAAATAATAATTAAAATAATAAAAAGTAATAGAAAAAATTATATAATAAAATAAAAAATAATAATTAGGATAATAAAAAGTAATAAAATAAAATAATAAAAATAATTAAAAATATTAGTATAATAAAAAATAATAATTAAGATAAAAAAATGTAATAAAATAAATTATAAAATAAAATAAAAAATAATGCTATTATTATTTTTATTATTTTATTTTATAATTTATTTATTATTTTATTTCTTTTTACTAACTTAATTAAAAAGTAATGAAATAATAAATGAATGTATCACATCAATTAATTAGTTTGTCTCTGAAAAACTAACCAAAACTTGATTGCTCCATTGTGGGCATTAATCCATCTCTTAATTTTGATCTTAATGATTCAAAGAGCCATTAATATTTTTAAATACTTATATTTCATTCTGAAATTATATATTTTCATTATTCTACAAATTCTTTTTGGTTATTTTTTACAAAATACTAACTGAATTACTTGCTGCATGTCACACATTTTTTTGTAAGAAAATGATGATTGATTTTAAATTATTGTTATAATTTGTGGAGAAAAATGATGCATTTCAATATTACTCAATGATATTGCTGATATGACCTCCATCTTTTGGCTTTTGCCTTCTATATTTTGAATAGGAGTCATTCCCTTTTTCAAATTTATATTTGATTTATATCAAAGGAAAAAAATTGTCAGTGGGGGTTTGTGCAAAAACAGCTTGATCTGGCCCCTTTGATATGTATTTGATGCAATACTTGATTAAATAAATTAATGAGCAGATTTCCACATTGATATGACAGCTGAATGTTATCAAGAGATTATCCTTTTATGGAAGTCTGTTATGGTACATAATATGAACACATTAATATGTCTATTTTTGAGGTAAAAAATTACGAAGGTGAAATGCTTATTGGTTGAAATGTGCCAAAACTAACAAAACTTAGTATAATGGTAAAAAAAAGCAGATGGAATGATTATAATTCCTTTGACAGATTCAGAGAATACAAGGAAGCAAGGGTAATATAAAAAGTGTTATGCCATAGATCTGGTTAGGAGTTAAACAGTTTATGGTGAAATTGAATGAAATAGATTGCTTGACTTACTGCAGAGTTGTCTCACTTCGACTGATATAGTTACAATTTCCTTTATGTTGTTGAGATATTGAGTGAGTTGGTTTCTGAATCTTGTCTTGGTTGAATTGGTGACTAGATGAGTTGATGTTGAAAAGAAATTGAATTCCACAAGCCGGGTTGATGTTAATAAAAATTAACTTTGGCAAGGAAGTTGTGTTTCATGGATTCGTGTGCTGAGTTGATTATTTTAAGGACTCACTGACTAAGTCATGCCAAAGTTTTATATTTATGAATTTTCTTGATAATGTGGGAGGCTCGAAAGAATGTATACCAATTTTTGGCACATTGAACTCTGGAGAGGTCAACTGTATGGACATAGGCAGAAACATGACATTATTATTTATGGACCAATCAGAAAGCATTATTTTGTACTGAACTCTGGAGCTGATTTTAAGGGTTCAGCACAAACCGAGAATACTTTGCTGTGATCCTTTTTTAACAAGTTTAAAACAGAGAATGTAGAAATCTAATTCTACAGATTTCCCTCTGTTTTTCTACAAATATTTTCAGGCAACTGCTCTGACAAGCTTTTTTCCCTGGTGCTCTGACTATGTGAATTTAAGGATGCTACTAGATTGGCATCTAGGTCCCACCCTTTTACTATTGAAATAGTTAAATGTAACTGCCACTTCTACTCTAACAGTTTCTTTTCTTGCACTTCTCACCTGTGGAACTCCCTTCCATTTATTTGCTTCCCTGATAACTACAATCTTCAAAGATTTAAATGCAATGTCAGTCACTATCTTCTATTCTTAAATCCTGTTCATCTTTTATACTTTCCTGAATACACCCTATACCCAATCTTTTCCCTCACTTTCACTCTCTCTAACCCTCTGCATATTAGTGGCATTCCTACCTTGCTTAGGGTGAAATGATTTTAAAAAAAAGATAAGAGAATTGGTATTAGTTTGGCAACATAAACTATTAGCATCAAATCCAAACAGGATCTAGTTTCTCTAAAGTTTGGGGGTTTCTTGTTTTGTTATAATAATTTGTTTTACAACTGAAATTGTAAAGAAAGAATCAGAAAGTGTGTATCATTAAGATTATTATATACTTACTTAGCAGATAACTATTTTTTATCACTTCTTTATGTTCTTAGTTTATTTACAATTCTTTTAGTTTATTCTCCTAGCTAAAATTCAGCCTTTATAACAAAAAATGATTAAATCTGTCCTTTCTAAAAGAAATCATGACTCATTTATATGAAATTATTAGTATATATCTAGTACTGTACAAAAGTATTTCAGCCATTTTAACTGATCTTAAATTTCTTTCTAATAATTGTGCATTATGTTTCAAGAGGATGTTTCAAATAGCATTTTCTCTACATAACAGAGGAGAACAGGGTCAGTTTTAAACCTAATTATCATATCTTATAGATAGGGTTCTGAGTGAGAGGAGACAATATGAAATAAATCCAAAATATTACCACACAAAAGTTTTCAGTCATTTGATCTTTTAAGTTTTCATTGTTTTGGTGTTGTTACAAAAATGGTAATGGTAATAGTAACTATTCCCTTATAAGGAAATGTTCAGCATTCATTGACTGACTAGCCAGTACTACTAAAGTTATGCTTTTCTTCAGTCCCTGTTCATCAGGCTGGGATCAAATGTAGTATCTGTTCTCCTCATCTCAAATGATAATGGTAATAGTAACTATTCCCTTATAAGGAAATGTTCAGCATTCATTGACTGACTAGCCAGTTATGCATTTCTTCACTCCCTGGCTGGGATCTGAGTATAGTATCTACTCATTGATAATATTATTAGCCCTTTTTGTATACTAACATTCACCCAATACAAGCCCCAAGAGCCACTCAATGTAAAGGGCTACTGTGTGGGGTTGTATGAGTGCAATAAAAGAAAAGAATTGAAGTTTATGTAGGAAAGATAACATTTAACCCTAGACTTGAAAAGCTCAATATTGTAGTGAATAGGGAAACATCCTCTTGGCAGTCTGTTTTCATCATCTTCCTATTGACCTCTCTACAGTTGGTCTCAACTCCATTGACAATCCCTTTCCAGCCTGTTCAGTCCTGTAGTGCTGTCCCTAGATCCCCAATGTTCAACCCTGAGTCCCAAGCTATGGTGTCTAGGAAACTCAATTTTCATGAGAAGACACTTCCACACAGACACCATAGGAGTAAGGAAGAGGCAATTTCCGTGTTATTGTGAAGAAGCTGTCTGAGTAGAACTTACTTTTTATTAATAGAATAGGAAGGGCATGGGGATAATTCATCCCTGTGTATGTGGCATGGAGGGTCTCAGCTCTAAATATCAGGGCTGATGGAAACAAGGAATATAACTTGTCAGAATACTTGCTATGGAAATGGCAATAGAGTAGTGAGAGGCTTGTGATGTTACATTTGTGGTGAAGGGATTGTATGGTGGAAAATAATCAAGTCAGGCAGCTCAAGCCCAGATATGGCAGAATTACTCTGTTTTTCATTTGATTTGGCTTTTGTAAAGATAGCATATAACATGAAGAGCCAGATACTTACTGGAGTAGTACAATGAACCAAAATTTTTTCAGCATATTTAGCAATAAATCATATATATGAATTCTACACTCTTGTGCAAATTAATTGAAACAATCACTTTAGTTTCCTTTCTTTCACCATACAGTCAGTTTTAGACCCACTGGAGTGACAAGGTGTAATCAATTTCTATTTTTTCCTCAGAGGTCATTTGCAGTGTGTGCAGTAATATGAATCTATTTTTGGGGTGCATGATGAAATTTGTTTGGCCTTGAAAAATATGTCATCTGTGATTGCATCAGATATTTATCACACCCAAACACCATTGTCTTAACTGTTGATTAGTTGTCCTATTGCCATTGTCTGTGCTGGACGTTATTCCAAGGAAGTGTATAAAAATTGTAATGTTGCATGAACCTACTGGCAAGCTTTACCAGTGAGCAAATCAAACTACTATAGACTGGCCTGGAAACTCTTGTGATTTAAATCTAATTGATAATCTGTTGTCAATCTACAAGGAACGACTTCGTGGAATGGACGTATGAAGTAGTAATATATGCACTGGGTCATGCTTCATTGTAAAAATACAAAAAAGTAAATAATAACAGAATTATTTGTTTTGTTTCAATTAATTTGCACAAGGGTGTACTTGTCTGAGGTGGGTTTGAGCCCCAATAGACCATGATGATAATTGAAAGTTCAGAGTTTGTTTTGTGATGTTGGAATATTACTAGTTTGGTTTTGGCCACATTGAATTTTATAAGCCTGTCCTTACTCCATTAAGCCACCTGGGCATGATTAAAGGAGAGATGAGCTGCTAGGTCCTGGTCATCTAGTGTTTAGGCAGTGCACCTATAAAATGTTGCATCATCCACATAGATATTCATTAATGATTGGAGTATTTTTCTTAGGCAGATCATTAATATAAAGAAGAAAGAGAATAGAACTGAGAAGCAAGCCTCTGATTTCATGGGCTTCTGATGACTGGCTGAATGGCCTTTAGGAAGGACTTGATAATTGAGAGAATCCTTCCAGAGATTCCATAGCTGGAAAGTTTATGTAGAAACCCCCATTGACACACCTTGTCAAAAGCCTTTGATATATCTAGGACTTGATAATTGAGAGAATCCTTCCAGAGATTCCATAGCTGGAAAGTTTATGTAGAAACCCCCATTGACACACCTTGTCAAAAGCCTTTGATATATTTAGTGCTTCATTGATTCTGTAAGTAATGACAGTTAAGACGAGTGGATCCAGCAGAGTGAAACCCATACTGGTTACTGTTCAGGAGGCTATTCCTATTGAAGTGTTCAAGAAACTTGTTGATTATAATGACACTAAAGAGTTTAATATGTTGATATTGTGACAGACATGAGTGTTCACCCACATTCTTAAAAACTGAAAATACAGTTGATACCTTTGATAGACTTGGGAAGTATCTCTCCTTCAGGCAGTAGTTGAACAGTTTTACCAGAAATGGGGATAACTCTGGGCTGATATTCTTAAGAATAATCACTGGGATTTTGTCTGGACTGATGACCTTAAAGCTTTAGTTTCTGTTGGTATTTTTTCTTTGGGACAAAATTATCCATGCTTGAGAGCATCCATTCAGAAATAAAGGAAGCAGTTCTGGCAGATCTATTTTTTAAGAAAGCTGAAAGTGGGGCTTTTGCAATGTAAGATCTGAAACTGTCCCAGTCAGCTTTGGTATCTTGAAAGATTCTTCTGTGAAGTGTTGCATCAGAAGATTCTTTCATTTTGGCATCAATTTTAATTGATCAGCAAGTGGTCAGAAGTGCCCAAGGGAGGTAGCACTTCAGTAGAGCATTTTTCAGGGTAAGATGTGAAAAAGAGGTCTAAGAGGTTTTCATGATATCCTGTTGTGTCAGGAACATGTGGGCTTATCACCTATCTGGGTTAGACCATAAGCAATAGAGAAGTCATCAGAGTATTTGCCTTCTTTATCAGTTCTAAGTGGACTAACCACTCCTTGGGGTGAATATTGAAGTCACCATATAAATGAATGCTCACTGAGGGAAGGGATATCAAACTTCACAACTATTTTGTCAAACATCACAATACTATCATCTTATAGATGATAGTGTTTCTTTATAAGGTAGCATTTAGCATTTATTGACCAAGTAGTCAGTGCTAATTTCAGTTCAAATATATAAAATCTTTCTCTTAAAATAATTTTCCAGGAAAATAGGTTTCTCAAGTCCAGTAGCTGTTATGACTCTTTCCAGTACTGATAGCAGTTTCCTTTCTAATGTTTGTTTGAAGTAGTGTGGAATGTCAACATCTTGATTATATCATTATTTTCTCTTTTCAAGTCCAGTAGCTGTTATCACTCTTTCCAGTATTGATGGCAGTTTCCTTCCTAACCATTTGTTTAAAGTGATGTGAAATATCAACATCTTCATTATGCCATTTTTTTCTCTTTCAGATACATATGCTACCTATTTTAGTTGTGTTGCTTCTCAAGTGATGTAGTTTTTCTTATTTGGTTCTTTCTGATTCTGTAACACTAGTCCAAGTGTTTCAAATAAGGATGCACCTTGCTAAGACCTACATGCTTCACTAACGCAAAACCATTTTTAACAATTGATCTAAGCAGCTGTATACAACTGACAGTTTAGATATTTTTGTACAAGTTTAGCATCATGTATGACAGTCATATGAAAGTCTTTATTTGACAAGACTATTTAAGAATATAACTAAGTTAATGTTTTGGTTTTATAGTAATAGACTACCCCTAATGCAGTCTATTCTATATTCAATTCTTTTATCTTAATGTTGTAATGGAATATGCCACACTCCCTATAGCATATGTGGACTGATTCTGAGTCTCATCTGGGGTGATAGACAGCTACCAGGGAATTTTTGCCTGTGCCTACAGGCTCGGTTTTGCCTTGCATTAAAAAGCGGCCTTGTGCCACATCCTGCCTTGCAGGGAGGTAAGGTAAATAACACTGCTTCAGGAATTACAAGCTTGCTAACCGATTCCCTGTTTTTCAGTAATATAGTCTCTTTAACAATAAGCCTCTCTTTCTTTACACCCATGTGGCTGTACCTTTCACTCAAGTACCACCTTTGTTTGTAACCTTCTTTAAGGATACAACACTGAATTTGTTAAAACTGACTTATACACTAAGATATTTGAAATGTTGAGTGTTTATTAATACATCCTGAATTTTTATGATGAATTCAGGATATGCGTCATCACTACTTTCATTCCAATTGCAGATCATAGTTTTGGTTTTGGAAAGACATCTTGAATCTTATTTCTTGGAATAGTTGGTAGAGAATGCTGATTTTTTGCTCAAGATCACTTTTTTTCCAAACTATGACGGAAAATATTTTCATATTAATGGTACTATGAGAAAACAAAATAAAACTGATAAAAAAAATAATAATGATGAATAATAAAGAAGGAAATATAAATACGTTTTCCCATGATGCTAGGTGTAACAGAACCAGAAATATGATTACTCCACCTGTTGAAGTCTATAAAAAGGGAATCATTTTCCTGCCTCTCTTTTCCCCCATTGCTCCAAGATGTATTACCACATGGTAATTATGTTCCTGCTGAGGAATGTTAGTTTTTTTTTGTTCACTGACAACAGAAGCTTTCTCTTTCCGTTGTTCAATGACATTGTTCAGATGTGCCTGCAGCCCTACTCATGAAGTAATTAATTAGGTTGTTCCAACTCAGTGCACAGTTGACTTGAGCTTGACCATTTTAACCATTGTTATCCTTACTTATTCTAACTTACTTCTGAACCAAAAAAAACAAAGCAAACATAACCAAGAGACATTGAGAGTTTTGTTTTCACTACAGTCACCATAAATGAAAAAAGCCTGCAGTAGAAACCCAAGTTTTTGTATGATTCTTCTTTATATGTGAACATGCTCACCACCATAAAATACACACAAGCACTACAACCTTTTAACTTCCATAATACCACTTGACCTTTATTTCACTTAACCTTTTTTTACATCATTAATATGCAAATATTTTTCTGTAGCAGCATAGATATTTCCCCTATATATATTAAAAATTCTTACATTGAATTCCTGAATGTTTTCATTGTTTGAAATCCTGATGAAAATTTTCAAAGAAACCTGGTAGCAGCATTTCAGAAATCCTCTCAAAGTTTCTAGATACTAGAAATGTTTTGGATCAACCAAGATATAGTCACTCTTGAAAAGATAGCATAGGAACTGGTCAGCATGTCAAAATGTCAGTCAAAGAATATTGTAAGAAAAGTAATGCATGAGTACTACCTGTTCAATTTGGTGACAGCAAATATCACTGTGTGCATCCTAGAAGAACATGGACTGAAGGGGTTGCAATTTCATCTAAGAAACTAGCATAAAACAGAAGCATTTGAAGGCAAGATTATGGCAAGAATAAAATTATATTTAGCTGCAAATTGACAATTTGGCACAGCTACAGTAAGTGAAATGATCTGCACTGCACAATAAAAACTGTAATGTTTAGGGATAACAATTTAATGTTTTTGGAGTGCATAAAAAGTAAAGATCCAAGAAAAACTTACTGAAATTGAGGTAGCTTAAATAGTGCCAAATGCATCCAGTTGTTGAAGAAATATTTGATACAAGACTTGAATGAAGGTAAGATTTCTTTTTAACATGATGGAGCTCCACACAACAGGTCACATGTAACACAACATAAATTGGCTGATGAAGGTGTAACTGTATTGAAGGATTAGCCAGTTCAGAGTTCTTCATTGAGCAAATGTGGACAAGACCAAAGCAAAGAATTCATAAGAAAAACCTAAATAATCTTGTGGGTGTTCTGTGACAGTGAGTAGCATTTCATACCTGTAGAGAAGAACTTGGATGCATCCTTCTCAGGTGCATTGGAGAAATTATTCAAACTAAGACAAGTCACATAAAATATTAATAATGTATAATAACTTCTTGAATGAAACATTATGTAAAAGATTTTTATTATAGACATTTTAATGTTAAAAACATTGTGAAGTGGGTGAAAACTTTTATTTTTTGGAGGTGATCTCAGCTCATCCTCTTTCATTTAAATTCCCCTAAATATGCTACAAAATATAACAATTAGGCATGTGAATTAATCTAATTTGTTATATGTAGAAAACATGTGAAACATCCACTTATCTGAAAAATATTAGAAATTTACAATATTTTAAAATGACTGAAACTTTTGCTAGTTAGTGTTTGTGTGTGTGTTTCTTTCTCTCTCTCTCTCTCTATTATATATAGTGAGTTTGGTCTTTACTGGGTGTATACACATTTTGACTACTGATAACACACTTAATTTTAATTTCTTTTCAGATCTAACACATTAGAAATAATAATGGCAGTCAGGCTAAGCCCTGAGCAAAGGAAACTTATCCTAAAGTGCAACTAAAGGATTGAAAGTACAAAAACAATTCAGGAGGCAGTTCCAAACATATTCATTGATGCACCTTATCATTACTTCAATTAGAAATAAGTTTGGAGGCAGAAGAAACTGCTCAGAATGTCCACAAAAACATTTTGGACTTTTGCACAATGCTATATATATGTTGTGTGTGTGTGTGTGTGTATATATATAAATAAAAGAAAAAATAAGAAGGAAACTTTTTATGTCAACACATTTTGTTCCTTGAAAAATTTTATCAAGGTGTAAATAGAAATTCTAACATGTATTTATACAAAGAAGTAACAAGGAGAAAAATATACTCTAAAATATTCTAAAAACTTATTGTTTCAGGAAAGGTAAACTATGGAGGATGCTAAGTGACATAATTTTTCAGCCTATTAATTTAATTTTTTCTACATTTCTGTGTATAAATACATGTTACTGAATAAAACACACACATGTACACACAGACTTTATAATCCAAATAATATCCAAATAAAGAGAAACAACAGTCAAATTAATAATCCACAATTCTTTAGCATTTATTCTTAAAAAAGTGCTTCATACAAAGTAGAGTACATTATTATAATATTTATATTTAAAAACATGGAAATTTCTGTGTTTTCAGAACCTTAAATTTGTTCCATTATGAAGCAATATTCAGTAAGGTTCTGAAACAGAAATTTCCATGACACAATGAAAAATATTTTTGAATATATATATATATATTTTAAAGAGAAGACAGAAGTTGCAAATGTTTTGGTTTTAATGTGAATTTTTAAAATATATATTATACTTTAAAAAGTATAAGGTGACTCATTTCTGAGTGTCTATCTGCTAGGGCAGCTAGCCATTCCTTCAGACATATTTGTTTAACATACACAGAACCCACCTGTAAATTATACTGCAACTATACTGAGCAGACCTTAGTTACAGCTTCTGGGAGAAAGCTCATTATCTTGTGTGGATCAACAGTTCAAACAAAACCAGTACATGCAAACCATTAGTCACAATGACTTGTGATTTTAAAATAATTATTCTTACAAATCCAAAATGTTTGTTTTTTCTATCCAGCATGACTTTTTTTTTCATTGCAGTGAACATCAATTCTTAAACTTATGCTTTGATAATATTCTCATTGTTCTCTGTAAGATTTACAATTTTCAATCCCAAGCAGGCTCACAATTGATATTTTTTTATCGCTTATCAACACTTTGTATGTTATTTAAAGCCAAAACATTTTGGATTGTAAGAATAATTCTTTATTTTTATTTTTTGTGAATATTCCAAAAAATGTTTTAATAATGATTTTTTAGATAATTCTACTATTTAATCCATAGCTGGGGGAGGGTATCCCCAAGTGATTTGCACATAAGTGAATATAACAAACTCAACTGGATTTTTAACTTTATCTCCAATTTCTCATTTCAAGTCACTACTTATTATACCACCCAGGTACAGGAAATGATGATTAAAACAAAACGAAAAAGAATTCCATAAAAAAAAAATTTAACCATATCTTATAGCTCAGGTGTAACAGCATAGAACTTATGGTTACATCTATCAAATTCAACTGTAAAATGATGATTGCTGTCAATCTAGTGCTTAAACTTATAAAGTTGATGTGCTGAAGAGGAAAGCTCATCAGATCAATTTCCCAGAAAATGTTTATAGAAATGTCACAGGGAATCCACATTACAACATTGGGAAAATGACTGAAGCCAAGATTCCAGGCCAGGACCAATAATATTGCAGATTATTTTATCAAGAATCTCTAAATACATAGCAGAAGCACCAGACCAGATGTGGCAGAAATATTCAATACATGGACAAATGGTAGACTTATAAATATGTAAGATAGATTCTGGGGAGAAAACATTGTCTAGTACAACACAGTGAACCAACTTCCCTAGCAGCATACCTAGTAATTGATTCAATATCATTGTTCCATTTCATGTTAGGAGGAAAACATTAGCCTAAGAATTTGTCCCTTATTGAGTTGTTTAACATTGAAATTCGTTTTTTTATTATACTTGAGTCTATAGATAAACATCAGTATATTTTGGTTGAAATGCCCCAAGTCAATTAGATAATGCACATAGGTAATCCTTCACTTAAGTGGTGTAAAGTAAATGGCTATTTACTGAATGGCAGTGCGGCTGCTCGGTCTCACGTTGACTGCTGACCTGAGATGGAACAAATACATTGAGTCAATTGCTTCATCCACCGCAAGGAAAATTGGCTCCCTGTGCCGTGCCAGGAAATTTTTCTCCCCAGAATCAATCCTCCAGATCTACAAATCAACAATTCGCCCTTGCATGGAGTATTGCTGCGATATATTGTCTGGAGCCCCTTCTGTTTGCCTCAGTGTTCTTGATAGGCTCCAGAGGCAGATATGCAATATAATTGGCCCTGCTCTGGCATCCCGCCTACAGTCACTTTCTTACAGACGCGTCGTCGCCTCTCTTTCTCTGTTTTACAAATACTTTCATGGAAATTGCTCCAAGGAGCTGCATTCACTGGTTCCCAGACTTCATGAGTTCAAGCACCCTACGAGGCTGGCATCCTGCTCTCACCCTTTCACTGTCAAAACTCCTAAATGTAGCTGTCTCTTCTACTCCAATAGCTGTGGAACTCCCTTCCTTATTCCAGTTTCCTTAGCTATAATCTCCAGCTATTCAAATGTAATGTCAATTAACATCTCCAGTTGCCTTGATCTATCCACTACCCCCTTCTCCTCATCCTTTCTTCTATCACTCCTATCTGATCTTGCTCCAAATTTTCTGTAACCCCTTGCGTCCTAGTGGCTTCTTGCCTTGCTTGGGGTGAAACGCAAAAAAAAAAAAAAAAAAAATGGTAATGTTGGGCTATGCAGCAAATAAATGCTGAAAACCTGGGAATATTCTTGTATTGCAGGATCCACAAGATACTGCTGATAAATACCAATGTCATGAAAGTATATCCTGTGTTTGATTTCAGCACTAACAGCTCAGCCTTTTGAAACAATATGGCTTCCAGGTTGAACATACTGCACAATTCTCTTTCAGAATTTCTGCTCACAAATTTGGCACCTCAACTCAGAAATACTTTCCTGAATTCTGTTCGATACCATCAAATACACAATGGCCAGGGCACCATTAGTTACAGTGATATTTATGATGAAACATTTAAAGATAAAAAATAAGTTTATTTTATGCTGTTTAAGTGAAGCAGAACTTTGACAGATCATTTTATACAACTTATGTGGAAAATTACATGCACATAGTACCCAGTATCACTAACCATGCTTTAGTAAAAGTTAAAGGTTTGGATTTGTCTTCAAATTCCCAGAAATTTATATTGTCAGAATGATTTCATTAGATGTGTAGAAAGTTTCCCAGACACCTTACTTTTAAAAATGTGGTATAATTGGCCAAGGTTAAGTAGAATTGACAAAATTCTCAAACAATAATAAGAAAAAGAACAGGACAAAATAATACTAAGCAAAGAATATATGTATATATTTAATGCAAGTTAAAAATAAAAAGGAAAAGCAAAGCAAAAGGAAAAGCAAAGCAAAAAGAAAAAAAAAAAGAAGAGGGGGTGAGAATTGTGTTCACATGCAAAAGGGATACAGTCAAGTGATTATAGTGTTCTGACTTCAAAGCAAAAAAGAACAAAAATGTGAGGGATAAGACTGAGATTTGTTCATTTTTATTGGTTAAAGAGAAATCATGCATTGGAAGCATGCATCTTTAGGATTTGTTTATGAAATTAGGAAGCATGCATCTTTAGGATTTGTTTATAAAATTGGATTGGAACCAAGACTAGAGTGAATACAAGGTAAAACACTTTTTTGCTTTACATAGAAACATTAGAAGCATTTGCACACATACCATTTATACTTGAGTATAGTGTGAGTTTTTATGATCTGTTTTTTATGCAAAAAAAAAAAACAAAAAAAAAAACAGTGGGATGAATGTACTATACACAGATCATGTTTTTGAAGAAGTTTAAAATAATGGATTTTCAGTGACCAATTGCATTATACACATATAAAAAAAAAAAAGTCAGATGTTGCATTATACATGAAGTTGGCTTATACACAAGTATATACAGTATCTATTTTATTACTTAGAATATCAATTTGTTTATAATCACACGTCACATATGTTTCTGATTGGCTCTACCTATTCTGTTATTTCAGTTTCTTACATAGTTAATGAATATATATATCATAGTATAGGAACTAATAAACCAATAAAAGTGTTTCAGTCTTTATTTACAATTCAGCTTTTGAAGCTTCCTTTTGCCAAACTTCAAAATGGTAATTATTGTTTCATTCTTAGTATAAAAATAACAATTAAAAAAAATGGCTTTAGATAGAATTTTTTTTTTATACATTCTGGTATTAAAATTGATTAATTTTATGTTTTCTTTCAATATATATTTTCATGATTGAAATTTTCTTGTATAATATAAAACATAATAAAAAAAAAGACAACAGCAAACATAAGCACATGGAATAATTTTATTTATAGGCAAATAATTCATCAATAAGAAATCATCTTAAAACAAATATATAAAATCTATTTTACAAAAAAATTAAATAACAATAAAAAAATTATTTGTTTAAAAGTTCAGTGATCTCATGAATGATGCCAGAAAGAACTGGTAATAAGTCCTGTTGGTTTTGCAATTTGGCCTCTGTTTTTTATGTTGGCCTCAAGAAATGTTTCCAACCTAGAAACTGAACCAACAGATGGACTAACTGCCTTAATCTTTGGTAAAAACTCAGTTATAAGAATGTGTAACAGTTTCTGAAATGGTTTGCGGTAGTTAGTGAACAAGGTATGACCTGTAACCTCCAAAAGATTATAGATTACAGCAGCTGTGATATCAGGTCTAGGATCAATATTAAGTGTCCTGGACACCCAGGTCCAACAATTTTCAATCCCATGTGGATGGGATTTGTTAACTCCTGGTGGCATTGGAGACACCATCATGGCAGCATACAATCGCATTATGCCTGTCATTCGAGTTAAGAACTTTTCTTGGTCTTCTATCTTTCCATTTTCATATTTGTAACCAAGCAATCTAAAAAAAAAAAAAAAAAAAAAAAATATAATTCCCTAAATTCAATCATGTAAATGACTACAGATTTTTAAGCAAACAAAACTTATAATTAAAAACAGCTTTGTCATTAGTAAAATAAATTCCTTGATAGAACCCTTTACAAAAAAAATTCATTTTACAAACAAATTTCAATCACAACCAAACCCTAGAAAATAAACTTTAGAAAGATGAAATCTAAAACACATCCATGTAGGAAATCAATATTTAATTAACAATCCAGTTTCCTTGATTTTGTTAATATTTCCATGTTTATTGCCATCATCCTCATAACATTATCTACATGTAGAAAGGATGAAAGCAACTGTGAAAAACATCCTTGTAGCTAATCAATATTTGATTAAGAATCAAGTCTCCTTGATTTTGTTAATATTTCCATGTTTATTGCCATCATCCTTATAACATTATCTACATCTAGAAAGGATGAAAACAACTGTAAAAAAACTTATAGTTAATCAATGCTTTACTCTTTGATTTACACTTATTAATAAATTACTAAATTATTAAAATCTTATAAAAACTTTTTAACTACCATAGCAGACATGACTTTTTGGTTTAATAATTGTGTTCTATAAACAAATGTTACTTTGTGTAGACATACTTTTAAATCATTAAACTTATAAAGGCTGAAAATCTAAACAGACAAAATTAATAACAATACATTATTAAATCATTACCATATACTCAAAATATCTGTAATGTATATGATAATAACAATATTAATATTTGCAATCTTACTTTTGGTGATCTTCTGTGCTTTGGCCGTCTTCTTGTGGTATGTAATATGGAACAATATACGGACACGCAAGATGGAAATTGGCCAACAGGAGTTCTCCTAAATCTGGTAAGTTTACCCACAAACCCACAGCAACAGTAGCAATTGCAAATGCAGATTCATAGTTTGAGGAAACCTGTTCAGCTCCTTTTTTCTGAAAATTTGAAGCAAGAATTAAAAAAAAACAAAAAAAACAAAAACAAGTAAGATATATGATGCTGGACTGAGAAAATATTCATAAATAAATCTAAGAGATTTAAATTTATTATTCAAATTCATTATTATCTTGTAAAGAAAAATAATTAAAATTGAGGAATTTTGAAGAAATATTAAAGTTATTTCATGACGAATTTCACTATGTGAAGCTCATTTAGAAAATTGAAATTTAATTACTTTACAATTGTAAACACTAACATAAGTTGAAAACAGTAAAAAACAGTTAATTCCTTATTATTTCTGCCTTAAAAATATCTTTTACTAAAAAGGGAATGTGAAATCCCAAATATTAAAAAAGGCACCTACAGTAAAAAAAAAATACCCTGTGAAATTTGAAAAGTACAGACATTAATTAAACTGATACAAAACAAATTTTATTAAAAAATGCTTGCACAAGAATTACCTTTCATGTTCCTTAATAAGGACAAGGCAAGATAACATAACAAAATTTTAGACACAATTGGTTCTAAAAAAAAAAAAAAAAAAAAAAAAAAATTCACTTTTGCAGCCTCCAACCTAAAAACACCATATATTTATTTATTTCCTGCACATCAAAGTTTGTGTTTAGATGTTGAAATTGAACATCTGGAAACTATTATGTTTTCAATCAAGAGAATTAAAATCAGTAAAGGAATTTTCAATTTAATTGATATTCAACAATCAATAATATTAGACAAAATAAATCCATGGATGATTTGATGCTAAAATTGCTAAAATTTTGATTCTTTGATTCTACATAAACTCTACAAAATCATCCACCATATTATATATATTTTTTCTCTGGACAAAGATGCACTGATTTTTATTATAGGCATTCAAGGCCCATCTAGTTGCTCAGTGGGATTATGGAAATACTTAACAGGGATGGCAAAAGTATAATAGTGGCACTTTATCTACAGATAAGACATTATGAAGTTGAAAAGTCAATGAATAGTAAATAAGTTTACTTATATTAACTGTTAAAGAATTAAGCAAAGATATTTATAAATATCTGTTAATAAAAAAAATAAACTTTAAAAATCATTAATATAAAATGTGGAATATTTTTTTGTTATCTCAAAAGTGAATAAAATTTAGAAAGTCCAAACATTTCAGGGTAAAGTTTAATCTTTGTGCCTACCAAATGATGTGTCAAAAGGACAGTTATTCTCTTGACACCATTATTACTGCAAGGACTTTTGATTCCATTAGCAATGTTTATTTACAAGATTATAAAAATGTGAACCATGTATAATGTAATATTTATTATTTACTTTTTATAGAGATTTATTATTTACCATTTTATAAAGAAATAAATTTGAATAGAAATATTTTGGTTCAAAATGAAGGAAATGTCCAGAAAATGCATATTTTCAAATTTTATAATTAGTTATTTGTTGTGTTTATTTAAATTTTTTTTTTGTTTACAGGCATTTTTATAAATTAAAAAAAATCTTTTCATATTTATTTATTTATTTATAAAATGGTAAATAGTAAATATTTCATTATAGTTGGTTCATATATTTTTATAATCTTGAAAATATAAAATTATTCTTGTAAATAAGCAAATATTGTTTAATACCTTTGTTAATTCTCAAGAATAAAGAAAATGTAAAAATCCACTTCCATATGTCTGGGCATTATTAAAATTCTAATCATCACTTTTTAAAGCAATAAACATAGCCAAGAGTATGAATTGAGTTTACAATAATAGTGGTGTCAAGGGAATAACCATTCTTTTGACACTTTTTTGTGGGTATGAAAGTCAAACATTGCTTATGTATATAAAAGTATTAATGAAATCAATACTTACAACCAACATTTTAGCAATGAGATATTTAGCAAATGTGATGCCTTCAGGTTGTTCTTTAGCTGATATATACTTATTTGATACTTCAATGTTTTGTCCCTGAAGAAGCATTGTCAATTTGTTGAGTTTGTCTTTTAAATGAGAACCACTTAGTGGAGATATTGCATTAATCAAAATATTTGCTGCTTTGCGTATTTTGAATCTATACTCCTTCAGCTGAAAATTTAAAGAGACAAAAAAGAAAAAGAAGAATTTAAATTGCTTTGCAACATTAATTTCAAGAGCATAAAAAACATTAAGCAATCAATTTCTAAATTGTTATTTGACATTATTAAGAACAAACTGCATATATTTTTTATGAATCTTAAAATCCAATGTATTGAATAATTATTACGATGTATGAAAGTACTTTTCATTTTAAAACTTATTTCACATACACATCTCAAAACTATCTATGACTATATATATATATATATATATATATATATATATATATATATATATATATATATATATATATAAATATATATATATATATGTGTGTGGTGACTCGGGGCTCGGGCTTATTGGACTCAGCCCGAGTGAGTCAACATTCAAGTATATCTATTTCAAAGCAATAAAAATCTTTCATAATTATTATTTTTTTTTTTTTTAAGCATTTCACCCCAAGCAAGGTGGGAATGCCACTGGTTTGCAGGGGGGGTTACATAAAGTGAAGGTGAGAGAAAAACTATGTATAGAAGGAATGAGAAAAGGATAAAAGATGAAATTTTTAAATTTCTGAAGATTGTAGTTTTCAGGGAAGCAAGTAAATGGAAGGGAATTCCACAGGTGATAAGTGTGAGAAAAGAACCTGTTGGAGTAGAAGTAGCAGCTACATTTAACTATTTCAATGGTAAAAGGGTGGGACCTAGATGCCAGTCTAATAGCATGCTTAAATATATGAAGTTGGGGCACCAGGAAAAAAAGCTCTACAGAACAGTAGCCATGGAAATACGTAGTTTTCATTCTTGACTTCAACTGGATCCATAATTAATTGTTTTAACTCAATGCCTCAAAATATTGACCAAAATACATTTTGTTGATATTTTTCATAATAAAGAAGAAAAAAGAAAAACAAAGAAAGTTTTATATATATATATATATATTAGTCCATTATTGTAACTTTTATCATGACAGATGCAAATACTGAGATTTAAAAAAATTTTTAAGCATTATTTTTCATCCTTAGGCTTCACATACAGACACACACATTATATATATATATATATATATATATATATATATATATATATATATATATATGGTTTCTTGTTCTTTTCAAGATAAAGCGCAGAAGTGGATGAATATCAGTTGTTAATTAGGAGATGTCAAAATGCAAGATAGAAAAACATGATCATTAACACTCAAAAAAAAAAAAAAAAAAAAAAAAAAACCCTCAAAAAGACTAGCCTCATTAAAAGATATTATACCTGAAGAATTACAATAAGCTTCAAAAAAACAATAAAATAAAACATAGATAGATATTTTAGATATACACTCATTATTAGGCAATCTCACATAATTTTTGTAAGATTCACTCATGACCATAACTCTATTTGAATAAAATATAGAATCCAATTTTTATAAACTTTTGTTATGCTACAACTTTATTTTCTCCTGTTCATTTGCAACTTGTCAGGGAGACATTTAAGACATATACACAGTGGTATAATTTTATGTTTGGACATGGAATGGGGAAATTTAATCTTCCAGCATGAACTTTCATTAGTAGAAAATCCATGAGAATACCTAATAGATATGTACACACAAATGCAGGAAGAAGATTTTCATATTTAGCTTAGTTTCAAATCCTGAAATTGACTTGGATAATCTTTTTCATTCTATAATGGTTTATCTTGGAAAGAAATTAGCTTTCACATCAGTAACACATGCTTGTTTCATTACAAATTATACTAAATTACTTTACTCTGTTCATTTAACTAAATTAATGATCTGGTTCTATAGAATGATGCTGAAATAACATGGTCAAAGCATATAAACAATAAGGAAGTCTTAAGGAAAATAAAAACAAAAAGGACATTTAGAATCAGAAAGTGATAAACTAAAATTTCTTGAAGACATAATGAGGAAGGAGGGCTTGGAAAATTTGATACTCACAGGACATTTTGAAGACAAAAGGGACATTTGGATGCAAGCAAGCCACTTACCTAATGGCGGCTTATGTAAATGTATGGCAGAATAGGGAGGTATGTTAAAAAGACAGACATTACTCAGAGCTTCAAAAGATAAGAAACTGTGGAGAATTATGATGGAAGGTATAAGTCACATAGAAGATTGATTGATTTGTTTTACAGCTTATAAACCCTTTGTAGGTTATTTAAAGTCAAAAATATATTTTTGAACCTTGTAATAATTTTTTTTTTTGTGAATAAAAATTGTATTAACAATTTGGGCGATAAATTATAAATATTATAATAATGATTAATTTTTTCCAGGTACAAATTTGCATAAAAATAGATTGAGATAAAGATTTTCCTTAAGAATAGATTGCAGGACTTTTGCAGGGAAAAAAGGGAAAGCAACACATAACATACTTAATGGGCTTGAGCAGAACAGGGTCTAGAACAAATAGCAAGAAGGCAAAACTTATTAAAAGCTACAAGCAACAGATATAGCGGACCATGATTGCCTTCGATCCTGAAGTGACATAGCACATAAAAGAAGAAGAAGAAGAAGCTGATATGTTTAATGGAAAAAAAAAAAAAAAAAAAAAAAAAAAATTCAGGATTAATTTAAGTGTGAGACACTCCTGGAAATTTAATCAAAATAAAAGGTGGTGTATTTAACATGTGCTTGTGTGTGCTGTTTTTCCAGCCAATATATTTAATATGTGAAGAAGCATCTGTAGACAATTGACAGATGAGCTCTGAATTCTCCAGCTACTTAATATAAGAACCAGCAGAAAGTGATGAACATTACAAGAAAATAAAAACATTTTGGTGTTTCTGGTAATAAAAATGGCTTAGTTTATCTCATGAAAAATATCTTAAATTTAAGACATTTTTTAATTAGTTTTCCTCATTAAAAGGTCAAATGTATTTTTATTTTTACAAATGACCTAAGAATGTTTCACAAAAGAGAATAACAGACAACCATATTCTATATTATATAACACAAAGGGGGAATAGGTCATCATAAATTCCCATTGTGTAGCATTTAAAACAAAGATGGAAATGAAAATTGATCTAATAAAATACTTAAATATAATAACATTTAAGCTGATATGTGTACCTAAATTCCTACCATTTGAAAATACTTTTTTAAAAAATATTCTTGTAGACCACTTTTGTCTGATTTATGTCTAGATAAAAAATAAACAGTAAAAGATATTTTGATTTACCTGTGCATTATTTAAAAAGGCATCTAGTTGAGTCTCCACATCTTTTAATTTGGTTTGTAGACGTAAATATTCTTTTAGTGCTTCAGGATCAACAAACTGAGAAAATTGTTCCAAGGCTGAAAATGAAATAAAAATTATTTGCAATTTAAAAGGTTCTTCCCCTATGTGATAAATGTATTACAAAAAGTTTAAACATCATGCCTTAACCGGGTATTGAACACACACTCTTTGGGTCTGTCACTGGATCTAACCAACGCCTTTATCCACTTAAGGCAGTGGAGAAATTTCAGAGGGAAAATTAGCAGGAGATAACTGATAACTGACATCCATCAAACATGGCAGTGTGGAACTAGAACAGTCTACCTCAGGGATCAAAATAAAGGGTTCAGTTCGAAATTCCAACCACCTGAAGAAGGCCGGAGCGTACAATGGCCGAAACATTGTGACAAATATGGCGACAAAGATGAGGACAATAGTCCGCATAATGTAAATACTGTACATAATACCTCATCTCAGAAATATAGACAGAAACAGATTCT
>OZ010616.1:10226310-10396310 GCA_963932145.1 Acanthosepion lycidas | reverse complement strand
AGTCAGCAGAGCAATAGCTATTTTATTTTCTAAATAATAAAATAAAAAGTAACTTTCATGTTTATTTTGCTCCATGTCATATTTTTGTTCCAGAATCTCAACATTAATTTTTTCATTAAAAGTGTTCTAACATGAATAATTAATTCAAAGATTAAAATGAATGTAACATTTTGTATACCCTTATAAAATTTCTTAAGCTGACTATTGCAGCTTAAGTACTTCATTAAAGCACTTCTTGTTCCTACAAACATTATAATTATTCCAGTGTCATATACAGCACCTTGAAAAATTGTCTAGTACTTCTTGTAATATTAGGTTTATACCTACAATCAAAGTGTATCTGTAAGTTCTATTTTAATAGCTTCTTTTTCACTTCTCACTTATGGAACTCTCTTATAGCTTCCTTGACAACTACAATCTACAAAAATGTAAATGCAATGTCAATCATCATCTTCTGTCCCCTTGAATGCTGTTCCTTTTATTGTCCTTTCTCCTCAGTAGTTTTTTCTTAGTTTTCTAAATTCTAAATAATACCTTGTATTTTAGCGGTTTTATCAACTTGCTTATGATGAAATGTTAAAAAAAATTTATATATATATATATATATATATATATATATTACAAAAAAATCTTCAGTGACAATAGGTATATAAAACTTTTACCTGTCTTTTCTTGCAGCTTCTTCTAACTGCTTTCTTTTTAACTTTGCTTCTTGAAATTTAGAATATGCAGTCTATAAAAAAATGATAAAAAACAAACATTAAATGTTAAAAATTAAAGACTGGCAAATATTAAAAGGATTATATATCTGTAACATGCCAACCATTCTGTTGAAAAATAAGTTTCAATATATTTCAAAATATCTTTATAAATATTACTATATAATAGTGATCTTAAGTTTCATATTGACATTATAAATCTTTGGTAGTATAAAATACTAATTATCACTGTCATGTCGGATTACGGTTTAATTCTTCAGAGGTGGAATCAATTTTAGTCCTTTACTGTCTATGCACATCAAAGTAGTGTGATGCTTAAAAGACTAACATGGTTATTAGCTGAAATTTGATGTGGAATTAATAAAGTGATATCGAAAAAATATTTGTTTTAGTAATTAACTGTTTTTTTTTTTAATAAGCTATACATTTATTGGTGTGCCTACATCTATATAACATTAAGTTGTCCACAAAATGAAATACACATTCAAACATAACAGTGATAGATTTATCTACCACTGACATTCATTATTATTAGAATTGAAAAGAGACAAAAGAATCTAAGATTCTGGAGGAAATGCATCAAAAGCTAAACCAAAGCTACAACAATGTATGATCTTGGTGAAACAGTGGTATATTTGTTATATCTCAAATTTCTATTACAGTAGAGTACTGTTTGTTGGTATTACCTAACTCTACACTGAGAAACAAAAATGAGGCAATCAAGCAGATATTTAATGTTAACAATTTGAATGAGTAAAGAAAAAGTTATAAAAAAGATCTCCAACTTTGATCAGCAGAAAAGTGAACAATTACAATACAATCTCATAGACATTAAAATAAACTCAGATGATCAAATTGTTATTTTTACACTATCCTATTAACCATATTATATTACCTTAAAATGACCTAGAAGTCTGATAATTCATATTTCTAGGTCTCTTCATTCATAGTAAAAACTTACAAGTATCTTCACTTGAAAAATGATAATACAAGCTGACAGGCAGTAAAACCAGATGATCAAATTGTTAGGTTGGGAAATTCTATTGCTGCCTCGTTATTTGCTAACTTTCAACATTTTTCATTCATACAAATCATTGAAGCATTTTCTTAAAGATAAAATGTTTAAAATAAGGACATGATCAGTTCAACACAATAAGAATTCTTTTCTGCAGAATGCTTATATTCATTCAACAAACAAAAGAATTAATTATATACTGGACTTCTCTAATTGCAAATGATGATTAGGTTTTTGATAAATTTAAGAATTGTTATATTTGAACAAGTGATTTTATGCCTTATCCAAAAGGAGAGACATCACTTTCTATACAAAATAGTAAGTGTATATGTAAGATTTCAATCATTTCATGAGACAATGATGAAAAAAAGAAAAGAAAAGAGAAAAAGCTTTTATTCATATATGTAGTGTTCTCTGAACTAGAATAAAAGACTTTGATTTTTTACAAGAAATTCATAGTTGAGTTTCAAATATCTTTCCTTCTTTAGAGGTGAAGGTGCTGCTATCTGATCACAGAAACTGAATTAGCAAATAAAAATAAACTAATAGATCATTTATATTAAGACTAATAGCCTCAAACCCTGTTGCTATTATCACAATGTTTCGGCCAGTATGAACTTGAGGCCTTAAACATTAAATTTAAAGCACCTAGTTCTACATTCAGGCTAATAGCCTCATCCCTGTTGCTATTATCACAATGTTTCAGCCAGTATGAACTTGAGGCCTTAAACATTAGATTTAAAGCTCCTAGTTCTACATTCAGGCTAATAGCCTCATCCCTGTTGCTATTATCACAATGTTTCAGCCATTATGAACTTGAGGCCTTAAACATTAAATTTAAAGCTCCTAGTTCTACATTCAGCATTGTCCCACAAAAAAATAGGCTGATAGTTAATGTATTAGTTTATGTTTTTAGTGACAGTTATAGTGAGTTCAATCACTGGGTTGTGTAGTACTAAAAGGATTAACAGTACTAAAAAAAAAAAAAAAAAAAAAAAAAAAAAAAAAAAAAAGGATAAAATGAGATATCTACAAAGATTAAATAAAGTGTACAATTCAAAATTTCTTGAAAGTTATCTGGATTGACAGACACCTGAAGAAGGTTGAAGAGCACAATGACCAAAATGTCGTAATAATGACACCAAAGATGCAGACATGAGTTTGAATGTAAATAATGATAACCCCCCTCATTCCAGAAATTCAGACAAAAATATTGATAAAATTAATTAAAAAATAGCATGATTGTTTTGAAAATCTCCAAATGCAATCAAGAGCATACAAATCTTCCAAGCCATTCATAACATGTTACTTATGCTTATGTATTCTAACTTACAAGAGAATAATAATATAATTTAAAATAAAATAATATTTATTTATATAATTTAAGAGTGAATAAATATCTTGATTGAAAAGAATTCATTAGCTATTTGATATTATTTCATGATACAAGAGAAAAATTTAACATGTTAGTGTCACAAACAATTCTATATTTATGTTCCAAGAATGTGACCATGTGCCAAATTTGGTTTTTAATCATTAAATTAATGAAAATATTTTTTGTCAGGAATATTATGAATATTACCTCATTGTGATGTATGTGCTGTTTCCGGAGTTGTTGCTGGTACTTCTCACCTTCCTCCACTCTACAAAGAGATTTTCAATTAAAATATTACTTAAAGATTTTTATTTTTTTATTTTTATCAAAACACATTATTTATATAGTACAATTTATATGTTGTGACTTTTGCTAACTTGTCTGTCACTTTCAAGATTCAGGCTTCCTACCAGGTGCACTTGTTTTTAAAAGCAAACATCAGTTCAATCACATTTTAGGTTTTGTGCCCTTCTTCACCCTAGTAAGCTTCAATTGAAAAACTATTTTTTTTTTGTTAGTTTAGCTTCATCTTATATATGCTGCCTTACAAGGCAGATGTGAGCTAACTTATATTGTGGGATACCCATATATTAAACTTACAATATATATATATATATATATATGATAGAAGATAATATTATTTGGTAATCTGTACAGATAATTCCAAAAAGGATATAGATCCAGAGAGTTCAATGTAAGAAGATATATAAATTTAATGCATTTATTTTCAACCTGATATTAAACATTACTTCAAATATTATATAATGGATACTTCATATTTGAAATAGGCACACCATTTTTATTTAATAGTAGTAAAGAAAATACATTCCCTGACAGGGATTGAACTTGCATCTCCTTTTGTAGAAGAAAGCAGTGTTTGATCCAATGTTCTTTACCACTTAGCTACAAAGAGCGTCACTGCAAACAAAGTTTTATTAGTAGACATAAAACACACTGTTTAATAAATAAAAGTGATATCTATTTCAAATACAAAGTATTCCCTATAATAATGTTTGAAGTATGTGTGTCTGTGTGTGTGTATATATATATATATATATATATATATATATATATATATATATATATATGAAGGAAAATCAATGATAAAGTGGAAAAAAATGTTTGCAGGCAGCATGTTTTATCCTTTTGGACTTCATTGAACTAAATTTGAACTTCATTGATGTAAATACATATGTGCATGAAGAAGAGGGGACACTTAAATTTTAATCTTAAATTTAATTTCTTTTTCTATCTTTTAATATCACAATATGGGATACATAATGACAAAAATGATAAAAGCATAAGTGAGAGGGAAAAGGGATAACAATATACAAACAGTTAATTAAACATATTGAACAATAAAATGTTTTTTCTGAAAAAGATAAAATTTGCCTAATGAATGAAATAAAAATTCAAACAAACAGCAAATAGACTACATATGCATATGAAATAGCTAAGGAGCATCCTCAACACCAACTTAGTCTCCATATTGTACTCATTTTTATTATAAGTTTGAAAGTAAAACAAGTGTTAATGAAATTAGTGTAGGGTATAGAATGACAAAATCAACAATCTGCACCATGCTCAAAAACAAATATGAATTAAGAAGTGTCCAGATAGTTATGAAGAGAATAACCAATTTTAGTGAAGAGATAGGAAATTTACTTTTGTTTTAGATTAAAGCAAATAATGCCAGTGATAGTGTAAATGAATTGATAATTTGTGTTATGGTCAGATAGTTGTTTGGTGACCTTAAAGCTAATAAAGCCAGTAGAAGTGACATGACAGTGACCGGTTTTCTTGCTTTAATTCATTTCTGGATTTATTTGTTCTTTATGTATATATGGTCAGGCAAAGCCAATTTCATGTTTTCAAATGAAATTTCTTGTAAACAAAGAAAATTTTTAGAATTTTTTTTTTTTTTTTTTTATTAATCTGACAGACATTTTATCACTTTAAAGGGGTTATTTTTAGTGGATACTCGTATTTGAGTAGGCACTCAATTTATTTATTAAACAGTAGATTTATTTTCACCTACTGGCCTGAATGTTCAAGAATGGATATGAAAAAACTTTGAAAGATCTATGACAAGAGAAATTTTGCTTGAAATTATGTATATATCTATATCTTTACTATTTGGGTATTTCTTTTTCATTTATATGCATATTTATGTAGAGTCTAGGCAGGTGTTAGAATGAATTATCCTATTTATATTCATTTCAGTTACTCACTTAATGATAAATTTGATTAATAAATGAAGCTCCAGAATGTATTATATCTGAATATAGAGACACTAATGCCCAGTCTAGTGTTTCAGAAACATTCTCTTTGCTTTAGTTACACTAAAATATAAAAATAAAATACCAATTAAATTCAAATACATATTTCTATGTGTAAATTATTTCAAGTTAAAACTAAATATTTTAAAGAATTTTAGAAGTCGTGAAGATCTGTTGCTAATAGTCTTACTATTGGATTTGCTAGTAATACTATTAGTATTAGTAAATATACAAAATATTTTACTACTCATCAGATATAGAAACCAATTAAATTTTGTATTTCATTTCATTAAACCAAATACAATTTCTAAATAGGTTTTCATTGCTTTATAACAAAGAAAAATCCTTTTTCCTTATGTTAAATATTTTCTTAAATATTTTTAGTTGTTAAGATGAAACATGGAATAAAAAAAGTTAGTAACTACTGGAGTAAAACAGTTTTTTTAATAAAATATTTTGTTTTTATATACTATTATTCACCCAATATAAGACTTGAGTGGTATTCAAGAGGGTTAGTGAATGATGTTCTCAGGACATAAAGGTAAGAAGTAAGAAGTGCATATATGTAGGGTAGATAATGGTTGATCCTAGACTTAAAGTTCAGGGAAGTATCTACAAAGTAACAGTATTCTCTTGGGACTCTGTCCCACAAAGTAACAAGAACTAAGGTAGCAAAACATCATCATTCCAAGTGGTATACATAAAAACCTGCTTGAATTGTCAGAAAGCAAAGTAGTAATTGGGTTCTTCATCATGGCATCAAGAGTCCTCACAAGAAACTACTACATGATCAAGATCCCATTCACAAAATGGCAATAGAGTAGCTCTGATATTATGCACCTGCTGACAGAATAACTGCCTTAGGTGTTACTCCAAAGCATCAGCCCCCCAAATGGTGCAACAAACCTTATAGGTGGGGCAGAAGAAGATAGCAAGTGAGATAGAATGATTGAAAGACAAAAATTTAGAAATAGTTTCAATAAATTCATATGCCAAAAATAAATATGATTTCAAAATTATAATATTATTACTTGTAATTACATGCTTGAGTCCCAGTATAAATGGTGATATTTTTGCATTCAAGTATTAAGAATATAGTAACTAGGATCTGCAAATTGGAGGAGAGAGTTATCAATGATAATGCTCTTACTTCAAATCAGCAGTTATCTCCCTTTAACTCTCTCTGTTTTTTTTTGTTTTTTTTTAATTTTTAAATGTACTTATTATCACATAAAATTTGGTGAGGTATGAGCAAATTTTCATTCCAAAAATGCAGCCAAGAAAAAAATAAGTTTGGGAACTACTGCTATAAGGTTTTGATCCCTGACTATAGGCAATTAATGCCAGCACAGAAAAATGTTTACCTCCAATACCCTTGATAAAAAGACAAACAATCCAGGACTGAGAAGAAAATTACAAACATACTCCCCAAAGAGAAACTATAACATTTACTCAGGAATCAAGGGAACAGAACATGCCTAAGTGGGAACCCAGCCACCAAGATAAGCTTGCTTGATATTGAGGACTAAAGGACCCACTAGGGGAAGTAGAAGGGGGAAGGGATTTCAGTGGTTTGTTCTACATTGATTTCAATTATCAACTGTTACAAAAGTATTTTATTTTCAAAGTATCCAAGTAACTGTGTGGTTTCTTTAATTAAAAGATTTTTTAATCAACCAATAAAATATATTCTCAGTAATGCCTTCTTTTCTGGTAATATATACAATATTTCATAATACATAAGAAACAACATTCTAGTGCAAAGGTCTTGACCGCTAGTGAGAAGGAACTGATATTGGTATAAATCAGTCAGTACAATATAGCAATTGGTTAATATTCAATCATGATGATTATAAAGAATGTAGCTGGTCGTATTAACCCTTTAACATTCAACTATGAGGCAAAAATAAAAAAAAACATGGATTTTAAACAAACTGTACAGGCAAACCTAACCTAATAAAAAACATGGATTTTAAACAAAGTATGTATTAACAAAAGGATATTGCATTAATGTGCACACAGATAAAAGTAAAGGAAAAGATATTAAAAACTTAGCTATTAAAAATATGCTTGTGTGTGGGTGTGTATATGCACATTTGTCTAGGTCAGTCAACTGGAAAAAAGAACACTCCCCCCCAGCAGAGATACCTTTATCTACATGCTACTACATCTGGAAGGGGAAGAGGAAGGAAATATTTGTCTTTTTATAGAATTTAAACCATGCCTCCTAATAGGTGTTTGATGAAGCCAAATGAGGTAACCCACAATATCATTACAAATAACATAGGAAGTCACACAAACAGTGAGACTTTGAGAGCCAATATTGACTGGGCTGGTTTTAATGTGTTGAATGCTAAAGGCTTAAAATGAAGATTAAAGAATCTAGAATGGTAGATGTTTGTATTGTTAAGAAAACTTTGCCCATTAAAATATATATATAACAGCCAGATTGAACTTCTGTAATAAATACAAGTTATAAACTATAGAGAAATGAAGAAAGGTAATTTTTTAAGTGATGAGTTCAATGATAAATATGCTTTCAGAAGTGGAAATGTTATTGTTTCTACAAGCAAAAGTTTTGGTTGACTTGCACTGACAATTATTTCCTCTACTTATCTTGTAACTCATTATTACACTCTGCTAATGGTATTTCAACTAACTTCATCTGAGTTCCTCAGATTAGAAAACTTAAACACAATATTTAACTGGTGGAGGGAGACATCTAGCCAAGCATTCACGTGTCTACAGGTTTTGATAGGGTTCATGTTACCACATCACTAATGTTATTTTTAATATTTTTGAAATGCTCATTTTACATATTTTTAAAGTAATGCAATTATCAAGTTGTAATGATTCCTTTCATAATTCTTATTTGCAAAGAATAAGAGGTAAAAACCAAAAATAATCATGCATTTAGGTGTAAAGAAAAAAGCACGAAAAGAATTTCTATGTTTGCTAAATGTTAAGAATGATGACGTTGAATTTTTAACATGCATTGTAAAGTTTAAACATTTTCTAAAAACTTTTATAAACACACTATTTTTAGATTATATGTTCTATTTTTCAAATAAGATTAATATTTTACTGTCAGATTGAAATAGATGAAATCTTTTGATGTTTTTCATTTATACTTACAACTGCTTCTGCTGAGCTTTAAGTTCTTCATATCGACAATTATCTCTAAAAGCTTCCTGTTTGCAGAGATCTTCTAATTCCAATTTTGTCTTGAAATTTAAATTTTTTTCATTTTCATAAAATTCCTGAACCTTCTTCTTGATAGCCAACTGAAATAAACAAACAAATAAAAACAAACTCATTTTACAAAACCATTTCCTTTTAAGTAACACAGATTATTAAATAAAATTGTTTTATTTTATTAAATACAAAATTTATAGATATTTTTAGTCTTCTACAGAAAAAATCCTAATCCTTACGTTTTGTAAGTATAAAGGTTTTTATAATGAAAATACAAAAGTGAGAAATACAATCATATGTGGTAATGATTATAATTCTTAGTGAGTTTTACAGATTTCAAACATAGCTATTTTTATTTTTGCTTTTTATGTAGTATATATGCATACATTATCTTATATATTACAAGTTTCTAATTTGTGTATTTAGTTCCTCTAAACTAAAAGTCAAAGCCTCATTTTACAGTCATTAGTAAGTAGTATACAGTAGAAAAATTCTAAGGTATTCTAAGTTAGGCTTAGAAAAAAAAATGGGGAAAACAAGTAATATTTTCTTTTATTTATAGTAATAAAATAAGTACTATTTTTATTAAAGTTTATTAAAATATTGCTTATTATCAGACTATAAATTAAATGAATTATTTTACTACTATAAATAAATTAAAAATATTGAACTATTATTTTTTTTTTTTCAGAAACTGCAGTTATGACTCCCCCCACACACAACCTAACACTCATCTCTTATTCCTGAAAGTTAGGATAAAAAGGCCACTTACTGCAGTCATTCAAACATAACCATTCTTTATTTTCTTCCTAAATCCTCTCATTTATATATATATATATATATATATATATATATATATATATATATATACAGAAAAAAAATGTACCCACTCTTTAAGTGACAATAAATGCAGTGTTTGACTTGCAAACAAGATTAACTTACAAAGAATATTAACAGTTTAAATTAAATGCCTGTTTACAAGTATTCAAACTGACAACAAAGTCAAAAAGTGAGTACATTTTTTTTGAAAACTATATATATATATAAATATAGGTAATCCATATGGAATTTCCAAGAAGATATAGATCCAGTGAGAGCTCTATATCAAAGACATAGCAGTAATTATTATATAATGAAAAACAAGCACTTAAAATACCAAAGGTGATATTTATCTCAAGGTTGATAAAAATGGCCTCAATCTTCAGACCTGTAAACCCAATGTAAATGAAAAGAAAAAAAAAAAAAAAAAAAAATCACTCCAGGTTTAAAACTTAAGAATAAATTTACTTTAAATATACTGATATCATATTGAATGAGTGGGGGAAAGAAAGTTGTAAATTTATGATTGTATAAGAGGAGGGAAGAAAGGAAATGGTGTGTTTCACTCCTCTCTCTCTCTCTCTCTCTATATATATATATATATATATATATATATATATATACACACACACACACACACCATCTCCTAAGCAAAGTTTAAATAACTGAAAATCGTAGGGTCAAGATAAAACGTCACACATTACCAGGGCCATACTTGCAGAAGTGGGGCTTAGGGTCTAGGCCACCTTCCCCAATATTTTTAAAAAAATATTATTAACTATGGGGGTCTAGATAAAACTCTACTACAACAATACCAGGGCCATACTTTCAGGATGGTGGGTTTAGGGGACTAATTTTTAAATAAATATTTTTTAAATAAGTATTTAATTACTATACTCTATGGTTTTCACACAAATAAAATCAATTTATCTAAGTTAAAGTTGTTGTATCTTCTTCTAAAATTATTATTCTAATAAAAAAAGTAGTAAATAAATTATGTTTTAGATAGTTATTTCTTTTTAAGGTAACAAAAAAATATATAGCTTCATTTCTATTTTAAAAAATTAGGGGAGGAGGCTTAGCCCCCCCCCCCAATCCTCACACCAGAAAAGCCCAAAAATCAATTTCCAACTGACTTTTATTTTATAGTTACCAAATTTTCCTGCCTTGTCAAAATTACTGAATTTTCCAGGCACCCCTCTACTCATGTCTCAAAAGTTAATTTATAATGAATGAGCAAAGAGGAGAAAAAAGATTTAACATTAAGATTTCTTAAAATTTTCTTAAAAAAACAAAACAAAAACAAAACGCTTAGAATTAACTGATACAATTATAAGTTCTATACATAAATATCTAGTAATAATTAATATTTTTGTACTATATATAATTAGCTGAAAATATTGTATTACAATAGGTGGGGTGGGTAGTGGGGATTGAATGTGACAGAAAAAGGTGACCTAAATTCATTTAATGGGAGATAACCTATTTCAACATCTGTATGTCACAATCTTATGAAAAAAAAAAAAAAAAAAAAAAAAAGTATAAAAAAATCTGACAAGAGGAACAGAGTAAGTTTGAAATTATGACAAATCTGTTCTTCAATGGTTAATTAAAAAATAACTGCAATTGAATTCAATATTGTTAAAGTTGTGACTGGAGTCTCCATATTGTTAATTTGGATTTTAAAAAGAAAACAAGTTATAAAATAATTGTTTTCTTTTATTAAATTACATTATGCTTAAATAATTTTTAAACACATATTTACATTTTTTTGAAAATCTGCTATCGTCAATAAAATATTTGATTGAAGTGACAAATATATATTTAATAATTTATACAATAAACTATTTTATGCTTTAACTTACCAACATTTAGTACTACTGATGATTTATGTAAAAGACTCAAGTAAAAAAAAAAAAAAAACTACTAGAAATTTCTTTATTAACTGTTAGTAAACATACTTTCTATTTAAAAGAATTCTAAAACAAATTTATTCTGCTATTATATGTGAATGAGCTGCATACAAACCTTAAAATGAAAGATTTTAAACATCTTATATAGGCCAAAGTGACCTATTATTAAATGTAATTTACTAATAAAAATAAGTAAATGTAGGGATTAAAAATGGAAAATCTAAAAATAAAAAACAAATTGAAAATTTAAAAATTAAATAAATGAAGTAAATGTGAAAAATGGGGAAAGTAAAAATGGAAAAACTGAAATAAATAAATTAAAAAAAAGGAATATAAAAAAGAAAAAGTGAAAAAAAATAAAAATGAAAAAAGTAAATAAATTAAAAATGTAAAATTTAAAAAAAACTTGAGAAAGTGAGAAAAAATGTTGAGTGAATAAAACATAAAAATGAAAAAATAAAATTTATAGATATGAAAAAAGCATGAATAAAATGAGATACAAAAATGATGAAAATGATAAAATCAAACAGGAAAAAAATGACAAAAAGGAGAAAATATGTGGAAGAAAAATAAAAACTGATAAGAAATGAAGTATGAAAATATAAAAATGATGCTAAAATGAAAATAATGATAAATTAGAAAATGAAAAATAGATAAAAATAAAGAAAAAAATGAATAAAAGATAAATAAAAAATAAATTAAGTTGAAAATAGAATAAAAAATCAATGTATATTGAAAAAAGAAAATAAACATTGAAAAAAGAAAATAATAAGAAAGAAAACTTGAAACAATCTTCACTGGTTAAATTACATGTGTATTGCATACTAAATTAATCAAAGTTCATTAAATAGTCAGATAAGTCAGATTAAAATGTGGCAATCAACTACTAAAATGTTAGAGGTAGTATTAATTGTTAATTATTATTTTAAAATGTTTTTATTGTATACTAATAATGCAAGAAATGCTTGATTGAGCGTGAGGCAAGTTTCTTTAGACTGTTTTTTCATCCAGTAAGGACAGATATATGATAAAGGTTTCACCAGTTCATCAAGCAATTCTTTGCAACAGACAAAAAAAAATTAATAGAGACTTGGAATATAAGAATATATTTTAGCATTCAACTTCTACCTAATAACCAATAATTTAAATAACCATCAACTCCACAACAATATCAATGTGGCCAAATAGAAAATATCAAAGAGGAAATGAACAGATTTAATATTAATTTTCTCATATGAAACTAGGTGGACAAATAATGACAATTTCATAAGTGTCAGAAAAAGGAACATATATGCAGATGGAGAGTAAAATGGAAGAGGAACGAGGACTCATGCTGGATCAATGTATGATGAAATGCATTTTGGGATATTGTCAACTGTCTAACAGAATTCATCTAGTTATGTTGAAGGAAGACATTTAATATATACAAGGTAAATTGTCGCCACTTTATATTTTTAATTTCAAATATACATGGTTGTTTTTGATTTTGGCAACTGCACAGTATAGTAGGGTCAGTTGGGCACTGTCTATGAGAAAAAGAGCACCATGATGCAATTCACTCTGCCAGAAATTTGGAAACTTGGCATTCACACCAGAAGCTCTAATACAAATATTTCAGAGTGTTTATGTGACAATCTGAGGACAATGCAGAGGATTCAGAAAGAGTTGGACGAGTCTAATACTCACTCTGATCATTCTGATAAGAAAAGAACTGCCAAATTTGTTGGTGAGGGCCTCAGACTCAACATGGGGCTACATCAAGTATCTTGAGCAAGTAGTGCTGCCCTGAGTCAAGTGGGTGACTGCTAGGACAAGTGTCTGGCAATAGGACTCTGCACCATGCCACAAAGCAGGAGAACACAGTCATGGCTGTCAGACAATTTCTATGTCCACATCACCTCTTACATCTGGCCACCTAACTCTCCAGACTATAACCCCTTTGATTATTATGTGTGGGGCGCAGCTGAATGAGAAACCAACAAAACTTGTAAAACCAAAAATGAACTGAAAGCAAGGATTATGGCAGTATTCACCAACTGAAACAAGGAGACTGTCCAGAAGACTTGAAGGAAATTCTGAAGTTGTCTGGAGGCCATGGTTGAGAGACCAATGGTGATTTTATTGAATAAATTTACTTTTTAGTATTTCAAGATATTTTTGTGTAATTTTTGTAAATATATCTGTTAAAATGAGATGTCAGTGTTATTTTCATTTTTGTTTAATTTAGGCGACAATTTATCCATCGCACCCTGTACATTATAGAGACAAATGTTAAAATAAGAAAAGAATGTGGCAGTGAAATAGTTTGGCAAATATGGACTAGGATCCCATAACAAGTGCAGAGGAAAACTGGTTCAATGATGCACACATCAAATGGTCAAATAATAATCAACACATTGTTTTGAAAACATGAAGAAACCCAGTACAAAGAACCAGATCAACAATATAACAATCAATAAAAGATTCAAGAGTGTAGTTTTACACTGTAAAACATATCCAAGTGCAGACTGTGGGAGCAACAAATCATATACAAAACTGAAACTAAATCTACAGAAATTAAAACAAACAAAAGCAATACCTAAACTACAATATTATAGACTCCAGAATGATCTGTGAAGAGATATACATTGAGTAAATATAATTTTGGATGGAACAGGATATTCAAAGTGGAATTGAAACTATAGTGACATTGGTAAACAATATTGTCCAAAGGAAAGCAAAACAAGAAAAAAAGTAACTAACAAATAAAATTCAAGATTATGAAAAAGAGACAGCAAACAATGCTAAGGAATGGTACAGTATATAGATCATTAAACAGAAGCTCCAGAAACAAATGCAGGGACACAAAAAAGGAATGGATAAACAAAAAATGTGCCAAAATAGAAAGAACAGGCATCATAGATACAGAAGGAATACATAAAAGAAAAGAAATAACAGGAAAAAAAGACATGCACTTTGACAGAATGCATAAAATTGAAAGAGGTAATGTTCATAATAGAAAATTTAAAAATACTCTACAGACAAATACATTAGAGGACACTTACACAAAATAGGAAAACCTATATAATAAACAAAATTATAGAAGGATCTGAAATATTAATAACCGAGACAAGATCTACACTGGCCAAAATGAAAAGGAATAAAAGAGCAGAACCAGATAGGATTGTAACAAAGATACTCACAGCCTTAAATGATTTAAGATAATGTAAATAATAAAAGAAATATACAACAGTGATGATATACCAGAAGACCTTAGTAGATGTATCTTCATAACACCACCAAAAAAGACAAATGCAAATTAATGCAAGTTCCATTGGACAAGCAGTTTAATAAACATTATAATTAAGCTCCTCACTTGGATTCTGATGAATAGAGCATACAGCAGAATTAGAGCAGGAATAAGACAAGAACATTGTGGTTTCATTAAAGACACTGGAACAAGAAATGCAATACTTATGACTGGAATGATCTGAGTAAACAATACAAATTCAGAACGATGTTTCATAGACTACACAAAAGCATTTGATGAAGAACAACACAAAGATCTATTTGAACTGCTAGGAAAACTTGTTTTATTTGAGAAAGATATTAGAATCCAGTATCTTTATTGGGAACAAAATGCCAGCATACAGATAGAAAATGAATTTAGTACACAAAAATAGAAAGGGGCCAAAACAGGGATGTGTCTTCCCACTGGATTTATTTAACCTTTACAATGAGGTTATCCTAAGAGAACTAGAAGTCTACCAAGATTTAGTATCTGTGGACACAATCTTAATAATTAAGATATGTAAATAACACTGTGTAGATGGCAAATACAGAAAGAAAACTAAAGAAACTTCCAGAAAAGATAGTCAAAGGAAACAGGAAGAAAGGACTAATTATCAGTTGTAAAAAGACAATGTATGATCAAGAGGAACAGTTCAAGATGTGAGTTATAAACCGGAGATGTCAATATAAAACAAGCACAAAAATTTAAATATCAAGGAAGTGTTTTAACAATGGAAAATGTGACACTGAAATCTGAAGTTGTATTGGAGTAGGAAAAGATGTTTTTCAGAAACTAAACAAACTACTAAGAAACAAGAAAATTTCATTAGGAACAAATAAAAGAGTTCTTAGCTTCAATATGCCCATAAATGCTTTTTTCACAGATAAAGAGGAGACTTGAAACAATAGAAATGTGATTCTACAGAAGAGATTCTGAAAATACCATGGATGGAACATGTGAGCAACAAGCATAGGAATTCATGCCATTCCCAAAGATATTAATGTGAAAATGAATACAACAGACTAGACAGGGATTTGAACTTGGCTTGACAATTTCCCATTTTCATGTCAATATCTCTTACACTACTCATATATTCTCAGATCATTACTGCTGCTAAATGAGTAAGTTTGCAGCATTAAAATTTTTTTTTTCAATAATTGAAAGGGGGGGGGAATCATAAATATTATTGTAAATCTCTGATAGTACCATGGCTTGTTTGAATACCCGACAAAATACTTTTATTTAATATTTTTCAAGAGGCAGGTCAAATTTTCCTGATTAGTCAAGTAGTTTTCTGAATACCTTGGCCAAGTAACAACATGGAATTTCTGGTTTTAATCATAATATAACAGGGTAAGTGATATCTATGATTCATTGATTACTCCTGGTATTATATAAATATCTTTTCATGTTAAAAATAGTATGTGTTTAATATAACAGTGAAATTGAAATATCTTTTGGAAGAAAAAGATTAGCAACAGAACAACAAAGCCTATTTTGATCGAGTTGAAAAAGATGATGACTTAATAGACAAAGGTGCTTCAAATGAAAGGCTTGAACAAATGAGACTACAATCTAAATTTAGAATTTAAGGAACTGATTATTAAATGATTAAGGGAAATAATCACTCTTAAATTTACTAACTTAAGTTGATTTACCTACAGATGGGACAGGAAATATATAAATAAATACACATTGGTGATTATTATATAGTTTGATATTATCAAACACCAAAAATGGAACATCTGCTATTCAAACAAAGAATGGTGATATCATCGAAAAACATGAAATAAATCTTGGTACCTCTACTAATTCACTGAAGAAACGGCATAGCATGATGAAAAAAAAGCCTCAAAATTAATAAAAAAAAGTTTTATCCTCAAAATGTTTATTATAAAAGGAAACACCAAAGTATTTTTATATCATTTTATTAGTTTTTAATCCTTTCTAGCACATTTGAAATTTTGGTTAAAAATCTTTTCTTTTTTTTGCATTAGTGGTCAACAATATTTAATTTTAGTGTTTTAGCACCTTTTTCTCTGGTGAAAAATACATTGATTTGAAAATTCTTGCAAAAATCAAATAATTGTCAGATTTTAATGAAAGAATGAAATTATTTAGAAAATCTTGGTAAAAATATGTTTTTTTGTTTTTTTTTTTATATATGTTACTTAATTTTATGAAATTTCAAGAAATTAAATTTTAGTCCCTAAATTTGCTTTATTACTTAAAGCAGGACTCCTTGGAGAATGTGAATCAACATTTTTTTTTTTAAACTGCTACTCTTTTCCCAAAAAGTGGCTCTGAATCATAAAATAAAAAATGCAATAAAACTTACATTATTTAATTAGGAAAGCTTAATTGCTTTTATAAATAAGATTTATTAAGGAGACTATTGTTTTAAGAAAAAAGTTTTTTTTGATGAATAATGAATTTTTACTAGAAGTGTTTTCATTTTTTAAAGTTTTTATTATAATAATTTTTTTTTAAATCTTTTAAAATTCTACATTACTTTAATCTTGTTAGGTGATATTGTTATTAAGTGAAAACTATATTTACTAATCAAATATTATTATGTATATAAAATATTATGTAAAATGCCCATTTTTGAAAGTATGGTTGACCATACATGACCTTATCAGAAAATAAGAGCAATGACTATAGTAAATTTAAAGTCAACATTCCTAAAATTAGATTATGGAGAATATTTTCCAACATTTTTAAGATTATGGAGTACTTAAAAATCATATAAAAAAGGTAGATAACATCTCCATAGAACAACAATCAGTCATTGCCTTGTCAATCAATGGTGGTGTTGGTTAAAAACACAGCTACTGTTTGTTTTAAAAATAGATTGCTGTATTATTTTTAACTTGTAAATAATATTTTTTCCAAATCAGATTAATTGTACTTTAAATCAGCTAGTATTCCTCAAATAATGTTTCAGAAGAGTATATTTTATTTCTGGAAGACCTTTTAATACAGAGAATTGCATTGTGATGATAGATGACTAAAAAAGGGGTGCTAATCATCTATATTAAAAAAAAAAAAATACAGATAAATTTAAAAAAAAAAAAAAAAAAAAAAGGTATTGATTCCCATCAATATAATTTCTATTTAAAATACACCAGAGTATTTTACTTATTGGAAATAGTAAATTTAATCCTTTAGGTTTCAATTAAAGCTAAAATGAAAGCTTCAAGAAGCTTTTTGATTTACAAAAATCCATTTTAAATCTTAGATATTGGAAATTAGTGGAGCTACCTAAATAAATCAATGACAGAAATTTGTAAAATTCTTATATAAACCAGACAATACAAAGAGCATACAGATAGAGATCAGGTGACAAGATAGGCTGTTTGATTTTAATCATCTTGTGCCTCTTTGTCTGGTTGCTGCTTTAACATCTCTCCATTTCTTATGAATTAACACTAGAATTTGTTTTCCTGAATTTGAATCTTTTTATTTAGCCTGCTTTGGCAGTCTGAAAGACTGCCAAAGCAGGCTAAATAAAAAGATTCAAATTCTTTACACCTTATATTATTTTTTTAAATCCTTCAAATTGTTATCATTAAACCCATTGTTAGATATCAACAGAGTTGATAAATTTTAAATTAGTTTTCAGCAAAGAAGTTAGCACAAGATGTAAAGATTTCACACCTGTATCTCCACAGAATTATGACCACTGGATGAAATCCCTATAGAATCTGATTACCTGCAAGATTACTGATGTTGACACGTGTTGACAGTGAAGATAAAAAAACACTACCAAGTGACAATGCTAAGAAAACTGTGTTTTTGATAATGCAGGAACAGGAAATAGCAGAGCAACGAAACAAAAATGAGTAACAGTAGGATTGACCATCCAAACCAGTGGGAGATCATAATAATATTTGTGTGAATTACAAACAATTTTATTCATTTATTAAAAAAAATAAAATAATTTTTGATTTTTTAAAAAACGCATTGGCAAAAACTAAGATTTTTTTCCTATTGTTATTCTTATGCAAATTTGTCTTATCCACAGAATTGTTCTGGGAATTTTACTATATTGTCGACATGGAAAAAAAATTCCTAGTATAAAGGACATTAACATTAGACTGAAAGAGGCTTATGCATGAGTGTGACTCTTTAAATTTTAGATTCAATATAACTATGAAAACAAAAAACATTTCACTTTTATTTTTGCCTTGATAAAGCCAGAAGATAAAACACATCAGCAAAAACTAAGATTTTTTTTCCTATTGTCATTCTAATACCAATTATAAAGTATATAATTAAAATTTTCAAATTTAAATGCGAAGATTATTTCCATTTTTATGGTTTTCTTTTATATTCTTATATATATATATTTTTTTTATATAGTCACAGATACCAAGGGTTTCATTCCAACTCAATATCAGAATACCTGATTAATCTTAGAAGTTGAGAATGTTTATTTTTATTTTTATTTTTTTAGAATATCTTCTAATCTTCCCCAACTAAGTTTAAGACCAGCTTTTTTTTATTATTGAAACCCTGGGTTCAAACAGGAAACTGCAATTAATATAATTGGTTCAAGTTTTGACTTGCCCACTATTATGATTGCATTATCTAAAAAAAATTGTTCCACTGTTCTTTTTTTATTCTTTTCAGAATTACCATGTTCTGTTCTTTGATAAATTAATGTTTAAAAAAAAAAAAATTCTTTTATTTAAATTCTAAATGTGTGATCTTTTTGCAACATCCCCCCACCCAATATATTGAGAAAAATTATGCACCTAATACAACATGAACAGAAATGAGGAAATATATCTGATTGGTCAGAGGGTTCATCTGCATGGGTCTGGCACTTTCACACTGACAGAAAACTAACAAAGCCTGATGATAGCCTAAAATAATTCTAAAGCATTCTGGGTTGTTAGTAGCAATATATTCAACTTGCAACCATGCCTAATGCTAGCCATGTCTATCATTTGACAATGACCTTGTTAAAGTCACTACTGCTTTTAGCAGCAGTAGTTGGGTAAACATTATATAGTGCTTATTGGAGAACTATCATGTATAACTCAGGATAATAAATAATGCTATTTTTGAAACAAACACACACAATAATTTTACTATATATTCCTGTAGTTGTAGTAGCAACAATATAATTTTGCTTTGCTCTACTTTGTGTGTGTGTATGTTTATATATATATATATATATATATATATATATATATATAAAAATGATATAGTAAGATTATAATTTTACAATGAATCTATATTGTAATAATAATTTTATTATATATTTATGAAGTAATAATCTTGCAATAATCATATCAATAGTAGATATTATATAGCAATATTATTAATTTTGGTAAGTATAAATCAATTTTTGTCATGCATACTGCTGCCGTATGCGATAGGCAACAATAAACTACAGACCTCAAACTTTATTGCTGCATTTAAATATTGCATTAATATTTAAGCTTACCTTTTAAAAGTTCAATGATAATTCTTCTGCTGCCACTTAATTTAAAGAATTTGATGTGCATATGTCATTCTTTTCTGTACAAACATTTTTATTTATGGGTGACTTGCTGGATTTCACAATTAATTTTGATTATTCCTAAATTTATTTACAAGTTATAAAAATTGTTATTGTACAAAAAAAATTGGTTGCAAAAATTCATGTAAAAAAAAAAAGAATCACTGAAAACAATAAAAACTTGGGAAGCCAAAATTTCTGTAACATAAGCTATTGAAAGTTAGAGAGTTTTATAGTCACAGAAGTAGCATGGAGTTTATTCAGTCATTAACTTAAGAGTTATGATTCATCAGAAAATTAAAACAGGAAAACCATTAAATTTTAATGGTTACTGTTAGTATTTGGTAAACTTATTTAACAGTTTAAACTTAATTTAACAAACATCACGGCGCACATATACAAATTTGCTCTCTAGTAAAAGTTGATAACTGAATTTTCAAGTTTAAAATATTGCCTTGTACGTCACAATTTATGGTAAACATTTGATGCATTTTGGATGCATTCTCTCTTGAATGAGTAAAAATTACACACTGCTGCTAAATTCCTGTGCTCTTGAAAAAATTAATCAAGATTTAACATAAGCAAAATCAGGAAGAAAGCAATTGTCAGTGGTCAAGAATTACTGTAAGTATTACTGATAGAATAGAAATATTAAATATTTACCTCATTTTTCATTTTAGCATAAATTTAATGATTTTATGAAATAAATAAACAAAATGAATGACTTGGGGAAATGAATATTTTTGTTTATAGAAAAATTTGCTATTACAGTGTTTTCTTTCTAATCAATGTAAAAACATATCAATTCCTTTTAAGACAATCAAAAGCTAACAGGCTCACATACTTTCTATGGAATTCTGATTTACCCTGCCTAATGAACATTAAATTGGATAGAACAATTGATAATCATTAGATTATTGTTGTGGAATGAAATTAAGAGGTAAGAATATCTAATTTTAAAAATGAATCATGTTCTAATAATTAAAATAATAAAAAGAAAAAACCCTTGATTTTGTTTACCTTGACTTTCTTATCCCAGTAGGCTTCACATTCCAAAATGGCCAATTTACTTTGTACATAGTCTGCTGGCCATAAAGGCACCGTGGAAAATTCTTTACTATTATCTTCAGATTCATTATTTATTAAAACCTTGTTATCACATGATTCATCCTTGCTGAAAAACAGAAAAAGAACAATATATGAAATTAAATGAAGAAAAAAGCTAAAAAAATCTTCTTTTTTTTTTTTTCTACTGTGTAACTTGCAAAACTAGTATTGTCACATAAGATAACTTAAAAAATACAGCACCATTAAATTTTGAATTTCTCTACTATGAGATTTTCTGGAAAACATTTAAAATAAATGAACTAACTTGAGATACTAATGAAGAAAGGTAAATTCAAAATGTAATATTACTGGAATTTCAGATGTTGCCTAATTTGCTTGGTGTAACCCAATCTGGTAACTTGGGGTTCACTATTGATTTATAACCATGTTATAAACAGATTACCCACTTTTTGTCATAAGAGATACCACATAAAGAATTAATGAATTTATCTTTAATCCATATAACATTTGAAGTTATATACATGTAAACATTTGTTAAAAGAAAGAGCATATAAAAAAAATGTCCCAAACTTAATATTAGGTTGGTGCAAAAATAATGACATAATAATGTCGTTTTTTGACATATTTTTGACGTCAAAAAACGACATTATTACATCATTATTTTTGCACCAACCTAATAAAAACAAAGATTCATCATCAAAATATTTGTTATTATTAAGAGGAAAGACCAAAGGATTTTTGATTATTAAATTAGAGTTTTTAATCCTTTTTAGAGCCCTCAATTTTTATTTATTTTTTTTTTTTTTTTAACTTCAGTGAGAAATTTTATCTTTTTATGGTCCAAAACATACCGATTTGGAAATTCATGCAAAAATAAAATAATTGAACTTTCAGGACATATTCACAAATGAATGAAATTATTTTAGAAATATTTCTTTTTCAGAAAATCTTGGTAAAAATCTTTTTTCTTTTTTACATCTGTTACCCTCTTCTTATTTAATTTTATGAAATCTTGAGAAATTTATTTTTTGTAGTGCTTAATGTTTATATTAATTATAAGCACAAATCCTTGGTGAATTTAAATCATCAATTTCTTTGTAAAACAGGACCCCCAGTTACTGAAAATCTGTTCTGAATTGTAAAATAAAAAGTGCAATAAGACTAAGACATTATTTAAGTAGAAAAGCTTTTAATTATTTTATGAATAAGGTATATTAAGGACACTATTGTCTTAAGAATTTTTTTTCTCCATGAATAATGAATTTTTACAAGAATTGTTTTCATTTTGTTTAATTTTAATTATAATAATTTATAAAATTTTAAATTTTTAAAAATTCTGTATTAATTTGTAATGGTTAGTTGATATTGTTATTAATAAAAACTATATTTACTAATCATAAATGGAAAAGATTACAATTCAGTGACCTCTAGTATTTTAAAAAGAATTTTGAATTTTTTTGTGTGGGTATACACATGCCAAATTTTGTTAAATACGGATATCGATAAACAACATTATCAGAAAATAGAAGCAGTAGCTAAAGTAAATTTAAAATTTACTGGTAATTTTATAATATTTCCTCAACAAGTGTATTTATAAGTAAGACTATAAAACCAAAGTACCTAAAATTAAAAAAATTATTAGATTTCTTAGAATATTTTAATTTTTTAAAATTATAGGTAGTTAAAAAATTATATAAAAAAAGCATTCATGTTATATTCATCAAGTGATTTTTATAGTTATGTCTTTTTATAAAAAAAATTCTCAAGCATAAGTCCATAGAGAAAGTTGCCAACACTTCATAAAAACACTCACCTGTGTTTTGCGATATTTAAAACTAAAAGTATTATTTGTTTCAAATCAGATTAATTAGACTTTAAATCAGCTAATCTTCCTCAAGTTTCACAAAAGTATATTTCATTTTTGAAACATTTTTTAATAAAGAGAATCATAATATGTCTGAATTTTAGCATGATTAAAAAAAAAAAATCATTCTAAATTCATCTTGAAATACAGCAAAGTATTTTACTTATTTAATCTATTAGCTTGAAATAAAAAAAATAAAATAAAAGTTTCAATCAAGAAAGATTTTTCAATTTAAAAAATTCATTTTAAATCTTAGGTATCACTTTTCTTTGGATATATAGACTATCTCTGATATTGAGCACTTTTATCCATATATATATATATATATATATATATATATATAGAATATCTTAAAACTATATCATTATATATCTCTCTCAGTAAGTATAAGCAATGCAAAAACTACAAAATCAATAACTAATGTGATTGAAAGAAATTTAGTTAAAAACAGTTGAAAATATCAAAAGTAGTAAACAGGATGTAAACAATGTCTCCAAAAATATATTGGCAAAGCAGCAGAGAGTTAAAGAAAAGAATATATGGACATAAAAAGGACTTGAAATTAAATAATGCACTTTTTACTTCATCATCAGAATTTTGGTCTGGAAAATTTTGTTTCAATAAGAAAAGACAAGCAAGGAAGGACATAGCTAATAGGTAAATCCAATAGAATAAGTCAAATTTTTGCTTATAAACAACACAAAAATAAAAATAACAGAATTTCTTTCTTATTTTTCCCATATCTCATTCTTTGTTAAAACTTTAATAAAAAGTGAAACATGTTACATTGATAAATGTTTCCTATTTGTTTTTTATCCGATCATATAACGTATATTTAAATTAGAAAGGTAAAATTCCATAAAATGCAAGGATGAAGCTGATAAAAATAATTCTCTACAATACTGACATCAAGTTCCTGATAATGATCAAAATGTTCAAAAGTGCTTGCACCCAGTTACTATTACTAACCCATGCCATATTTTCAGTCCATATTTTTCACCAAATTTTGTATACAATCAATGCCAGGACCATTCTGTACTCCATTCAATAAACAATTTTTTAATGTATGTCTCATATTAATAAATGACATTTCTATTGTGGTTGATAAAGGTAAATGAAAATGAATTTCACTTGGGCTTCAACTTTCCAGCAGCTTACAATCAAATATAACATAAGTTCAACTTCTTTAAGCTAATATAGCTTATTGTCAAAGAGACAGACAATGTGACTTAGCCATGATTAGAACACCTAGAAAGTCAAGTGGGTTCTAAATGATTTTAGGTGGGATTGATGGGTCTGGTGTTTTATGACCAAAAGAAAAGTACAAAAGAAAATGAAAAAAATAAATAAATGAATGAAGGTAATGAATTCCAGTCATATGCTTATATAGACAGAGTTACAGAATAGTCAGTAATAAGCTGCCAATTGGCAGGTGACAGGCTGTCAGTGATGCAGAGAGACAGAAAACCAGGTATCATGATGTAGAAAGATAATAAGAGAGAGTCGGCAGTTTGTGTGACAGTTACAGCAAAAGAGATGTGGAATCAGAAAGGGATGGGATTCTTGTTGGCTGAAGGGAAGATCTAGTCTGTTTGCCATGAGTAAAGACAGAAGTAGCAGTAAAAATGTATCAAGTGTCACTTACATGCTGACCTGGAACTATCACCCATCATTATGGATGGTTTTCTCTCAAAGAGGCCCCTTTCCTTGATCATTTTTCAAAACTCAAGCTCTCCCCAGACCTCAAGTGAACTCATATCTGATTTAAGGATACTGGGAAAATGGTTGGTTCACTGTACCACCTCTAGTAAGTACCTGATTACCTTTGCTATACTCTATATTTGCAAGAGCCAGATCAAACCAAAAATGGATTTATGCTGCCATATTTTGGTTGAAGCTGCCTCAGTTGCTTGTCGTGATAGAGTTCAAAAGCATCTATGTGACCCTTGCAGGTGATGAATTATTTTCCACCCTACAATGCCTTTCCCCAAAGACAAAGCCACTCATTGTTTTATTACCATTTCCATGGTATATATTCGTATTCTGCTGAACTACATTCCTTAGTCCTCTACCCCCCATCTTTACAACTGGGACCCACTATGCCTCATACACAAGTGTGAATCATCCCCATCCCCTTCATATTCCTATAGTAAGAAGTTCCATTTGGACAGCTTCTCCCCAAAAACGGCTGATATGTGGAACAGACTCCTGGTAGAATGTTTTCCCAATCACTACAATATTGACCTCTTCATGGTTAATCATAATCTTTCTTGTATAACCCCATGAACTTCACTTTTCTTATGCTCATATAGCTCTATACAGTAACCCTCTATTTTGAGTGGCTCCTGGGCCCTGTATTGGGTGAACATTAATATTAAAAAAAACATAGATCTCAAACTGTGTCATGTGAATCCATAATGTAATATATTTGGAATCAGGATTCATGTTTACTTTTCTCGCAATGGAATTATTTCATCTTTTGTTCATTTGATGAATGCACATAAGGTCATTCCCAGTTTCTGTTCACACTAACACAAATGAAAATTGAACAGGGTGGGGGGGATCATGTGTCCAGTTAGTGAAAGATTGAATGAGTCATGTTTTTTATCATTTTTTTTTTCTAAATAATTTATGTCCTTCATTTGCCTTAAATCAAAGATCAGACTCTTGTGTGCATTGTCCTGTTCAACCTTTCTCTATGTTTGCAATTCTTAGACATTAACAGTGAAGAATCCAAGCATTAGAAATTAAATGCTACAGAACCATCCTTGGCATCTCCTATGCATACTGTATCAGAAATGCTGCAATGTGAGACACCATCAGACAAAAAAATTAGATCTTATATCTGCAGTTAAAAAGAGAAAGTTGAAATGGTATGGCCATGTCTTTTCACTACCATCCTACAATGTACCACCTTTAGTAATAGAAAATGAAGCAGACATAGGGGAAAATGGTCTGACATCACTGAATGAACTGGAAGATCATTTGCTGAGATTTGGACATTGGCACACAACCAAGAAATATGGAGGGTTCTGGTCAATTGCTCAACTGCAGTGAGCCTATGACCACACCCAGTCATGGGATTCTTTTCTCTTCTATTATTATGTATGCTTTCCTTTTCTCTTTGAAATCAAACAGCATCTATCTTTTTCATGTAACCAAAACAAAATGGTCCATTATCTAAAGCAATGGCAGGGCATGATACACATGCTAACTTACTAATTAATGGAGGAATAAACAGAATATGATATTACCTGAATTTTTTTTTTAGACCATTAGTATTATCAGTTATTTTTTTTTTTTTTAACATATTGTCTAAAGAAATTGAAATACCTAAATTGCATTTAAGAAATATGTAATTCACAAACACAAAAAAAGATAAATAAATAAATAAATTACCTTTCATCAGACTCTTCAACTGTTTCTTCATCAAGCAAATTTGAATGAAAAATAGGATTAAAGTTTCCAAGTGGTGGTGATGTACATTTGTTAAGATCATCCTGTGAAATAAACAAATCATTTCAAATTAGGGATAATTTTTTTTAATTTAAATTTTATTTCTAGAACCAATTTTTATTAATTTTTCAAGCAGACTGACTTTGATACTTCTAATTTTACTGATGTTCACTTAACACTTAGAAATTTTTTAAAATCTCTTAGAATGGTGAAGTAACAAAAGAGTTATTGAGGCTGGCAGAGGATAGAAAAATAAATAAATGATTAATATTTCATTAATTCCAAATTGTATTTAATAAAGTAACACTAGCAAAGAACAACAAAAAAGATTTGTTGTCTCTACTGATATTTTACAAATTTATATAATATAATTTATTAACAGTGGATGGGAAATGAATACAAATTTTAATGTTAAAGTTTCGGTGTACATTGAAATAGTAGCTATTTCTACTAATAGATAAAACAGCCGTAGCTTCTTGGTGATCATAGTGAATACCTTCTAAATCAAATTTAAAAAATATTTATAAAATATATTTCTAGAAAGTGAAAAAGAAACAATACATATACACATGAATAGACAGAAAAATATATTACGATGAATGTGAATTTGTCATTCATGAAATATTTTACTATCATACTCATAACTAATACTACTGTGTTTATCTCTTGACCAAACAAAATGGTATAATTGCATCTCCCTCTAGCTATGGGTTAAATAATAGAACTTGTATCCAGAAAAATTGTTATCTCCAAAGAAATTGTTAATGAAATATTCACTCACAAAAAAAAAAAAAAAAGAATTACTATAACCCAAAATACTTTTCAATTTTATATTTACTTTTATTTATTTATATCTTCACACCAGAAGTATTGTTTCCTTATTATTACTTGGAATCACATAACAAATCACCAACAACCACCACATCATCATCATCATCAATTTACATGTTCACAGCAAATGTATGACATTTATAAAAGACAGAATGAATGGCCTCAAAGTTCCAGAGTATCATATTCTTTTCATTTTCAAGAATAGCTTCCAATACTATTTGTTAATGTTGTCAAATTTCAGTATTTTCATTTGCACAATTCCAAGAGTATAACTGTTCCTACCCTGCCATGTCTATTTTTGTATTTGTTGTGAGCCAGATTCTTGCATGCTTTTATGACTTATAGACTTTCATTTTCTCCCACAGAGTTTGTATATATTTTTGCTTCAATATAATAGGCTCAACCATAACTTTCATGTCACAAAACCTTATCAGCTTTCAGGTAAGTTCCTGGTAATTTTTTTCATTTTTCACTTTCTTTTGTCTTCACACCGAGATTCACTGGTACAGCTACATCCATGTCCTGATGTGTTCGATTTTCCTTATTAACATCTACTAAATCCAGTCTTTCTGCTTGTCCAATTCCCAGCCATGTCTAGTTTTGTTATTCCTTCTGCATACATTCATGATTTATAGCAGGTAAGTCAAACTGAGGGTCCCCTAAAGGCCACATGGTCACATATATGTGTTGTCATTAGAGCCACACATGACAACTAATTGTGCACATTACAAGTGGAGTCATTTACTAAAATTTATTGCAGAATATTTTTGTTAATTAAATTTTGAAACACCCAATGTGCATGCAAATGTTTTAGCAGGATTCATGTATACAATGTAATGAAGTAGTTTGATAAAAAAAAAATTTTTAAACAACATATACTTGCAGTTTGTAACAACAACAAATACATTGTATGAAAATTACAACAGTTCAAGACTGAACATTTATTTGCCACTATTCAGTCAGTTTTAGTATCTTTTGTCCTGAGGCTTGACACCTCTTTTTGCTGACAATTTTTAGTATATTTGGCTGAAATGTCTGTGCAGTTCTGAATTTGACCATAAATGACCAATGTTGATCAGTTAGCCTTGTTCTCAGAGAAGTTTTTGTTGATTTCTTGAAGGAAAATAACTATTCACACACACAGGTAGAACCAAACATTGCCATAATGTTTGTTGCAAACTTTCTGATGTTTTTAAACTTTTCAGGAAGGTATGAAAAAAAAACCCAGGTATTCCTAATTCAAGTTACTTTGTTCTTAGTGTAGAATCCAACTGCCTTTCTAATAGTTCCATCTGAAGGCTTTCTTCTGTCTTGGCAACATCAAAGGTGAATGGTGTTGAGAATAATGCAAACTAATGTTCAAATCACTAAATCTTTTCTGAAATTCCTCTGACAATTCCAGGTGATTCCAGGTATCAGCAGTGTTTTTCAGCTCTTTGTATGTAGAAAAATTAACTAAATCTTATTTGACAACTGTGACTTCTGTAAGCTTAGTTTTGTAATGAAGTACTTGATGTCATCTTGTGATAAGTTTGCTTTTACCTTGTACTTTCAAATTAAGATCAGTTAATTGTGCTGTAATAGCCACAGTAAAATCCAGATCTTGGAGTCAACTTTCATCTTTTATTTCATCTGTGTTTTGATCTTTCATCTCCAAAAACATAATTATTTCTTGTTGCAACAAATAGAATCTTTTCAGAACTTTGTGACATGACAACCAGCAGACTTCTGTGTAGATTGGAATATCAGTGAACTGATTATCCATATCTTTCAACAACTAACTGAAGTGACAATAGTTAAGAGCACGGCCTCTGATATAGTTCACTGTGACCAAGCTAAGCACACAATCCAATTTTAAAATCTTTGAAAACAAATTTTGTTAATACAGTGCAAATGATGTATCTGGATGCAAGTTTTCTATTTTTCTTTGTAAATTAGCAGCATCACCATTATGTTTGCCAACCATATTTGCAACTCTGTCAGTAGATAAAAGCATGCAAGTTTACTCAAATCAAAATTATACTAATGCAAAACTTGCTCAACTTGTTATTGTGTCATGCATGGGGACCAGGTCAATCAGTTCTTCATAAATATTAAATTCACTCTCACAGGCTCTGATAAAGATTGTAAGCTGTGCTATTCTGCTGATGTCAATGGTTTCATCAATAGCAACAGAAAAATGTTCAAACCTTGATGATACATCTTTCAAATGTTTTTTCAAATCACCTGACATTTCATCAATCCATTCAACAACAGTGTTCCTAGTTAATGAAATGTCTTCAAATAAGTGCGCTTTCTATGGACATACAATTTCTTCTGTTTCTATAAGGTATTGTTTTATGAAATCTCCTTCACTGTAAGATTTCCCACTCATGACTATCATTTGATCAAGTTCATAGCTTTCAGTAACAAATGACATTCTGTTTCTGATTTTCATTAAAAAAAAAAAAGTTAGTTGTTGTGTCAAGTTAGCCTTCAATTCTTTGAATTTTGAAATGCGTATCGGGCTATCGTATTGTTATAGTCTATTGCAATTAGATCTCTTTCTGATTCATTCTGCATGCTGAGCAGATGTGAACGCCATGAAGGCAGAGAATGAAATTAAAAAAAAGTTGTTTTCTGCATACAGGCTCCACACACCATGCCCACTCTACAAAACAAATTCTGGCAGTGGACAACCACAAACATTCCTGCCAGAAAAAAAGGATGCCCCTGGAGACTACCAGACCTGCTTAAAAGCAGGTCTCTGAGAATGACCATGACAGTTACAGCCCAGCTGCCACCCACCAGCTGGCATGCAGAGTGCTGCTGCTGCCACTATGATCATCACCTCTCAACATGACCACTCCTCTTACCAACCGTTGCTGCTCTCAGGCTTGACTGGTCACCTCAGCTGTCCAGCTTCAGCTAGACAACACCTCAGCAAAGTCAGATTCATGACTTCTCCCAGTTACTTATACTTGCACACTTGCATCATCATAGTCAGGTTTGTAGCTTTGCTAACCACTCCAGAGCAACACCTCACCAAACCAAACCAATGCCATCACCTTAGCATAACCATACATATACCAGCCATACCCTGTGACCTTGGTCAGCACAAAAATAGGTCAAATCTTGGTTTTCTTCTTAACTGATTGCCATCCAGACAATACACCAGAATTGGACATTCTACCTATTTTGCGGCATATGTACGGCACCACTCCAGTTTTTCTCATAAACTTGATTACTATCCAGACAACACACCAGAAACAGACATTCCACCTATTTTGTGATATCTGTAAAACACCATGTATATACTAACAATAAATGTTGTTCAAATTCTAATCCTCATTATTCCTTTCTCTCATAACCAAACACACTTAATATAACAATATTTATCATAAAATAGATGGTTCATTTCATAATGTGTGGTGATGGAGTTGTTGAAAATTAAACTTAAATTTATGCAGTAAATGGTATTATTTGATATTCTGTTAAAATAAATCAAAATATAAAAAACATGCAATTTATTTTCTTAAATACTGTAATTTCTAAATTATAAAAACTGCAATTTCAGCCATTAAATGACCAAATAGGTATCCTTTGTGTCGGTCACATGTTTGACATGCCTGATTTATAGACTTATATTTCTCCCCTACATGTAGCATTTCCACTTTGAAATAATTGGTCTTGATGCAGTTATTCTGGATTGCAATAATTTCTTTTCACTTTTCAGGTAACTTGCACACAACAATATCAAAGACTGTTCATTTGTGAACTTAAAATTTTGTATGGCCCCTCAAACTGTGGTTGACCAACAATCTAGGAGAAGACCAACTATGAATTCAAAACCATATGCAGTCCAGTTGGGATTTATACTTAAAGTATAACTAAGATCCACTCAGCATAGTTGCAATATAAACCATAGATTGAGTTTGTGGTTGTTCAAAAAATACAAATAAGCCTCAGGGGATTGGCATGCGCAGAAATGAACAATTATACTGATTACAGTGTCTTCAAGTCATAACAACTCTGATGATGATTTAATATTCTTCATGGACATCTTTCTTCTCTCACTTTTATTTCCTTATTCCATCTCAGACCAACATGTTATTTGTTGTACAGTTGCATGCAGTCTAACACATTTTTTAGGAAGTTGGCATGTTCTTGGATTTGTAGGAGAGGCATCTTAGAATCCTCATGTTTATTTTTTACTATTTATTCTGTATCGTCAATTATTTTTTCTTTTATTTAACATTTAAACAATTATTTTAACAGCAACAACATTAATATTAATAACTATAATAATTGTTATATTTGATGACAATCTGTTTACTGTGACATCCAGCAGAAAAATACCTTCAGTTCGTCACCTCTGGCACTGAACTATGCAGACAACCTCTTAGGTTCTCTCCAATGAGGATTTCAAATAAGAGCCAGTAGCTACAGTGAGTTTTGACCAGTTACAAGCTAAATCACTAGGTGGACAGCTTGAAGTGCCATTTGGGCGTGGTCTGACCTTGAGAGGGAGAGACTTCCAGGTCTACTTGCCCAAGACATACTATACATGAATGAATACTTCAACTTTCAATCCAGATATGTGCAAGGAACTGGTCAGTTGCTCGGCACGCTATGACCACACCCAATCATAGGTTTAATTATTATTATTATTGTTGTTAACAGTATACTGAAAATTGTACAAATGACTTCAATTTGACCATGTAAACCAGTGGTTCCTAAACTATTTCTAGCTGCCATCCTCTTGACTCCAAGGCCATATCCCCAATGCCTTTTTCCATGTAAAACAGTTCTTTCTCGGTATTAGGCATATTTCAAAGCAAATTAATCCAAATCTGTAAGCATACATATGCATTTCAGTTTTTCTTAGATGCCATTAGATAAGATGCCACCGGACGAACATCCATGGATATATCGTTGCATCTACAAAATGCACCCTGCAGATCACAAGTGTCTGATCTGGTTGCTGTGTGGCGCATCCTGCTCAGATAACATCAGCAAGAAACAAACAAATATTTGAACTTCTAACACTGAACGACAAAATAAAATAAACCCATGTGTTTATGTATAACTTTTGTCATAGAGATTTTAATTAAAAAAATGCTTGGTTGTTATGACACCCTGCAGCCACACATTCCCTGCTTTTTTTTTTCTAACTACACCCTTTTCCCACTTGTATCTTTCTACCACTTCCAGTGCAGTCCACTACTGCCCACTTTGGGAATCCCAAATGTAAACAAAAATGCCTGTGTGTACAAACCAATTCAGTATTGTACTTAAATAAATAAATAAATACAGTGTGACACAGATCAGAAATTTTTAAGTGGCAACAGTGCCATGATGTGTAGCAAAATTTCAAGAATACTATTAGAAAGTATTATACCTCAGTAGCTGTCTGGAAATTGATGCATGAGGTGGTTAGTAATTGACATTTCAGAATACAATCATAAGGCTGTTGTTATGGAGAGCCTTCACACTAGCCACAAAGCCAAGAAAATTATTGAACAGTTTAAATATCCTAAAACCATGGTCTACAACCTTGCAAAAGCACATGGAACCTCAGACAACAAAGACAATTTCAGGTCAGAACAGAAGACTCATAAGAAACACTTTGCCACCACCAGGATGCTGCCAAGGAGAACCCCAGCAAAAGTATGAGAAAAATCACCAAGGAATTGGGTACCAGCAGGCAAACAATTGGGTGTATTGTCAAGAAGGACTTGAATTATAAATCTTAAATACTCGAGAGGTACCACTTGCTCACTGTACCACTGGTTGCCCAACTTATGCCACCCTCATTGCCAGACTGCAATCCTTAACTATTTTGTGTGGGGTGTCTTGCAGAGGGAGGTAAACAGCCAGCCCTACAATACCAAGGAGGCCCTCAAGGCAACTATTAGGGATACCATGGTCAACATGGACAGGAACACAGTTACCAAGGCTTGCTTCAGCTTCTGGTCCAATCTGGAGAAAGTGGTGACCACATCAAGGGAGTTTTGTACATTATATATGTGCTTAACTGTGTATAAATTTTCACTGAAATAATTTGTTATATAAAAAACGATATTATTATTATTTGTTTATGAAAATTCACTATTACTGATTATGGTCATAAATGAGGTGATAATATTTAATGTCGAAATGGTGGCCTTTTAGCTCAAAACGAAAAAGCAGAGTTGAAAAAGTAAAATAATTTCAATAAGAAATAAAAGGAGAAATACAATAATTCTTTTGAACTTGCATCATTATTTTGTTTGTTTTTATCCCCATTTTCAGTTCTGAGACCCTCTTCCAATTGTGGAAGAAAACGAATTTTGTGCAATTTAATTTTAATAGTTCTGTTAAAATAATAATCTACCTAATTTATCAATAGAAAATACGGAATAAGAATAAAAGGTAAGAACGAATATGATTGAAATTTATATTTCGCGGTCCCTAAACAGTAAAAACACTAAACAGGGTGTTAAAAGGATTACGTTGATACGTAGTATTTGTCTTGGGTAAGAAGGGGGTGGCAATTATTTTTTATCTTCTTTTTCATAATTCGTGATATGACTTATGAAAAACAAATTAAAATTTTAGAAAAAGATTCTTTTGGTCGCAGTACTTATTTTAAAACTCCACCAAAAATAATAAGCAATAATAATCGAGGCAAAAATAAAAAGTAGGTTCTGTACCAAAAAAAAAACAGCTCACAACCACAACTAGTCTCAAAGTACATCTTTTCTCTTTTCTGTGCCTATTCAAAAAAAAAAAAAAAAAAGAAGAAAAAAAGCAACTACAAACAACAATTATGAAATAAAAAAAGATGTCATTCTACTTTAGCGTTTGAACCTATCGTTACCCTTGAATTGCATATAAATTTCTTGAAGAATTATAGGCCCACATCCTGGATATGAAAATTCTTGCATTTTGTTTTAAAAGTAGCGTTAAATTAAAAAATAAAAATATATTTCAAGTATTTTTTACCCGTAAGTAAAATCTAAATTTAATCACGAAAGAAAACTGCAATTTCAATTTATTTGTCACTTGTGTCTCATAAAAGTTTTTATTTTGATTTATAAATTAAATTTTATAAATTTTATCGGAACATTTTCTTTCAAAATACATGCTTTTTTCATCATCATATATTTAGTTTCGTAGCTTCACGCAATTTTTAGTTTTATTTTTTTGTTGTATTACAAATAATTTCTGTACAACACGGAATAACCTGCCGATAGTTTAAAAAATGAGTCTTGTTCGGAAAAGTTACAGTCGATGAAAGGAAATAAATCGGTGTTTGGTGTATAAAAAATTATTTGAAACGCTAAAATGGATATAATTTTTAATAACAAGTACAGGTACACGGATAAATAATAATGATCAAATAATAAACAAGATGCGTGGCAAGATTTTGTTTTATATTGCTTATGATCAAGTAAACAGAATTAAAAAATAAAAATACAAACGAAGTTTTAAAATAGTTAAAGCAATAAAAATAAACACGTAACAGATAAAACAATATAAAATTCTTCACATAATTTTTTAAGAAAACCATGTGGATGCAAACGGGGTAGTTAGTGTTAGAAAACAAAAATTAGAGCTAAAAATATTTTAAACTCATGTCGTCTAAATATATACTTACACTAAGACGGCCAAAGTCGGTTTTTCTTTCATAGTTCAACTGGCCTTTATGAGAATCTTTCAACTTACTAATAATTTCCATTTTGTTTAGTTAGCAACTGAATCGAAAAAAAATTATAAAATTTCTTTACGTTTTTGAAACTAAGTTTCAAATAGTAGCATGTTTATCTCTTTGTGCAAAAGAGTTCCCACAAGGGTAATAACAACTTGTTACGACATCGATAATAATTATTTAGTAATTGTTGGTGCTTTTTTTTAACACGAATATTTTATTTTGCAAAAAAAAAAAAAAAAAAAAAAAAAAAAAATTAATTAATTAAAATACCCTCCACCCCACACTAAAATAGAAAAAATCATGCTGGCACATAGGAAGAAACAAGTTGTTTTATTTATTATTCTTCTTACTTTATGAATTTTGTGAAATTCATTAATAATTCAATAATATTTTCATCTTAAAATATTTTTAATACAAATTTAGTAAATTTTAAATGCATTTACATTTAAGCAACGTTTTTCTTTTAGAGACACTTTTAAAGGATGTTTTCCTAATTAATAAATAATAATAAGTAAAAAAATTACTTGTTAAAAGTTAAATTTAATTAAAAACTACACAGAAAAGTTATGAGGTTATTTGTACTATTTTTTTATTTTTAGCTGAAAATACAATGTTAAGAATATTGATCAAACACTCAAACAGTGTTTAAGACATTTTAGAGTTTTAAAATCTTTGTTACATATTTTTAAAGTAAGATTGCAAATTTGCAGATTCCAATTTGTGAGTATAACCAATTGATAGATTGGTCTCAGTTGTGTTATAACAAGCATTTGGTTGTGAAGAAAAAACAAAGATTTAACTTTCAAAAGTGTATTCGTTAAATATAGATGATATATTTATATAGTGTTAAAAAATTGGCAAAAATTGTTAATATGCCGTCTTCGGTTGCTGACTGATTTCTCAAGTTGGCTTGGCCAAGATCATAGAATAGGTCTGGAGTGGATTACCTATTGGTGGGGTTTGACGCACACCTTTCTTTAATGTTGAAATCAACATCTGTGATGGGATGGTGGTCGTGTGATGCCAAAATGTTGAAGCCAAATTGCCTGGTGAGACGGGTTGACATGCTCATTAATTCAAGGTCAGGGTGGTGAGTTAATTCATGGTAGAACATGTTGGTTACCAAGGTTACACCAGTGGCAACAAGAGATTAGGTGTAGCTGGTAAACATTGATTGAGAGGAAGGTCTCTGTAGGAATCTGATTGAAAGTCATATCAACGAAATAGGTTCACAATGGTGACAGTGAGGTAGTCCTGTAGTTGGTCAAGTGGAATATTTCAGTTGGATTCAGGTTGAATGTGGTATCAATGAAACAGGGGTTATGGTGGTGACAGTGAGGGAGGCCTGGAGTTGGGTGACGACAACATTGAGGTGTTATAGTTGGCGTCAGAAACCTGACAGTGTCAAAGCTGGTCTCTGTTGGATTCTCTGTCTGAAGAGTTAGGTGAGATTAATGAAGCTTGGGCGAGGTCATGGTTGTTATGAGAGAAGTGGCCATGGTGATGACAGTGACAGCAACAGTGCACCTGCATGTTGTCAGGTGGCCTTTTTGGTCTACAATTTTGTTGGTTGTTATGAGAGGCCTGCTTTTAAGCAAATCAAGTAGTCTCCAGAGTCATCTCTTTCTCCAGCAGGAACATTCATGATTGGCTATTGTATTATTTTCTATATTAACAATACTAGCATCATAGAAATGTTTGTTACCTACATAGTTAAGTAAACTAGCTAATGAATTGTTGCTAATACTATAATATACAAACTCAATAAACCAGACTGAGGCCCAAAGAAAACCAGACTCAGCAAAGCATGTACAGATATAACAAAAATTACATACATGTTGATGTTAACCCATATAAAACATGTAAATTTACACATCTTCAAGAGTTATTACTCTGAAGGACAGTAGTTCAGAAAACAAGTAAGAGTTCCAGTTCTTGTAGCAGTTGGAGTAACAGTTTGAGTCAAAGTAGTAAAAAGGCTGGTTCATATATAAATTTCCTTGTGTCTATTTTATTTTCTGCTGTATGAAAATTTTCTTCAAAAAAGAAACTGGTGAAAGAGAAAGTCACTAACCAAGAAAAAGAGCATGTGTGTTCTGTATGATATGCTGAAAACAAAATAACCAAAATAGAAACAAGTCAGTTGCAAGTGTTGCCATAAATGCTTCTTGGGATGTTAGTATTTTTTTGTCTTCTCTAACAATCGGCAAATGAAAAAAATTGTTCAATAAAAGCAGTTGGTGTTCTTGAATTAAGAGAGACATTTTGATTTTGTTACCTCTTCCATCAGGCTTGCATGTAACTGTTTTAGCTGTGCATTGAATTTTTTGACGTTGGACTTGCAATTTGTTTATTTCATTGTGGAATTGAGCTGCTCTATCAATATTTGAACAGAAAATGGACTAAAAAAGAAACAATTTTTGTAAAACACTTCAAAATTTTCTTGAATATAAAAAATTTGGATTTAGACTTTATTTGATGTCTTCTTTTCTTTTCTTTTTTTTTTATAAATGAATTCAATATTTTTAGATGAACAAATTTTCACTCCCCACCCCAACCTTCCACAGCCTTGACAGCTATTTATCAAACTTAGAGTTAAAGGAAGAAGACTGTATTGCTTCAGTATTCAAAAGAGGAGTGGGTTGTTCTGTTTTGAAAATCAGCATTCAGGATTCAAATGCATACTTAGACATGATCTCTAATATAACTATCTGAACTAATCAAATATAAAATTTAATTAGCAGAGATTTTTTCCTTTTTAAGGAATTCACACTCTCTCACTCAGATTTTTCTCAAAAGCCTATATCTGCTTAGTTTTGTATCCAAAATGTAAAGCAGTGTACAGGCCAATAGATGTAATACGTAGAGTTTAAAATAAAAATGGGGTGCTTATTTCAAACAAGGGAATCCATTAAGAATAAGATTTGAAGTAACAAAAATGTCAGATTCAAAATAAATACATTAGTTCTTTAAAAATTGCTTTGTTTATGTTTTGGAAATGAAACATACTGATCAAAAACAACAAAAATGAGTACACTAGTTTTATTAAAAGGTACTATGGTTAAATATTTTATTTAATTTTTCTTGTGTCCTTAAATGTTCTTCTTTTTCAGGCAAATTATGTAGAAATTGTCCGAATTTTCACTATGTCCAAGCACTTTCAGTTATACCTTTAGCCATTATCAAAGATAATTTTATTTTTACTTTTAACTTTAAAACAATTCATACATTCACTTAAAAGTAAAAATAAAATCATCCTATAGTCAAAAGTGCTTGGACATATAGAAAATTTGGACAATTTCTATATAATTTAAGTCCTGAAAAGAAGAAAATTATAAGAACATAAGAAAAATTAAATAAAAACTTAACCGCAGCACCTTCTCAATCATATTTAATGAAGCTTGTATAAAATAGTGACTGCTATCAAATGCATAATTAAATATATATATATATATTAGAGTGTGCAGCTTATATTTTCTATTATAAAAAAACAATTTATATAAAGAATTAAATAGCAATGTTAATGTGATTAATGGCAAAACCACTTCACTAACAGAACTTAATGAGACATTAACTTACTATTGATAAGTTTTGTTATCAAAGTCACTTCACCATTAATCACATTAACATTGCTATTTAATTCTTTGTATAAATTATTTCTTTATGATATATATATATATATATATATATATATATATATATATATATATAAATATATATATATATATATATATATATATATATATATATATATAGAGAGAGAGAGAGAGAGAGAGAGAGGGGGTGATGCACTGACATGCATATGTTCAAAGCATCTTTGAATTAAAATATTTTTCTTATTCAAAGATTTGACAATAATTTTAAAAAAAACTTCCAGTATTGTTCAATAATTAACATTGTTCAATTCTAGATTTTGCATGATACTAGTTACCTCCCTTGAGCTTTTGTACTGAATTGTTGGCAAAGAAAAACTAGTTTGATGGAAGCTTATAAAGTAATGCTTCTATTTATTTCCATGTTAACTAAAACAAATACAGAGAGCACAATAATATCATTGGTTAAAGCACAATACAAAGACTATTTTTCCACATAATCACTACTTTTTCTTATAAGTCATTTTATAGACTATCCATTTTTAGATAAATTTCCTAGATCACCCTCTCAGATACTGAAAAAATTCCTATGTATTCCTATATAAAAAGAATAAAAAATATAAAGTATTATATCAATATCTCTAATAGTTTTGAATTTAAAAAATCTTCAATATTTTGCTGAATTTCATCCAATTTCTGAAAATCATTACACCTTTGATATGACAATTGCATTTTTGAATTTTGTGACTAGAGATTAATATCTTCTTTAGATGAGACGAGGTGTATCTTTCATAGTTTTTCCTCTGCAATGATTTGAAACTAGTCAAAATACAAAAAACATTAAAAGTAGATGCCTCATTTGAAGATTGAGGGGGTGAAAGTTTTGTTTTGTAAAAATATTCAACTCATTAACAAGGGAAAAGGAAAGGAAAAGTAAGAAGTAGATAAAAGTATAAATCCAAAATTTTTATATTCAAGAAATTGTTGAAGGGTTATTTGTGTTTTTACCAGTTTCTTCTTTAAAGACAATCTTTGTACAACAGAAAATAGACTAAACACAGCCTCACAGGTAATGGTAATATTACTTGTTTCCTTATAAGGAAACATTTGGCATTCATTGACCTAGTAGCCAGTATTATTTTCAGTTGAAATTTTATTTTAGAATAATTTTTCAGTGAAACATATTTCTGAAGTCCAGTCACTGTTATTGCTCTTTCCAGTATTAATGGGGGTTTCCTTTCTAACCTTTTGTTTGAAGTCGTGTTGAATGTCAGCATCTTAATTATATCATTATTTTCTCTTTGAGTTACATGTGCTATCCATTTTAGTTGTTGAAAGTCCTCAAGTGAAGTGATTTCTGTTATTTGATAAAGTTTGTTTATGATTCAGTAGTGAGATTCCATAAAGGTTTGAAGAAAGATGGTCCTCTCTAAGACCTACAGGATTCATTCAATGTAAGCTATTTTTAATCATTAATCTGAGAAAGCAGTTCTATACAGCAGGCAATTTAGACATTTCTGAATGGTTTTGTTACCATGCTTGACATGCATATGAATATCTCAATCCAACAAGGTTATTGAAGAACATGACTGAAATTTTAATTTTTAGGTTGTTTTAGTTTTGTAGCAATTTGTGGTTTTGGTTGAAATTCCCTCCAGTGCAGCCTATTCTATGTTCAGTTTCCTTATCTCCTATACTAAATTTGTTATAACTGATCCATGCACCAATGAATTTGAAATGTTTGGTATTTACTAAATCCACATTCTGAATTTGTATGATGGATTTAGGTTAGGTGCCATCACTGCTTTTATTCCAATTCCAGATCATAGTTTCTGTTTTGGAAAGGTTTATCTTAAATCCTATTTCTTTGAACACTTGGTAGAGGATGTTGAGTTTCTATTCAAAATCATTCTTATCCCAACTATTTATACCTATGTCATTAGCATAGCTCCCATTTTCATCAGTATATTGTCCTCAGGATGAAAAGCATGATAACTGTCTTATATTAGTAGATTTGTGTGATATAGAATACTTAAATGATCAGTGCCCATCTCTTAACATCTGTACTTGTAAATGTGCAGAGCGTAGTCTAGGAAAAAGATTATATATACTGGGGCTCTCATTTCTTCCTTCTCATACTCCTGATGAAGTTTGAAATGTTTCCATATTGGGGTCCTTATCTGTTCACAAAATCTTATTTGTGGACTGATAAGTTCCTCTATTATATTGATGCATTCAGTAGATTTGGAGTTTGGAAGGTAGTTTCTAATGGATAAGAAGAGCAAGTCTCATATGCTGCTGTGAGGTTGACATATACTTATTAAAAATGTATGCAATTTCCTGAAGTCATTTGATAACATATATGCTATCTTTACATCTATTACCAGAACAAAAAAACAAACTGGGTTGTGAGGAGTTCACACTCATAAAACAACGAGAGTCAACTTAATACAATGTTCATAAATACATTCACCATAATAGTGTTGGGACCTGTCTACCCAGGTTTTTGTTGTTATTCAAGTGTTGGGATTCCAAACATTTAACAACAACAACATATCTTTTAAATGAAACATAAAAAAGGTCATTTTTTGAAGGAAACATAGAAACAGAACATCAACTGAAATTACATTTATATATTCTTCTCAGAAATATACAATGACAACAAAATGTTAAATTTTCCTTGCAGTGAAGTTTGTTTTATCAAGTAATTAAGTGCTCTAGGAGTGATGTGAGATGCGTGGACAGACTTATTTTAGGATGATCAGCCTAATGTGTCTGTGAGTTTGTAAAAAAGGCCTTAGCAGCTGATGGCTGTCATCTTTTATTGTGTGTATGTGTGTGTAGATCAAACTGGCCTCTGAAACTTGTTTTGAACCCTGAGAAGCATTATGCTTCTATTTTTATATCTGTAAAAGGGATCCCAAATCTAATTTCACATAGAGATGCAATCTTTTTGAATAAAAGGTTTTCATTAATTAGAAAATAATTTCATGTTGGCTCACAGAAGTCTTTTTCTTGAATTTGTGGGAATAGTGAAGGAAGTTATTAATACTATTTTCTAAATAGTCTCAAAATAACACATGGTAGGTCTATCACTATGTCCACTAAGTATTTTGGTGGTATTTGGCCGAGTAATTATTGTTTATGAAACAAACCTTCTGATGGAATTTTATTGTTTGAAAAATATTGTTATATTTTCGTAAAAAAAAAAAAAAGAATAAAAAATGAAACTAGCTTTCTTGTCCATGTGACTTTTCACACGTTTCCTTTCCTCTTTAAAAGCTACGTTCTCCTTCCATTTTCATTCTGAATTCTTTCCTTTGTTGATTACTGACTGCTGTGAATTAAGTTCAGTAAAGCCTTAAGAAAAGGTTATTCTATCCTTGCTTTCTTCTCTTTATTACATAACAATTCTATTCTAGCTTTCTTCTCTGTACTACGTAACAAATATATAAAGGATTTAATTCCTATAATAGATCTAACTGAGATATCTCTGTATGTTTGAGGGCTTTGATGGTTACCTTTTTCTTTCCATAGTGCATTAATGCATGATAAACACTACTTTTTGGAAATGTGTTTTTGATTTCAGACTTCCTTCATAAAATTGAGAAACTTGTTATTGAATTCAGAGAGAAAGTAAGATATTTTCAAAAGTTCAGCTTCAACATCAAGTGATGCTGTATTATTTCTTAGTTAAGCTTAATTTCCTCATCAGTAGGTCCATTATTGTTTATGTTTGAAAATATATTGGCATATTTTTTATTTCTGCAGGCATCTTTAGTTTAGTATGGTCAGGAATGAAATGTGGCTCAAAGTGTTTTTTAAGATCAGGACATTTTTTCTTGTTTTAGTTTTGATTGTATGTTATTATTATTGTAATGTCTTCTTCTTCTTCTTATTATTATTATTATAGTTTTATATTATTATTATAGTAACTTCTTATTATTATATTCTTCTTCTTATTATTATTATTGTAACATCTTACTTTTCTCCAAATTTTAACATATTGTCTATTCTGTTTGATTTCATTTATTTTGTTTTCTATTTTCCAGAGATATTGGTTTTTCAAAGAGTTACCTAAATTTTTTATTTTCTTTGTTAATTCAGAGTCTGTCTATATTTCTGAGATGAGGTATTATGTACAGTATTTACATTAGTCGGACTATTGTCATCATCTTTGTCGCCATATTTGTCACAACGTTTCAACTGTTGTACACTCCGGCCTTCTTCAGGTAGTTGGAATTTCGAACTGAACCCTTTATTTCACTCACTGGGGTAGACTGTTCTAGTTCCATGTGCCATGTTTAATGGATGTCAGTTATCAGTTATCTCCTGCTAATTTTCCCTCTGAAAGTTCTCTAGTGCCTTAACCTGGTATTGAACTCACACTCTTTGGGCCTTTATCCACTGTGCCATGTGTCCTTGAGGACAATAGTCTGACTAATGTAAATACTGTCTTTGTTAATTGTTTAGTATTTTCCCTTCCATTTTTCTTCCTCTTTTGTTTGTTTTATTTCGTCAGGTTTGTGGTCCTTTGGGTGTATTTTTTTTCTTAAAACTCATTAAAGAATGAGATTTCACACTGCAAACATAATTTTTTGCTAGGTATATTTAATAAAATAACTGAAGGTGAGAGGATAAATATTTTGAGCTGTCTTGAAACTTTTTAAAGATGAGCTCTCTTGTTGCAAACATAATTTTGCAAATTTTGGTATTTTGTAACTGATATTGAAAGAGATATCAAACTGACATTTGGAAGCCTTGTAGTTGTTCATCCAAATATGCAATTTCTGGTTCCATTTTATCTTTATTCTAAATGATTTAGAAGTTATGGGTCTTTAAAAATGGGGAAAATTGCTTTTTAGAATCATCCTCTAACCACAGAAAATAAATTAAGGATAAAGATACTTCTTGATTATTTTCATTTAATTTCTTGGAAACATTAATTTGAAAAGCATTAAAAGCTTTCCTCTTGATAACAATATCAAACAATTATAACAAAAAAAGACTCAAAATTTTATATGTTCTTTAGAAGCATTAATGTAATGAAAAAGATTGAAAAAAAAAGTTTCAAATGAATGATTAAAAAAAAACTGAAAATAAAACTTTTTTCATTTTTAGTAATTTTATTGATTATCAAAAGTTTGTACAAAGCATTATCTCCAGTTAGAACATTTTCTTTTAGGATAAAAAAATAATCCTTGTAAAATCATATTGAGTAACTGCAGTCAGAACTTTCACAGTGACAAATGACTATTTCACATAATAGCTTTTAATATTACAATGAATGACATATAGAACACTTCTCTGCAAAAAAAAAATAAAAATAAAATAAAATTCTAGGAAGATGGAAATATGAAGTTACCTCTATATAACCATTAAGAGATTCAGAAAATAAGCATAATGAAACAGGTCTAACTTGCCTGAAATGCTAAAAATATGACTCCAAAAAAGTTGTAAAAATGCAGAAGCTCAACTCAAATTTCAACTTTAAAAATATATAAGCATATGACTATTTTATTAGCCAATCAGGACTTAAGATGAGCCTGAAATGTGATTTGAAGGTCAGGAACACTAGAATAAAGCAGACATGGAAGTTTAAATATCTGGGAATCGTCTTGACAGAGGACAGTAAATGCAACACTGAAATCCGCAGATGTATTGGGATGGCCAAGGATACATTCCAAAAGCTGGGCAGAGTGCTGTGAGACAGGAGGATATCTTTAGTAACAAAAAAAAGAATACTGATCTGTTACATGACATCTGTCCTTCTTTATGGTAACAAATGTTGGATGATTTCCTCAAAGATGAAGAAGAGACTCTAGGCGACAGAGATATGGTTCTACAGAAGGATGCTAAGGATATCATGAACAAAGCATGTGAGCAATGATCTTAGAAAGGTTGCAAACAAGGAGGAGGTTTATATTTAATATCAGGAAGAGGCAGCTGAGGTTTCTGGGACATATAATGAGGAAGGAGGGCCTGGAGAATCTGATACTCACAGGTCAAATAGAGGGAAAGAGAGGCAAGGGAAAATAATGCATGACATACCTGGTGGACTTAAACAAGTGGATGACAGAACATGTTCTGGGGGAGGAAGCAGAGGGAAGGAACTTGTTGAGAGCTGCAAGAGATAGAGGGTAGTAGAGAGCCATCGTCGCCTACATCCTGAAAGGACATGGCACATAAAAAGAAAGAACTTAAACTTTCAGTGAAGATGGGCAGTGGTTCTGATTCTTGTTTTCAGCATAGAATGAACCAAATTCCATTAGTCACCAGTTTCTTTTGTTCTCAAAACCAGACCCCATGTTGTTGAACATGAATTTTCACTCAATTTTCTTTTTCTCTGTTCAATTCAATATGCCTTAATATGAATGATAATCTGCAACATAAATAATCTTACTCACATTGGGCATTCAAGTTTTCTACTAATTAACACTAAATTTGTTTCTTTCCAGGTAAACTGACATCTGCTTGATCAAAGAAGACTTCAAAATCAACTTGTAGCAATTTCTCTTGAAAATGAACAAAATTTAGCATCAGGCTGTTATCCAATACCTGCAGAAAATGGTTTTAGCCCCCAAAGAACTTCATGCTTACATAGTTGCTACATTAGAGATGATGCTCCAGCTTTATCAACAGTGCAAAAGTGGTTAGCTGAATTAAGGAGGGGAAGGGATTGTCTTGAAGATGACTCAAGGTTTGGACATTCTGCAACTGATACCCACTGAGGAAAACATTGATCGTGTTTACCAAATGGTGATGGATGACAAGTGATTGACTATAAATAAAATAAACAATGTTATTGGCACATCCTGACAGAGAGATGAGAATATTCTACACAATAAACTTAGCATGACAAAGAGGGTCAAGGTTGTTTCACATTCAGGAATGCAAAAGGCATTGTGTTTATTGACTATCATCAAAAGGGCCACAGCATCTATGGAGAGTACTATGCCAACTTGCTGAGGCAGTTATGGAAGGCTGTCAAGATCAAACACACAGGAAAACTGACAAAAGCAGTCTTGTTTCATTAGGACAATGCTCCAGCAGACAAGATCTTGGTTTCAATAATTGAAACCAAGAACAGTTTGATGATCATCCCTATTCTCCTGATTTGGTTATCTTAAGTTCTCCAACATGACTAAATACTTGACTGGAACCAGTATTGCAATGATAATGATATCATATGTGCTGCTGATGTCTTTTTTGACCAACAGTAGGAACACCCTTTTTTGAACAGTCAGATGTCAGTTTATCTAGAAATAAACAATGAAGTTATTAATAAGAAAAGTTGAAATTAATGCATGCAAAATTTCACAGCTCTAGCATCATTCCTTCATAGTCATGAACTTTTCAGCCCACCCTTGTATAATGATATGTGCGAAATGGTGGATATAGAAAAAAAAATGGAAAGGTTAAATGACCTTTTCATTTTCAATATATGACCCCACTTACCCACTTAACAGAGAAGAATGGATAACCTATAGTTATTCAGTGACTATATCTGCTTTACATTTTTCAGATTTTTCTTACCAATGTGACCTTTCAAAAATATTTTTGAAAAGAATAATTAATAAGCTTTTGTAATACAATTTGGTCCTGAAGTATTTGAATGAAATGACCTTCCATTGATAAATATATTATATACTCAAGATTTTGTTGGAACTTTTATTGTGCTTAGGATGTTAAATTCATGATACTAAGGAGTATCACTTGTCAAGTTTGACAATGTGCGTAACAGCTTTTTTATTTTCTCTGTGTGTATATGTGTGCGTAAGTTGATTTTTGAGTACATTTTGAAGAATAAAATATTCATATTTGAAATGTAGGTTTTGTAAAAAATAAATAGCTTATTTTTAGATGTTGTAGGAATGAAAATTTGTTGTTATTAAAACTTCACATAGACATTACAATATTTTAACTCACAGTTTAGTCCTGGTTGTTGTTGTGACCATAAGTGGGTCTTTTGATATTTCCCCAATGGTATACCATCAGCTGTAAATATTATTGATTTTACTAATGTTGCTGGTATTAGTGAGTTCTTTAATGTGTATCCACCGGTTTGCCTCAAAGGAATAAGGGAAGTATTCATGTCATATAGACAAGTAATTTCAAGTCTTGGTGACTTGTTCTCTTCAGGAGATGGCATTCCTAAGTGTTGTGAAAGAGCTAGTTACTCTCCTTACTATCATGAATGGACTGATCCATTCATGATAAGTAGTCCTGGGTAATTGTCTATAAAGAAGATAATACTATTTGCAATGACTTGTCCAGCTGAGTATTGAATACTACTATCACAACTGACTCTGTTGAATCTTGAACACTAAGTTAACTTCTCATTGACTTTGGATAGACTCAGAGTTAACTGACTTACTACCAAAAGTTTTTCCTTTTTATAACTATTAGGAGAATCATAAATTATTTTTAATTCAAGTTAGTTGTTATTTTTTAAAAATTGACATAACCTGCTCTCTACCATATCTGTACTAATTTTTATTTTTAGTGCCTTCCTCTGGATCATAGCAAATTACCTAATCTGATCCTATTTCAAACCAGCTGCAAAGGTGGTTTTGCTACATTAAAAACTTTTCATGTCATCACACAATTGTTGTAATTGTTTATATGAAAGAACAATCAAAGGCATTAAATCACTTTGGTTCAGGGAGGTGGAGTGGGTTGGTAAATAGAATTGTACCTATTTGCATATGTTAAGTCATAGCCTACTAATATATACAGTCCCACATGTCATATTTCAGATTAATTTCTAACAGGACTATTTGGTTTATAATCAATTTATGTCTGTTTTATCTAAAACATGTTAAAACTGTCCAAAAATACACAAATAGGTTGTTTTTTCTCTTTTTAAACAGAAAAGTGATAATAAAAGATTGTAAATAAACAAAATAGTTATTAAAGAATTATTCAATAATACAAAACAAATACAAGTTTAAAAACTTATCAACAGTTTCTCTATAAATCTATTTTCTTTTGACCTTTGCCTTTTTTTTAAAACATTCTAGAATATTTTTTGAACTTCATCTGATAAAAAGTTTTGTTTGTTGTTGTAAAATATATCTACAATAATTTTTGCTGCAAAGTGAATTCCTTTTTCAGTGTGTTGTTCACAAAAAAAACATATTTTGGAGAATAAGTTTCCAAAATTCTTTCAGCAGACTCTCTTGGAGTGGATTCATTATGCTTTACAATAAATTTATCTGCATAGTCAAGTATAGCAAAACAAGCACAAACTCTGCCATTTGGTTAGATTGAACCATAACACCTCTTTGAGAAAGTAAGTTAAAGCACTGCTTCTCTGTAGCATCATCACTATCATTGCCTACCATGATCAGGGAACATGTTTCACATTGAAAATGTTTAATTATTTTTTTTTTAATTTTCTCTATTAAAGAAAAAAGATAGTAATAGAAATTTCTCCAGTAGTAATTTGTAGGCTTATTGAGATGTATAGCACAGTAATAAGAAATAACATATTAGTTCTGCAGAAAAAGAAGGACAACCTCTTGGTTGGTAATGATTTTTTAGTAATTCTTTTAGGATTCAGTATGTTTGTTCTTCCACTACATTTTGTATGTATGTAAAAATCATAAAAGCAAGGTAACTCACAGCTGTTTATAATTCATGGATTAGTAAATAAAAAAAACTGTAAATATGTATGTTAGTGTTGAAAACATGTCTAAGGAATTGAAATAATATCTGATAAATTCTATGTAATTGCATGTTGTTAATTTACATTCTAAGAATTCAATTTTTAAAGTTACCCCCTTTTTAGATTATCAATTTTCTAAACATCCATTCACATTTTTTTTTTGTTTGCATTAGATTGGCCTGTTAGAATTCAGCTTGCTATGTGACATGTTGGACCATGTAATACTAGCTGGCCATGGTTAAGTAGAAGAGATATAAAGTTGATTACTGATCATGTGTCATAGAACAACACAATGCAATAGTTTATATATCTGACTATTATAGTTCTTATTATATAAATAAAAGCTTGTGATATTATTTATTTGTATCTGTTTGTCACTTAGTTTCTTATCAGTAGCCACACTAAATCAAATAGAACTTATAAAATTAAGTAAATCCAGCAATGGGTTGAACATTCAAGTTAGAGATAGGCAGTAAATAATTATGTCTATGAGGCTAAATAAAATACACTTTATTAAGTTAAGAATTTGTTTTTATGTTTGTAATTATTTACTTATACAACTTTTTAATTTGTTTTTAAGTATCAATGTGCTAAACTCATTTTTAGAATAACAAAAATCAAATTTTAAATTTTCTTTGAATTTTTATAATATTTTAATAAGAAGTTTTAATGTTTAAAATCTGTTACCATTTTGATTTTTTTTCAACAAATAGTTAATTTTATTTAGGATATTACATCCATAGAATAAAAGTAAAATACAATATATCCTATTTTTCCCATTTGGCAAATAGAATCTTTGATAAGTAAGTTTGTTCCTTTTGTGGTTTGTAATCAGCTATGGCTATGACACAATACTGTTGGCCCGGGGTCAGCTCCTAGTCACTGCGTGAAGCTGTGATACTTCTCCTACTAGAGTTTCAGGATTGACTCTTAGTCGCTGCCACCAATATGTGACCTGGTTGATCAGTGGTCATTGCTACCTGGTGGGATCCTTTGGTCAGGGTACCAAATGGGATGGTCGATTCGGTTCTAATGGCAGATGTAATCGGTCTGACACCAGTTCTGTCATTCCCAGCTCACTTCCAATGACTGGTTACTGAAGTAACTCCTTTGTTGTGAAGCCTAACCTACCCATGTTGTGATTTGATCTTAGGTAGACAAGATCAATCAGACATCAGGCCATAGTGTAAGATGAATCTAAACTGGAGGTGATGTTGCACAAGTGTAAAAAAACGAGATAAAGAAAAACCAAAAAGTTTCGGGTATGTTGAAAAAAAGCAAATCAACTTTTATTGGTCTGTTCTATTCAGGAGTATGTGTTTTTCCCAACCCATTCTTGGAGAGTGACACTTTTTATATCTCTAGGCAAGTCCTGGTTTTCTAAGTCAACTGGTTTAGTTTTTAGATACTGGCTTAGCTTCGTTCATCAGTATAACTTGCTGTTTCATAGGAAGGCAAAGTTGAAAATAGGAAGTTGTGGAATTTCTTGGTCGGCTTGTGCAAGGCAACTCAAACTTACTGGAACTCACTGGAACTCAAACTTACTAGAACTCAGAGGAACTCGAACTGACTGGCGAACCAAGGGCACTTGTTTATATAGACCAAAAACTTGTGCGGGTTTAAACACAGCCTGGGTTCTTGGTAATTCTCAATTTCTTTGTTGTCCAGCTAGGAAAATTGATTACTTCCCATTTTGAAAAATTAATTACATTCCATTTTGGTGGGTGGATCCCTTCATCTGTGAGGAGAGGTTGCAGGATAGCTATCCTCCTAAACTCCCTCTTTCTCACATTGGTACCTCATACCAAATCCTTTTGGTGGGCATTAGTAATTTCCCTGTCTTTCCTACTAAGGTATCTTTGCCTATCACCATTGCTACCACACAACCAATGGCGTCTCAGTCGTATGGGCATGGCTAAGCTTGCTTCATTAATTAATTCTTTTGATATCCCTGTTTATTTCTGAGTTTAGAATTTATCAACTTGTTTTTTAAAATTCTCTTTTATATCTTACAAACAACATATGGCACTCATAGCTTGGCTGACTTCTAGGACTTTGTGATTTCAAATGATATCTCAGATGCTCTTTGGCTGTTTTGTGCTTTCTTTACAATTATCATAAATGATCAAAAGCTTGTCATCTGGCCTTCTGCAAATTTATCATTGACGCAAATCCTCGGGTTTTTGAGAAAAAAGTAAAAATAAAATCTTTCCATTTGAACGACATATTTTTTGGAACATCTTCCCATGTCAAAAAATTCTTACAATCAACATATGGCCCGCCTTAAACGCTATTTTTGATTCTCATGTTTTCTTTAACCAGTACTTTTACATCATTAATCAATTGTCAAAAGCTTGCCATATGGCCTTTTTGTCAATCCACTGTTTATGCAAATTCTTGGGTTCTTGAGAAAAGTAACTTTTTTTTTAAAGTAAAAATAAAATCTCAGGGTATCTTTTTTTTCGTTCTCAGTATTTTCTTGTTTAATTTTTATCATTAAGTAGTTAATCAATTACCATAGCTAAATAGTGTCACATAGCCAACTGCCTACAGTTATAAAATTACAGATTTATTGTTGATATAAGAGTCCAATTTTTGTATTTTTGCTGTCATAACACAATAAAAAACAACATATTATAACTCAAGTGAAATTCTCTAATTTGGAGAATAATTTCCAGTTTAATCAAGTCACTAGTTTTTAATTATTTGAAAAGAAAGCTGTATATATCCAAGGGAGATAACTCCAAATATATTAATTGCTAATTACAGTTATTTCACTTTATCTACCTTAACCCTTCTCTATCAGACACAGAGGCATAACAGTGATAACACTTTAATAATGATTATTAATAATAAAAATTAATCTTAGTGATAATTAGCATCATCAAATAATCATAAGGCAAATTTTACAAATATGGAGGGATTAACATGAGCAGAAATTGCTGAAGGTAATATTTAAATAATTCTCTGAATTTGCCATTATGTTTAGACTTGATAACTGCTGTTCAACCAACATCATAGAAGTATTTGTTGAGAAAACGTCTTAGCAGTCTTATATCTTAATATAGTTGATTGTTGTTTTCTTTCTTTCTTTCTTTTTTATTTTTGCTTTCTTCCTTTTTCTTTCTTTCTTTTTCTTTCCTTCTTTTCTTTCTTTCTTTTTTGTTTTCTTTCTTATTTCCTTTCTTGCTGTCTTTCTTTACATTTAATATTCATATAATAGCCCTATTCTGTTATATACAATAGAGCTATTATATATATATAATAATTTTATATATGCAAAAGCAATGACAATATCTTAATTGTCAATACCTGTGGAATTTCCAAGAGTTAAACTAAATAGATTATATAATTTAATATCTGAAAGTTATGAATAATATGGTAATGGTAATATTACCTTTACAATAGTAATGGTAATATTAGCCTTATAAGGAAACATTTGGCATTCATTGAACAAGCAGTTAGGGCTACTTTCAGTTAAAATTTATAAAATTATTTTCTTAAAACAATTTTTTAGGAAAATATGTTTCTCAAGTCCAGTAGCTGTAATCATTCCTTTCTTTATTGAGTATGTGTGTGTGTCTGGGGTGGGGATTCCCCCTTGCTTTTTGTTTGGGGTATTGTAGAATGTCCTCATCTTGATTATATCATTATTTTCTCTTCAAGTTACATATGTTATCCATTTTAGCTGTTGTTGGTATTGGAAGTACACAGTTAATGTCATTTCTTTTATTTGGTATTTTGCTTGTGATTCTATGACACCAGTCCACAAGATTTGAAGAAGGATGGTCTCCACTAAGACCTACATGATTCAATCACTCAAAGCTATTTTTAAATATTGATTTGAGAAAGCTGTTGTATAGAGCTGAAAGTTGATATATTTCTGAATGAGTTAGATGCCATGCATGTCATTTGTATGAAAGTCTCAATCAACAAGATTATTTAAGGACATAACTTGAGTTTTTAAGTTAATGTTTTGGTTTTGAAGCAATTTAAGGTGTTGGATGAACCCTAACATAGCCTATTCTATGTCCAATTTCTTTAACAGGAGTCCAAAGGAGCATTAGCAAATTCTTAAAATCAGCCAATTCATAAAGATTATAATTTAGTCAAGTATAGCAAGGTGCAGTCTACATTGCTGTTTAACATAACATACATACATAGCTGTGTTTTTCTGTTCTGGCAAAACCAAGACTAATCTTCCACAAGGTGAGGTGTGTCTTGTCTGACAGAGGATTTATTATAATGATTCAAAGTAAGGTTTAACAAGGTCGTATGCTCCTTCTGATACTCAACTCAAGCACTCATGGTAGTTCAAGTACATTAAATGTTTTTATCAAGATGAGGATTGAGACTCTATCCTAGCCTTATATATATATATATATATATATATATATATATATATATATAAGGCTGGCTTGAGACCCTATCCTAGCCTTATATATATATATATATATATATATATATATATATATATACATACATATAAGGCTTGAGACTCTATCTTAGCCATATATATATATATATATATATATATATATATATATATATATATATATATATATATAAGTGGACATTGAGTCTGATGCTTAAACACAATTTTCAGGCTATTGAGATTGCTTTTAAGCTTGAAACAGACTTTTGTGACAGTGTTGACTTCAATGTCCACTTTCATATTTACATACGCTCTATCCCTGATATTGAGCACTTTATCTGATAAATATAGCACATCTTAAGACTATATTTCTTTATATTTATATATATATATATAATTATATATATATATATATATATATGAGATCTGATCAAAAAGAATTGGAATTGGTGCTATAAAAAATGTAAACTACAACAAATATCAATTCAGCATTTAATCTCCTTCAAAGTAGTCCACTTCTGAAGTCACATACTTCATCCAGCATTGTTTCCATTGATAGAAGCTCACATGTAACTCCTTTTTTGGGATAGTGAGCAGACTACCTCATCACATTCTCTTGGATTTCCTCAACATCTTCCAAATCTTGTTCCTTTCAAGAGGGGTTTGATTTTTAAAGTGAAAAAAGTTGCAATGGGTAAGATCTGGTGAATATGGTGGTTGTTCGAACTGGGTAATGTGTGTTGGGCCTAAAAGCCATGGTCACTGATTGAACCTCTGTGGTTTGGTAAGATGATCAGACTCTACACACTTTCCTTCCAAGCACTGCTATAAATAATGGAAGGGAGTGTGAACATTACAACTTAGTGTGTATGCGTGACAGAGTTCAAGGTCAATCTCTGCCAAGTGGTGTCACTCTGCATACTTTAGCTCAATTACCACCACAACAGACTTGATACTTTTTGGTTAGACCCTATATATATATATATATATATATATATATAGATAGATAGATAGATAGATAGATAGATAGATAGATAGATAGATAGATAGATAATGTCACTCAAAATAGAGGGCTACTGAATAGGAATATTGTAAGGCTGTATAGGGAGAGAGCAAGTGTTGCATATCATGAGGATATAAAGGAAATATAATGATGGATCCTTGAAGAGTTTAAGATTGTAGTGATGAGGGAAGCATCCGCTTGGGAGTCCGTTTCATATTGCAACAGTTATGAGGAAGAAACTGTTTGAGTGGAACATCTTACCAATGGAATATAAATGGAATGAAGATGAATCAAAATAGTGTTTGTGGCCTGGTGTGTCCTAGCCATCAAGGTTTTTAGTGAAACCAAGTAATGTAGCTTGCCCAAACATCTGCTATCAATATCATGGTAAGGTAGTTGGAGATTTCATATTTCATTGATAAGGAGGAAGAAATGTAGACTCTATCCCATTGGATATTCAACCTGAACTTGTCTGTCAGAACGATGTTCTATTTTGTGCTGAAAATTTTACTTAAAACCAACAGTCTAATGCTAATGATGTGGCTGTCTTTTGTGACCAACCAGCAAAGGTATGTCAGTTTTGTGATAAAATTTACAGATTTGCTGCTGGCTTGAAGTGGCATGTCAGAGTGGACAAGGAGAAAGTCATTTTCATGACTCTTCAAAAGCCTTTCATGTGTCATATATGTAAGAAGGTTAACATAGACCTTTGCTACTCCGTCCACATGACCATGGGCAGATGCTATGACTTTGTCCTTTTCTTCATTGCGTCACCACACTTCCTTCAATTTATGTTCATTTAGTTTCATAATAGACCTAGTGACTTTTTAGTTCTTTCAGTGTTGCGAACATAATACACTTTGTAAACATTTTACGTTTTTTATATTTTGTAGCACATCTCAGTTTATTTTTCTTGAGACTTTAGTACTTCGCAGGACCAATTAGTGTTTACACTCCCTTTCCATGTAACCTGGTGGCCTCTCGCCAAACCTAGCAAAGAGGAAGAAAAAGGAGGAGAAACACAGGTCCTTGGCCATTGTGGCCAGTGCACTTGGATAGGCTGTGTATTGAGTTACATTCCCATTTATTTTTGTCTACTAACCGGATGTTAGTTGGGCTTTCTTATTTACTCTTACTTCTGGCATTCTTAGCCTTTACTACTTCTGGCACACTCTTGTCCTCTATTACTTTCAGCTGTATCAGACCCTTACTTCTGGCATTCTTAGTCTTTACTACTTCTGGCACACTCTTGTCCTCTATTACTTCCAGCTGCCACAGACCCTTATTTCTGGCATCCTTAGACTTTACTACTTCTGACAAACTCTTGTCCTCTATTACTTCCAGCTGCCACAGACCCTTACTTCTGGCATTCTTGGCCTTTACTACTTCTGGCACACTCTTGTCCTCTATTACTTCCAGCTGCCACAGACCCTTATTTCTGGCATTCTTAGCCTTTACTACTTCTGACAAACTCTTGTCCTCTATTACTTCCAGCTTCTACAGACTCTTACCTCTGGCATTCTTAGCCTTTACTATTTCTGGCACACTCTTGTCCTCTATTACTTCCAACTGCCACAGACCCTTACTTCTGGCATTCTTGGCCTTTCTACTTCCATCTACCACAGACTCTTAATTCCAGCTATCATGGACTGTTATCTTCCAGCAACTTCCGGCATTCCCAACCTTTACTACTTCCATCTACCACAGACTCTTACTTCTAGCATTCCTGCCCTTCATTACTTCCAGCCCTTACTTCAACCTAACTCATTTAGTTGATCTGCATTAATGAACCTGCTCACAAGAGCCCTGAACTTCCAGCTACTCATTGGTCTCTACTTCCGAAATCAATATCTTAACCAAATTCACTTGATTGATCTACGTTAATGGACCTGCTTACAACATCCCTGAACTTCCTGTTGCTCATTGGTCCCTACTTACAGCATCACTATCTCAACCTAATTCACTTGGTTGATCCGCGTTAGTGGACCCACAAAGATCTGAAGTTCCAGCTACACTAGGTCCCTGCTTCCAACTTTCCTATGAACCTAACTCACTTGTTTTAGGAAATTGCAGCATGCATATCGTCCAGACTTCAATAATATATTCGATACACTTTGGATTGACTACAAGATATGCAGGAATAAGGGTGGCTTGCAAAGTCATTTGTATACCCATGGCCACTCAGCTCAATGTTGAAAAATGGCCTTCTTTCTTAAAGAAGCAGTAGTTATCAGATATATATATATATATATATATATATATGTAAGCAAATATATGGATATAGATCCACAAGTATGAAGAAAAATATACAGAAAAAACAAACAAAAATTCTTATATGCAATTATGCTGTTTTAATGTTAATATAATGTCAACGTCGGACGTTTCGGTCTAATAAACCATCTTCAGGACATATTCATAAAATATAATTAACATTATCAATTCAACATGACAATTAATTAATGAGGATTTTTGTTTGTTTTTTCCATATATTTTTCTTCATATATATATATATATATATATATATATATATATATAATACTAATAATCTTATAATTATAAGCAGCTATACTTGTCCAGCAAAACCTTAGGTGTTTTAGCTTGTAAATGAACAAACCAATATCCAAGGGAAAAAAGAAGGGTAAAAATAGAAAGAACTAAGAACATGTACTTCCGGCGAAAATAATCGTCTAGAATGAAAGTTCAGAGTTCCCCCCAAAAAAACACGAGTAAGGTAAAAATAACTAAGCAAAGTGCTCAATACGCTAAGTAGATCAAACTAAATAAACCTAAAAAGCCAGACAAACCTACCTAGGTTTCACCTATGCAAATCTTCAGGTGAAACCTAGGTAGGTTTTGTCTGGCTCTTTAGGTTTACTTAGTTTGATCTACATATCAAACATAGTTTGATATATATATATTCTCTTCTGCAGTCAAAATTCCTTCTTCTGTTTATAATTTTATCACTGAAATTGATGTGCCTCAAAAGTTTAAATTTTCAAGTTTAAAATGGGAAACAAGTTAAAGTAAGTATGTTTCCCTTTAACAGACAAACCTCAAATTTTTACAATTACAAGTTTTCAAGTCTAAGTAACTAAAATTTGCCATTGTTGAAGAAATTCTCCTACCAAAGATAACTACAAAAGTAAATACTTTAGAGAAAGTTCCCCAAAAAAGTTAATTTTTTATTATAAAGACCACCATAAGGAAATGCACAGATTAGTATATGCTATAGTAAAATAAGCAAATGGAGTTAAGAAGGATAAAAAATATTTTATCAAAGAGGTATAATTATAATAATGATGGACTGTCCAAAGAATCCACAGCACCTGACCTCAATAGATAACACAAAACATTTCCATCTCTTTTCCACTCAGTCAGATTTTTTCTTTTGCTGTGATCTGGAGACAATGTGAAGCAAACTTCAGGTTCCAGCCAGTTATGCCCACCTTCAAAAGGAAATGACAGACTATCCAAGGAATCCATGTTACCTGTCCTCAATAGGTAACGCATAACATTTCCACCCCTTTTCCACTCAGTTGGATCACAGCAATTCGTATCAGTTTTTCTTTCACTCATGCACCACCTCCCTGTTCTCCTCCTATGGAACCATTGATTCTACTAGGGGGACACACTTCTTTGAATCAGACCATTCTACAATGTCTGGACATGTGTCTGTTTGAATGATGTGTACTAGAAATTGGTGTTCTAAGATCAACTAACACCCTCCAGTTGAAGGCTCCACTCATGTTGGGAATTATTTGGGTCTTTTTCACAGGGTGTTCACCTTCCTTGGGAAAACATATCTTAGGTTCTCTGGTCATTACAGGCTGCTTGATTGCTGCTTCACACTGTGTATTGACTAAGTTCATGACCTACCAGTACTTTGATATGACACCACATGTACATCTGTAATGATTGTGAACATGCAGAGGGTAGATGACATAAAGTGCCTCAATCACTTTGACATAATGTGCATACATTAGTGTTGAGGCTGGTCACATTTGGTAGATCATAGGTAGATCACAGACGGAATGATATTCGCAATGGCTCTATTTTAATCAGGGTATTCCATGATAGCTTTATTGGATCAATATCACTCTATGTTGTCCAAGCACATTGCTTTGGACTGAGAAAGATCAGTAGCTGTTTGCTGCTTTTTCTTAAAATTCCTAATTTTTCAATCACTATGTCTCAATTACCCTTTGGACTCTGGAGAAAAACTGGTTGCTCATGCTGCCCAGGTCAACTTGATTAGTTTTGGTCACCCCCATAATCACCTTGGTTCACAGGCTGGATTTTGCTTATTGGGTGGCTTCTACTGTTGACCATCTGGTGCCAGTTTTGATATCTGGCTGTAACCTGCAAATAAACTCCAGCCCCTTATCATCATATGAAGGTGTACCTTCCTGACCTTACACTCTTTCACCAATGAAGAGATAGGTTTCTGGCATTGGTATAGAGTCCCACTGTAGAGAAGCAGGAAGGAACACTCCAAGCCACTTGTGCAGGTACTTATGGATAAATTGATGCATCTGCTGAATGTGAGACAGAGTAATATCATACACTGTCTAAGGCCACAGAAGCCAGGGCAGCAAACTATGTTAGTAGCACCAAGACTACAGTTTGCTGGATAGATGGGTTCTGTTGATGGATTCAAGGCCATCAAGTTCCATTTATATTAGATTAATGCCAGCATTGACTGTAACTTTGTAACCAGTAACTTTGATAATGAATTGAAACATCAATGATCAATGAAATACCTTAAATTTTTACAAATGACAAAATAAGTGTACATATAAACAAGGGAAAATGAACAATTTTGTCTAGACACATGAATGTAAGCAAAGTTTCATTGTAGCTGATTCATTTGAAGTCACGAACATATGTTTCTTTCAGTACATGCTGGGGAGAAGGAGAAAAAGCTATGTAGCTACATCTTCTTTTGTGTTCTACTTGGTGAAAGTCAAAATCTGTTAGTTTTTATAAGAAATGATACCAATGTCACTTTTTGGCTAGACAATTTTTAGTTTAGAAATTACAGGTAGCATAAATTCAAAAAGTTACAAACTTTCAGTGATATCTCCAACAGTGAGAAAATAGAGCTCTCCATTTCATATGATACCAATATCAGTTTTTGACTAGACAATTTTTAGTATAGAATTTACAGGTAGCATAAATTCAAAAAGTTCCAAAATTTCAGCAGGATATCTCTTTATATAATACTGGAACAAGTTTCAAGTAGGTCACTTTCAGTACACAATTTACATGTACCACGGATTTAAAAAGTTCTCAAATATTAGACTGATATCTCCAACAAAGAGGGAATAGACATCTTCTCTCCTCGTGGTATTGAAATCAAACAGTTCTTATTGAGTTTGTGGTAATTTTCCAACTCAAGACTGATTGCTACCCAATACAAAACAAATTAATTCCATTTGAAGCTGGCCAACAATTGTTTTAATAAACTTTCCTCTTATTAAACTGATAATGAGAAAATCACAAAAATTGGTTTAAAGAGAATATTTATCGTAGCTTCAGTCATTTTACAACTGCTGTAACATGGCTTCCATCTGTCTTTTCTATAAATATTTTCATGGATGGCAAATGTTTTAATAAGCTTTCCTCTTTGGTATTTTGGCTTCAGGAATTTAAGCACTGTGCACAATTGGCAGATAGATCTTATCATTTTATTGTTGAAATTACCAGATATAACCATAAGTAAGTTCTACTTGAACAGTTTCTTCTTGTGACTTTTACCTAATATTAATAAAATTATTAATCTTTAATCATATCCCTACATTAAAGATTAGGTTACCACTATAAACTAATTTTCCAAAAACTGACAGAAAATAAAATTAAAATTCTTTGATAACATTGTGCAGCTGCTTTCTGACATAATAACTCCAGCTCATCTTCATTATCTACAATCGCATATTATTAAATAGTTACTGACAATAATTCAGATGAAGCTGCATAACATCAGGTTCTTGATAGAAATCGCATCAATGTAGCACTGGTTAAAAAACAAACCCAAACTAAATCTGATTATGAAAGGATTAAACAGATGGAAACCTATACATAATGGCTTTCGAGATGAGTCTATAACATATGGATATGCGTTGTGGTGTAATGTTCAGAGAAAGGAATTTAGATTCCAGTTGAGTTCATTAGATTTACTTACTGTTGTATCCTTAAAAAGGTTACAGACAGACAAAGGTGGTTCTCGAATGAAGGAACAGCAACATGCGTGTAGATGAAAGAAGAGAGGTTTAGTGTAAAAGAGAATACACTACTGAAAGACAGGGAATTGGGTGGCAGTTTGTAAGAAAGATAGATGAAATAACATTTTTAATTATATTAGGTTGGTGCAAAAATAATGATGTAATAATGTCATTTTTTGACGTTAAAAAATACGTCAAAAAACGACATTATTACGTCATTATTTTTGCACCAACCTAATAATATATAAGCAATGAAAAAACTAGAAGTAAACTAAACCAATCCAAATCAGATAAAAAATTACTAGCAGGAACTATAATAATTTTTTGGCAATCTTTAAAACACATGCTCACAATTGATACTACCATTATTTTAACTACCTTAATTGCTTGGTAGTTTACTGTTTTAAAATGTGATAATTTTTCCTGTTAAAAAAATAGATAAAATAAAATTTAAAAATCAGGATTAAATACATGAACACACAAAGTTTTTGACCTGAAATAAATCACAGTAAATATATTTAACACAGAAAAACACTTCACTGATGATGTGGAACTTTTCATCAAAAAGAAAAAATATGCTAACTTTCTTTCTAAAAAATTACTACTTTGTAAAATACTGTTCACATTTTTTAGAATACAGCATTTATTTTCTTCAAAATTCTGCCAAATTCACAAATATCATGTGGATCACACAAGAAAATATTTGAAAATACATAGGACAAATGAAACCCAAAAGTCTATTTCTCAACTGTTTCCAGCACATAATAATTTTAAGCCACTGGATAGACTTTTACTGGTTGCTCTACCATTTGCAAAAAAAAGTGGAAGTATCAAAAAAAAAAAAAAAATGAAGATAAGACATGGTTGAGATAAGTAAAAGAGTTTTTATTACCTGTGATTTACAAGGTTTGGTTTTTTGGTCATTCCAGGATATTGTATATCAGTTATGAAAGACTAAGGGTTTGTTCAGGGTATAACACAGGGTAACAGTCAAGATAAACACATGAAGTAAATCAACATATATATGAAGTTGAGTGAGATCGACTTATGTGAGAAATATTCCTTGAATTATTGCATTGTAGTAGTAAGAGTTAGACACTACTGCTGAAATTTGAAAGAAATTTACATTTATTAAATGATATAAAAATAGTAATAGCACAGAAAACAAAATTTACAAAACAAGCTTGCACAAAATTTTTCCTTTGTGTGCCACAAAATTAGGCAATATAACAAGTTCTAATTATAATTCTGTTGTGTTCAGAAAAAACAATTATAATTATTATCAACAAAATATTCACTTATACTTTGATTCATTTGACTGTTAAAAGGAGATAGCAGATTGACAATTCACAAGTGTCATTGGGATCTTTTTAGATGCTAGTTCAGTTTTATAAACTGATATTCAAAAATGGGAAAAACCTCATATTTTCATAAGAAAAGTTCAAAATCAGGGTCAATGCCTCTATTTTTGTGTCAAAGTTTCACAAACAACTACAAAAAGATAGTAAAGATATCTCTAAATTTGTAGAATTGTCTCTTTTTTTTCTTTTAGATTATTTCTTTTCTTTTTCTTCAGTTACTTCATTTTCTCCAGCATTGACTTGTAGGTTTTTTTTGTTCAGATGTCAAAAGCTGTCTACTGTCATTTGCTGGTGGAAACTAAAACCCTTCTTCTTTCTTCTTCTCCTCCTTCATCTAAGATCAGCTCACAGAAACCACTAACGTCTTCCTTGTGAATGCTGAAACACTTATTTTCTTCTTCATCTAAGTTCAGCTCCCAGAACCAGCTTTTATATTGAGCATATTGTCTCAAAGAAAAGAACAAACAAGGATTAGAATATAAACAGAGTGTATTGATCAATTTTCAGAATATATACATAGTTGTGTGAAAAGGTGACGTAACTGTTGATATGTAGTTCTTTAGTTGCTGTTGGCAAGGGAAACGATTAGGTGTAAGGGTGTTGATATTAAGACCAAGTGCTGACAGATTTGTTGGGTTGATTGACTGAAATGATGCTTGGTGCTAGGAGAAAGGTTTGGAATGGATTAGTGAGGCTGTGTGGCAGCATGTAGGGTGTCATTGATGGAGTTGATCTGTCTATCAGCAGAGTTGAAATTGAGACTGGGGAGGTGTGTTGTCAGGCTGGTGGTTGTGTGATGAGTTCAATACATTGAGCTGAACTGCTTCTTGTTGGTGAGGTGTGTGTGTTTATATCTGTAGTTTGACAGCTGCTGACTCCCAGGCTCACATTTCTTTTTCTGACATTTGTGATTGGCTATTGTATTTTAGATTTTTATGGGTATTTGTATTGTAGATCGAATATAATGTTTGTGGCCCCTGCACAGAAGATGACTTTTTTTTATTTTGGGTTTTGCTTTTTTAGTGCTCATATCTGGCTGACATGCCTAGTGAAATATAATTGTGAATCAGAAAGACATATTTATTAAGTAGCATAAAAGGTTCCCCAGATCTCATTCTAGTTCATATGTATTGAGGGTATATGAGGATGTGTGTGTGGGCAAAGAGGCTTATTGCATAATGAAATCCTTGAAATACGCTGGGATCTACCCCCTTGTTGACCTTTTGGGAATTTGTTTTGTATTTGGGTAGTTTTGGGGAAATATTGTTAGATCTGGAGTATCATGTTTTTCCATCCACCAAAGATGAAAGTGAAGATGATGGTTACTGACTGGGTTTATGAGTGTGACATGGTGGAGGGGATAGGTTGATGCAAGACAAGTGTTTTGGTTTCAGTGTAAGATGATGTACGTGTGTGCAGTGGATCCAGTCAGTTTCATTTCTGATTTGAATTACCCTGTCATTAGTTTTGCCTTGATGTCATGATTCTTGAACTCTTACCAGTAGCTGGATGGAAGTTCATGCATACAAGTGATACCTGAGTGGTTGATGCAATCATGTTCCTGATATAGATATTTGGGACAGAGTTTGTATAGTATGACTAATTTTGGTGAATGTTTACTATCCCTAATCATCAAGATGGAGGTGCTGGGTTCCAGATAGAATTGTGGATGTATTTCAGGAGAAAGGGAGCCCAGTGGTCATGGAGACTGTTAGACCATTTTTTGTTTGAGTCATTTGTCTGGACAGCCCAATTGATTCTTGATAGTGTGTTATCAGTTGATTGCTTAGCATCGATATTGATGTGGTTGCTAATTATCTAGCCAAGATAAGTTAGGGACTTGTGTTTGGTGAAGCTGACTAACAGGCTGCTATACAGAAAGTAGTCAAACTCTATATATCTCATTTTATCGCATATACTTCACATTCAGTTATGGACCAATTTTGTTTTGTAGGGCTAAAAGTATGCAAAGCAACTGTTATGAACTTTTTCCTATTGTCAACTTCCTCCATCAGGATGGCTTCACATGCAACATCATTGGTATCAATGGTGAGAGTGAAGAGTTAGGTGAAATCATGAAATGAGGTGATTGGTAGTAAGGAGAGTCAAGACTTCTTGAATTTTTCAAAACCCTTGTTGACCCATTCAGTCCAAATAAATGGTCTGCTGGCCCTGTTTAGCTTGTGAATGGTGACTATGATACTGGAGAATGTGTCAGACCTGATCCATTCATGTAGACAAGTCTTGAGGAATTATTGGATCCACATTTAGGATTGACCCTGAATCCATGGTGTCCAAAATGTGGCTGAGAAATTTCACCTCTGTTGCAAGGAAGGTGCATTTGTCTGGATTCAGCTTCACTCCAAATTTGTGAAGGGCAATGAAAAGTTGTTCCAGTGTGAACATATTCTCCTCAAATGTCTTGGCATGAACCAGGTTGTCGTCAATGTAGGAGATGTTAGCATGAGACACAACAGTGGCCAGAGCTTCTGCTATGCAGTGGTAGAAGATCCGTCCAGCAGATGTAAAACCGAATACAGATGCATGCATTGGTAACATCGGTTGTAAACGCTGTTTTGTGGCAATAGTATCCATTGATGCCAGTTTGCCAGTAGCCATTGTAGAGATCAAGTAACATTTATTGCCTTTCTCAATTTCGCTGAACAAGTAGTTGATCCTATGCATTAGGTCAGGGTCAAGATTGAATAGAGCTGATGCTGCCATTGATTCCCTTCATGTGAACATTGGAATGGGTCATGTGCTTCTGTGCTTCTTTGGGAAGTTGAGAGACTGACACAAGACAGATGGAGCATCCAGAGTCCAGCATTGTTACACCAGAAAAGGTGTTGTCATTGATGGTGAAATGAATCCTGCCAAACGGAAGCAGAAGCTTCAAAGGTTGTTGGATCTTGAATAGGTGATAGTAAATGTAGTGGATCAAGGAATAATCCATCACATCTCATATGATCCATACGGAAAATTCAGATCATTGATAGGAGAAAAGGTGTTGATAGTGAGTATTTCATTTTCCATTATTGTAACGTCCATGAAAACATGCACAACCCATTGTATAGTTTCTGTATATATTGGTTTCTTGATTTCGTTTATGGTCTCTGCATGTCTGTAGTTTTAATTGAGGATGGAATTTTGCATTGTGCAGTTTGATGGCTTTTGTTTGCACTTTCTAGTGGGTCAGCTGTCGACTTGTTCTTTGTAGTGGTTACCTTGAGTAGACTAGAACTTTCTTAGGTTGATTCAATCATTGTTGTTTGTGTGTGTGTGCAGTATGCGACAAAGTCATGGCTGGTTGTGTCTATTTTGATATCACAGTTGAGATGTATCACTTGTTTTGCCACTGATGTATAATGGGCTGTCCATTGTTTTTACTAAATGGGAGAATATATTTGGAGTGCAGGCTTTAACTTTCTCCCTAATCAACATTTGCACCAATGCATGAGAAGAAAGTAAAGTGTTGTCTGTCTTGAATTTAGCCTTTATTTAGACAGTGCCATCTCTGATGGTGTTTCAGTCAGTATAAGCTGTCAATTTCTCACAGTATTGCTGTTATAGGTTCTAAACTCAGCTAAGATATTGGCAGTTGGTAATCTGGCTGCTGTGGTTGCCTACAAGGTAGATTTTCAGTTGTTTGAAACTTGATGTATCATCCTGGGAATCTACCATTTGCTGAAAAATGCCTTTGTTGAAAAATTTTTTTGATTAATTCCTCTTCCATCCTGGGATAGGTGGCAAGTTCTGGCTTGACATGGATCATTTCATTACTGACCTAAACAATGTCGGTAATGAAATAATTCACATTGTACTCATGGCTGAAATTAACACTGGTGAGGTGTGTGGATGAGCCCACAGTTGGGTGATGAAGTTGAAGTATTAAACCAAATTGCCTGTTGTAAGGTGTGCTTTTTTTTTTTTATATCTGTGGTTTAACAGGCCCATCCTTTTTACAGGGCATCTATTGTATTTTAGATTTTTGCAGGGATTTGTTTTGTGGACTGGATGTGATGCTTGGATTCACTGTGCAAAAAATGACTTTTATTTTGGGTTATGCTTTCTTAGTGCTCACATGAGGCCAACATGTCTAGTAAAATGTATTTGTGAATCAGAAAGAGATCTTGATAAAAGTAATACCAAAACTCCTCTCAGTTTGACAAACCAGACTTCTTAAATAGCCACAAATTGGTTTCAATTTGAATCAAAAATTTAATACCATGATGTTGTAATTTACTTTTCCAATAGATTTAAAATTTCACAAAAATGTATCTTTAAACCATGCCTATTTGCAAACTTTATTTAGATGGATTTTAAGATCATAATACTTGACCATCATTTTTATAAAGTTTTTAAACTGATAGGTTTCATATTGGTAGTATTTTTACCTCATCAAATTGAGTCTCACAGATACAAAGTTTTATACATCATATTTTATTCAAGCCATTTTGTAGCAACCATCTGGCTTTATTATAGCAGCTTTTTAGTTAAAGAATACATGTTAGTAATTTTCTTTTAATAAAAGTAATTTTTAAAACATTCCACTCAAGAAAGAAAGTGTAAAAAAACAAACCTTGTCTATTATATTATTTGTTTTTATTTACCCTTTAATTATTTTTATATAATTTTACATTTCTTTTTATTATATAAATGTTTATATTACTTACACTTTATATTACTTTATATTATTTATTGTCTGCCAATAGACTTTACTTAACAAGGTGCCTCACAAGCTTTATGTACGATTTCATTTTCAAGTCTTTTTTCACTGCTCTTTGGACTGTCATAGCTGAAACTCCTCTCTCATGTGCCAAACGTTTTATGAATTGAGTTGGATCTTTTCTAATTGATCTCTTTAGCTCTATCTTGAAATGATGATCCCTTTTCCTGTTGTGACCCCTGATTCAGTTTTCCTCTTTACTGTTCCCTTTTTTTAAACTTATTCACTGTTCTCTTGATGGTTTTTGAATGGGCTTTGAAGATGGGAGCCAGAATGTGAATGTTGGTACCATTATTGAAGGCTTGAATGATCTTTTTTCTCTCACCGTTGCTCATTTGGGAAAACAGTGGAGCTGACACAAAATGATTTTAATCTGTTCTCTTTCTAGCTGAATAATTCAAAGGGTTTTCAATGATTCTTGTGGCAAATAGTGTCAAGATGGCCAAATGTCTTATCTGAAAACCTGGAAAAAGAAACTGAATTAATCTAGTGTTTTTTTAGATATTAAACATTTTATGGGATGGACAATTATGCTGTTATATGATTTGGACAATTTTGCTGTTACACCCAGTAAAATATAAGAAATCCTCCAATTGTTGAATTGATTTATTCTGAAAGTTTTTCCAGCTTAGCTGTAACAAGTAGTAACATCTCCCACAATAACCTCATAATGGTTGATGTGCAGTTAAACCCAACAATCCGGTTCATTCATCCGTTTTGCTATGTGGATAAAGAACTTTATGGCCTAAAGATAAATTAAAAAGCAAAATAAATAAATGAATAAACTTAAAAAGATAAAAAATATCAAAGAGATAGAATAAGAGGAGGCAGAAATATTAAAAATAAAGATGAAATGTTCCTTATTTACATTATTTGGACTATTGTCCTCATCTTTGTCACCATATTTATTACAACATTTCAGCCGTTATACACTCTGGCCTTCTTCAGGTGGTTGGAATGTTGAACTGAACCCTTTATTTCACTCACTGGGGTAGACTCTTCTAGTTCCACGTGCCATGTTTAATGGATGTCAGTTATCTCCTGTCAATTTCCCTCTCCAAGTTCTCCAGGTATTGAACTCACACTCTTTGGGTCCTGTCACTGGATCTAACCAACACCTTATGATAAAGGTGTTAATTAAATCCAAATAATGTAAATAGTGTATACAATACCTCATCTCAGAAGCATAGAAAGAAAATGTTCCTTCTATTGGTAAAAGCAAAACAAGCATTTAAACTTTTCAGTAATATTTAACCTTCATGCCAACAAAAAGACAGTGTGTCAAAAGGACAGTTATTCCCTTGACGCCACTATTACTGTATATACGCATTTGATTCCCTCAGCAATATGTATTGTTTTAAAAAGCAATAATTTGAATTTTAATAAAATCAAAACATTTGAAAGTGGATTTATATATATTTTCTTTAATCTTGAGAATTGACAACAATCATATTAAACAATCATATCTATTTATGTTATTAGTTATTTGTAAAATGGTAAATAAGAAATAATGAAATGTAGTTTATATATTTTGATAATTTTGTAAATTTTTATAAATTTTTGATTAAAAAGATTTCTTTTCAAATTTACTTCTTTATAAAAGGTAAACAATAAACATCAGATTGTATTTGGTTCACATATTTTTATAATCTTGTAAACAAACATTGCTGAGCGAGTCAAATGTGTATATACAGTAATAATAGTGGTGTCAAGGATAACTGTCCTTTTACACATCATTTTTTGTCAGGTACGAAGTTTAAACATTGCCAAATTTTCTCTGTCTTTCACTTTCTTTGATCTACCACACTTATAGAACTTTGAAATTGAGTAGAAATAACAGGACCAATAAACTAACCACCTTCTTAGACATCACGCATAAATTATCGTATCAATCAATTTGTAAAAAAAAGGAAAAGCTACCAATTAATGGAAACTATCACAAATTCTATATAAAACACTAATACAGGAAATATTGGCAAAATACGCAGGATAGAATACACTACACACGATAGAATACCGTCACAGTTTCTCAGATTTTTAAAATGTTGTCTTGTGTAAATTCACATGACAGGAAATATTTTACAAAGATAACAGTTAAAAATTACCAGCAGATACTTGCCTCGTTAAAAATAAAATATGTACAATACGTGTTACAATGTTTGGGCTATATATTTCTTTCAATTCATGTTTAGGCAGAGATTTTGCCACTGTAGGTTGCCATTTTTTGTGGTAGGCTGGTTACCAATCAAGGATATAGGTCCGAGTTTGTCCTGCTATTCAACCCATAGTTGAGGGAAGAAGAGGTGGATTCATACCTTTCTCAAGAGTATTTGCACATAAGTATATATAATGAACACAAATGTTTTTTCTCTCCGATTTTTTAATCCGATTCCACATCCATCACATCACAAGGTACATGGTACTACTTAATATATAATTATTTATTTAAAAATATGATTCCAACACGCTACATAAGAGTTCTCATGTTTCAAAACAAGTGCCGAAAACTTCAATATAATTATTTGAATTAAATTGAATTAAAGTAAGCTCTGTTCCATCTTCAAGCGAAATATTTTTTTTTGAATAACTTATTTCTGAAATTTACGTGTTTTAATAGCATATTCATTATTGAAATCAAAATTTCCATGGTAACGGCTAGAGCAATTGTTTAAATAGAAAGGGGTGTAGGGTGTTAATAATTTGTATCAGTATAGAGTTACATTCATAGATGTCAAGTCAGGGTAAGGTTGGGGTGTCTAAATTTAAAATGGAAGATGATTTCGTCTAGTCTGGTTTATGTGTCTATGGGGATTTATTTATTTTTTTATTTTATTTTTTTCTGAAAGGGTTTTGTGTATATAAAAACTGCAGTAACATTTGTTTTTTGATTACTTCATAAAGGGTTATCTTTTTTTGTAGGGTATTTAAACTATTTATTAGGACTATGGATTTTAAAAATTATTTTATTGTTTGTTTGTTTTTATGCTAATTATTCAATGCAACAGGAAAAGAAAAATCATTTGGTATCCCCTCCATTCAACCAAATGGTTAGTATTAAGCTAGGACAGAAATTCCTAGCTTTAATTGAAAAACACTTCCCTACCAATAGTAGACTTAGTAATATATTTAATAAGAACACCCTAAAATTGAGTTACAGCTGCACTGAAAATCTAGAAAGTATAATAAAAAACACAATAATAAAATCCTGAACAAACCCCCATGCCTGAATAGTATTAATAAAAACCCTAAACTTAAATTAGACAAAAACAGTGAAAAATTATGTGATTGTAGAAACCCATAAGACTGCCCATTGGAAAATAAATGCTGTGTCAAATCTGTGGTATACCAATGTACTATCTCATCCATTGAGAGTCCTAATACTAATATGATATACATTGGGTCTACAAAGAATGAATTTAAAGCCAGATGGAGGCAGCATAAGTGCTCTTTCAACAATATAAATAAAAGAAATCAGACATCTCTATCTAAATATTTTTGGCATTTGAAGGAAATGAATAAAACACCAAAAGTAAAATGGAAAATTATAAACAAAACTAGGACTTGTAAAACTTGGGATGACCCATGCCCTTTATGCCTACATGAAAAACTACACATTATTAAGTTTCTAAATAATAAAAATCTATTAAACAATAGACATGAGTTAATGGTTTTTTGCCGACATCATCAAATTTTTGCATTGAATAATTAGCATAAAAACAAACAATAAAATAATTTTAAAAATCCATAGTCCTAATAAATAGTTTAAATACCCTACAAAAAAAGATAACCCTTTATGAAGTCGTCAAAAAACAAATGTTACTGCAGTTTTTATATACACAAAACCCTTTCAGAAAAAAATAAAACAAAAAAATGAATAAATCCCCATAGACACGTAAACCAGACTAGGCAAAATCATCTTCCATTTTAAATTTAGACACCCGAAACTTACCCTGACTTGACATCTATGAATGTAACTCTATACTGATACAAATTATTAACACCCTACACACCTCTCTATTCAAACAATCGCTCTAGCCGTTACCATGGAAATTTTGATTTCAATAATGAATATGCTATTAAAACACGTAAATTTCAGAAATAAGTTATTCCAAAAAAAAAAAAATTTCGCTTGAAGATGGAACAGAGCTTACTTTAATTCAATTTAATTCAAATAATTATATTGAAGTTTTCGGCTCTTGTTTTGAAACAAGAGAAACTCTTATGTAGCGTGTTGGAATCATATTTTTAAATAAATAATTATTTATGCTCTACTTTTGTATCGAGTACTATTTTTTAAAAATAATAACAAAAATAAAATACTAAAGAACTTTGGATTATTTACCTAACGAGTTCTTTTCTATTTTCTATATATTTTCACACACACACACACACACATATATATATAACCAACAATATTCAAGAAAACATTTATTCAATCAAAAATATGGAATGCAGTTAGCAAAGAATGGGTATAAAACGACAAACAAACAAGGCAACTATAATCTGCACGTCAAGTTGTGACAAGAAAATTGCAGTCACTTCTGCCCACACAACAACCACACGCCAGTTTTATTTAAACTGAACAAATAAAAATATTTTTAAGAAGCAGCATTGCACGAACTAACGACAAACACATAATCAACAACAGCATTGCTATTAGTACGAGGCTCATCACGAAAGTAATACCTTCTATTTTATTGTTATTTAACGACATTAGAGGCGGATGTTTTCAGTATGGCACTAGGAAAGATACCTTCCACCTAATAACCTTTCATTTTTGCCTTTTTACAAATAGCAAACAAGTGGAAATTTAACAAAAGTGTCAGACATAAAGTGCGTACGAAAGCAAAGATGAAATTTTCAATATAGAAAGAAATTTCAATGCGGAAAAATTGCACTTGTTTAATATTCATAAAAACACTTGCTGAACGTTTAGGAAGACTGAACAGTAGATGTGGGCATAGTTATGAGGTGGTTACTGCATTTTAACAATGGCATAAGTCATGTGTAAGTCACATTCTGGGCGACTTTTTCACAACTGTCAAACCACAAAAAACCTTCACCACTGGCGAAAAGGCAGAGCCGATGATGGTGGCTATGGGAAAATAATGTTTTGTAGCTGAAAACTTCAAGCAAAATATTCTTGTACTCCTAGTATTTACTGTAGTTTCCAGATAATAAAATTTTTAAAAAAATGACATATTGCCTCTTTCCACTATTCACTGCCGATACTGGAGTTTGAACACAGATCACCAGAGAGGAAACACAGGTAATTCCATTTTAAATAAGTAGATATCACGTAATCTTGTAAATAAACATTGCTGAGGGAGTCAAATGTGTATATAACAGTAATAGTGGTGTTAAGGGAATAACTGTCCTTTTACGCATCATTTTTTGTCAGGTACGAAGTTTAAACATTGCCAAATTTTCTCCGTCTTTCACTTTCTTTGATCTACACTTATAGAACTTTGACATAGGAAATATATCTATGGAAATTAGCGTGGTAAAGTGATCCCTATCAGAATTACTATTCGGTTTTGTTGAGTTATTTTTTGAAAAACAATAGTAAGTGACTCTTTTTGTCCTTTTTTTTTTTTTTTTTTTTTTTTTTTTTTTTAAAGAAAACATTTTAGTACACATTGGTTTTTTGTCAGAAATGTGGGGTCTTCCACAACAAACCAGTGTGGGGTTCAGCGTACCCGGATTAAAGGAGAATTTAATACGGGATACCCTGCCCACAAAATACAACGCAAATTTCAAGAAGAAACAACACGATAAGGAACGTTTGTAGAAAATAGAACATTGTATATTTATTATCTTGTGAATAGGGTAAAAAGGATTAATGTTTTAGTTAGTTTCTTTAAGCAAAATGTGATTTTGACAAAAATGTCTGTGTTCGCTGTCTTTTAAGTACCGAGTAGCAGAGTAATGTCGGTTTCTTTTGTTTTTGTATATAAAGGAAAAAGGGTCGATCAATTTAAGTTGAAAAAGAGAGTGTGAATGAGGAATAAAGATAAAAGGAAAATGTACTTATGAATTGTTTTGGAGTCAGTTGTAAATTTGTTGTTGTTGTTGTTCTTTCCTAACCCACTTTCGGCTCTTAGTGTCGGGTTGAATCGGCGATGAAAATTACTGTCAGTCTTCTGTGATCTCTGCGCACTTCTGACTGGGCGACTGACTTGAAACTCTGTATTTATTGTTGACTTTTTTTTCACACTGGCTCGTTATCTTTTTTTTGGTTTAGCAAATCGCCTCCTTTCATTGGTCAGAAAATTAATTTCACACCTTATTGCGAAATCTGTTTTTAGTCGTTTTGATCCGATTTTGCGGGTGTCTACTTTGTGTTTTTTAGTCATTTGTTGGAATGATATAGGATTTGTATCCTATACCAGCCTTACCTCTTTTTAGGAAATGCACTCTTCCTATCTGGTAAGTAACTTCCTACTTTCATACAAATAACAAGTATTCATTGGTCAATCACCTCCAATCTAGCTTGTTGATTGGTCAGTTCCGACCAATCAAACCGCCTGCACGCGACCAATCTGTTTTCCCGCTCATATGCTGGGAGCCTCACGACCATTATATAAACCCAACACGTGTAAACTCCATCGAGTTTTCTTTTCATTCATCTCCTTCGCACGTCTCATTCCTTGCTACCAAGTGCCAAGATGTAACCTTCAAGAACTCCCGTCTTAACCATTGCGGTGAGACGTTAAAGACAATTACCAACATTCACAAACTCTGAAATCACTTCTGAACTTTTACCAACTTTAAAACTCACAATTCCAAACTTTATTCTTCTAAATTACAGTTTAATATTACTTCTTAATATGAGCTCCGGCACAACTAATAACTAATCAAAGGGACACGACTCTGTCCTACCTTTTCAGTTCGCATGCATGTACATCAAACATTAATAAATTTAATTGTTATGTTTTGAAATCATTCCGTTCTGTTTTGTATTTTATTCTATGTGCTATTTACGTCAAGTATAAATTGCATTGCGTTCACGCATTGTCCTTGATCTCACCTTTCCTAGCCAAAGTTAAATATTGGTAACTTAATCACTACAATAATGATGACCGTGACGTTCGTCGGTCGACGTTTCCGACAACAATGATAATACAACTGCTACATATTTGGTGATCCCGTCGGAAATAAACAATAATGGTAACCCCTATCGCTACAGAAATATTGTTTTAGTGAATTTTTTTACGTGTTTTGTTGTGGGGGTTCTACTCTCCAGCATTATGGAGGAGTTTCCCCCACCCAGCCCAGATAAGTCCCCGCCAGCTACTACTTCAACTACTCCAAGCGCATGGTCTTCAGAAAAACAAATTATGAGAAAGAAAGGAAAATACAAAGAATTTATTGACGGTAATGAATTACTGTCAATACCGACTGTTTTGGAGGCAGTGTCTACTAAAACTATCTCGCTGCTAGCTTCAGATGTTAAGTCCCGGAAGCTGATAGGAGTTAACAGGGAAATAGTCGGGGAAGTTTTTAAAACCCTCAACATAGCCCTGAAAATTCTGGCCAAGAGACCCAACGCCGTTTGGGATTTATGCTGGCACGGAAGACGAAGCCCAAAAACTAGCTGGATGTATTCACATCACAAAATCAGTGAGACTACAAACGGAGTACATGGGCACTTGCAAGACGTAATAATCACGTTACATGGGGTGCCCATTTGGGGGCCTTTTTTGTCCAATATGGACAGGTTGGTAGCGTCCCACCGGCAAAAGGCAAAACGGGCATATCCACTGGGGATGTTATCGTACATGTGATTTTAACTAGGAAAACTTTCAATGACATCCCCAATATCTTGACTTGCGATAGAAGAAAATATTTGTAGTTGTGCAAGGCTGGCGGCCCCACTGTTGGTCTTGTGGTGCATATGTCTAAGGGATATTCTAGCAAGAACCCGGCACCATCGACTGAGCAACAACCGGCAGTCCAACAGCAAATAACAGGCAGCAGTAATCGATGCTGTGGGTCAAACCCTTAATGGTGCCAGTGAGTAGCAGCAGGTGACCAGGAAAGGACAAAAGGCAGCAACCCCTCCTCCATCTCCCAGCAGGAAGTTTCACCGGCGCGTAAACAACAGAGCTTGAAGAAGAAGTCTTCTCGGCAGCAGCAACAACAGACGCAGCAATAGGCCCGACAGCAGCATCAACAGATACAGCAACACCAAGAGGCACAGCAACAAAAGGCACAGGCGCTGGAACAACAACAATACCAGCAACAACCGGAGGAAGATGTACAAATGTAGCCTGAGCACTAGCTACTGGATATAGGTATAAAGGTTGAGGTCATGTCTCCACGTAGATCTTCTTCTTTGAAAAAGGGGAGGGGTAATGAGGTGGGCGACGAAGGGTAAAAGGACAAAGTTCTGAAAAATGATCGTAGCAGGGTGGAAAGATCTAAAGATTACCTCAGGTCCCATTCGGTTCCCACCTCGCCAACTAAGGAAAAAGACCAATTCCCCCACTAAAGTTTTGCAATCTCCCTCCCGCCATAGCATCCCCCGCTCCAGTAGAAAAATAAACCCTCCCAAGAAAAAGAAAACTTTCTCTAAGCGGGTGGCTAGTTCAGGTGAACAGAAGAGCCCTAAAAAGTGGCCTCTCAGTGCAAAAGAAGGACCCTACTAAGATCTCTACTTAAATGTATCTCCGTGGACGGCAAGTCAGCGGAGGGCCCTCGAAACTTTCCAAAAGCACCTTCATCACTGAATATAGCCAACGACTCGCTCTAGATAAGGCTAAAAAGGTGAAGACTCTAGAGGATAGTCTGTCCTGGGCGGTGGCTAGAGGGATTCCCTAGAGATAGCCGTAGCTAGGCAGGCCCTGAAGCGTGAGGCTAGCAAGCGCTACTAGTGTCAGGTAGTTAGACATAGGTTAAACAAGACGTCTAATGAAGCTGTGAAGAGACCCGTCAAGGTTCCGATCGATACATTCCTGAGAACATTACCCCGGAGAGGTGTACTTTGAGGGCGACCAAAGACATGTGCCAGGCGTTTCGACGGCATTTCGAGATCCGTTTTACTAAGGAGCCTAGTCTCAATGGTAACGAGTTTCGCAGCTATTTGGCTTTCGTAGCTGTTTGACTATCCTCGGCTTTCGCCGACTGAAGTGGCTAGCTGTGAGAGCGAGATCACGGAGGGTGAAGTTTACTTGGCATTGAAGAAGGTCAGCAGAGGCAGGTCTCTGGGACTTGATGGTCTCCCCTACGAAATGTACTTGAGACTGTCTTACATCTTTGTCTTGATTTTGGCAGTGATATTCAACAACTGGTTCCGGCAGGGGTTCATCCCCGACCAGATTTCCAAAGGTGTGATCACGCTGTTGAAAAAGGGCAAGGGTGTTGGGCGCGATTTAGATGATTACAGACCAAAAACTCTGCTAAACACGGAGTTAAATATATTGGCCAAGATCTTGACGGAGTTGGGACCTGAGAAGACTTGTGCTGTGAGGGGACGAACAATTCAAAGCAACCTGCATCTGATCCGCACGATTACAGGGGGTGTAGAAAACGACGAACGAGTCGCGCTGATCAATTTGGATCAGTCTAAGACATTTGATAGGGTCGACCATCAGTACTTGACTGCTGTCCTGCAAGCCGCCGGATTCGGACCCTTCTGCAAGTGGATCAGCTTCCCGTGGCGCTCCCCCATTGCTGAGGTACAGGTGAACGGGAAGAAGTCGAGCGCTTTTGCTCTGTCTCGGTCGGTCCGACAAAGTTGTCCACTGTCGTCCTTACTTTATGCTTTGGCGTTGGAGCCCCTTCTTTATCGGCTGAGGGGCAGGGCGTGATGTCCTGCCCTACGCGGAATCGCTGTTCTCCCTGGTAGAGCTCGAGCTAGGGTTTTTGCGTACGCCGATGATATATTCATTTTCATGTGGTGCCGTCGCGACATTAAGGTAGTACAGAAGGCGCTTGAACGGTCCAAGAAGGTGACGGAGGCCAAGATTAACTGTAACAAGTCTTCCGGCTAGGTGCCTGGAAAGGGATCACGCTTCGGGAGCGTTTGGTTGGACTGATGGACCCGTCCGCATTCTTGGAGTGTGGTTCGGGCCGGGACTTCAGCTGGAGAACAATTGGTCTGAAGTACAGGCAAAGGTCGAAGTGTGCCACTTACGTCTTGACCCTCATTCTTTACCGTTTGGCTGTACTTCCTCTTTGCGGGACCCGTATGGAGGCGATCAAGCATTTGTTGATCACCCTCTTGTGGGGTGGTCGCAAACATTGGGTCCATAAAGAAGCCTGTTACCAGTACCCGTGTCATTGTGGGCTAGGACTGCCAGACCTGGCAAGTCATCGCCATGCCTCAAGGTTGGTATCATGAATTAGTGAAGGGGGTCGCGAAGGATCCTCCGTGTGACCAGCTCTGCTTGTCGACATCAGAGTTGCGCTCCTTGTTGTCTTGGGCGCGGAACAGGCCAGTCCACTCATCTAACCCCCAAATAATTAACCATAATTAACCAATTAACCACGACTGCCTGTCACAAAGGAGGAGGGGTATATATCTCTCTCTTCCCCAACGTACCACGAACTACGTATACTGACGCACGAAGATATAATTTTTATTCATAAAAAAAATAAACCTTACAAAATAACGTTCGGCGTTCATTCATTTTGAATGCAAAACCTAGATACTGCGCCAACCTCCACAGTCCTTTTTTATTGTACGCTTAAAAAATTTATTATCTTTGTATATAGGAAAATCCATATGAAGAAATGAAAAAGTTTACAAAGCCCAACAGAGTTTAATTTAAAAAACTCCAGAACGACTTTTCCACTAAGTAACAACAGCCATCTTTCTAAGAAACAGTCCAGTGTTTCTTTTATATCATACGTAAACAGAATGGATAAGCATTTTCAGTGGACAAAGGCATGAATTAAGTACAGTGTAACCCGGATATAAGAGACCCAGATATAAGAGAAAACCGGATATAAGAGAACCCAGATATAAGAGAAATTTTATCTGGTCCCAAATTAGAGCCATACTTACCTAAACAAAATAGACCATACCCAGATATAAGAGAAACTGGATATAAGAGATTTCTTCTCCGGTCCCAACAACTCTCTTATATCCGGGTTACACTGTATAATGTTTTCTATAAACAGAAACCACATGACACTCTGAAACTGCATGTCGAATGCACGCAAATGTGATCAAAATTAAAACTTTTGTATTAAGAACATTAGCAACTACACTGTGCATTTTCAAGGGAATTTACTATAAATAACGGAAGTTAAGATGCATCCTATTTTAGGAACTTACTTTCTGGCGTAACATGATCTGTCTCTCAATGTAAAAAAAAACAACTCATATTTTAACTGGCAGCAAAATAGATTTAACATTTAGTGCCAAATCCAATTACTCATAACAAGATTCACTGTAGTTATCCAATGTCAAAATAAGTTCTCGTTTTTACTGCCACCTTTTTCTTATTTTAACATATGTAGAATTAGATTTCTACATTCTTTCTTTTAAACCTGTTAAAAAAGGATCACAGCAAAGTATTCTCAGATTGTGCTGAACCCATTAAAATCGGCTCCAGAGTTCAGTACGAAATAATGCTTTCTGATTTGTCCATAAATAACAATGTCATGTTTCTGCCTACGCACGCACGGTTAACCTCGAGTTCAACGCGCCAAAGATGTAAACGTTCTTAACCCCCCACGTGATCAAGAAAACTCATAAATATGAAACTTCGACGCGACTTAGTCAGTAAGTCCTTAAAATAATCAACTCGGCACACGAATCTATGAAACTCAACTTCCTCGCTAAAAGTTAATTTTTATTAACGTCAACTTGGCTTGTGGAATTCAATTACTTTTCAACATCAACTCATCTAGTGACCAATTCAACCAAGACGAGATTCAGAAACGGACTCACTCAATATCTCAACAACATAAAGGAAATCGTGACTATATCAGTTGAAGCGAGACAACTGTACAGAAAGTAAAGGAATCTATTTCATTCAATTTCACCATCAACATAAACTGCTTAATTCTTTACCAGATCTATATCATTACATCTTGATCGCACAATCAAGAACTCTAAAGTGTTTTAAATAACTTTATTATATCGTGTGTACTTGTTGTGATATAAAAATAATATTTGTTAAAACAAATATCTGCCTATTTTCTCATTTCTTTTGTTGTTGTTGTCTTTTGACTTAGTAAAAATAGTAGAGGGTCAGTTTAATTTGTATTTTGTCACCGATACAGATTAGCTAACCACTACAATAACCCGTTAACAAGTTATTTATCGTGAACTCACTAACAAAAACAATCCAATTAATTTCTATTCTCACCACAACCAAAAAATAAGGTCAGGATTAGTCATAAGACTCTATCTCAGAGCCCTTAGAATATGTAGCCCAGATTATCTAAGTGAAGAAGAGAAATACATTGAGAAAACATTTAAATTTATTCACCACCCACATCATTCTATTCTCAATACTAGAAAACGAGCATACAAAATCCACAGAAAAAAAACAAAAAACAAGACACTATCTATGGCACTACTAACAATAATACAAAATCCATAATCCCACCCTCTAACTCTTTCTACAAAACTTGTAAATAAATTAGTTATCCCTAATTCTAAGATCTTTACAATCCAAAGACAACCGAAGATATAATTAGGAAGGAATCCCAAGCTTAAACCCAACACCACTTCAGATAACGGTATTTATCAATTAAAATGTTTACAATGTAAATGCACTTATATCGGCGAGACATCTCAAAATCTAAATGTCCGTATCTACAAATATGTTTTACTCCACTGCAATTAGATCTCTTTCTGATTCACACTACATGGTGGTCGGATGAAAACGCAAAGAAAGAAAAACACAAAATGAAATTAAATGTTTTCTCTGTGCGGGGGCTCTGGGCATCACATCCAGTCCAAAAAACAAATACCCAAAATAAAATAGAATAGCAAATCATTGACGTTCCCGCCGAAAAAAGGTGACCCAGCAGACCACTAGATTTGCTTAAAAGAAAGCCTCTAAAAAAAAAAATGACAGTTGCGGGCGGAAAGACTACTTGCTGATACACAGTAGCCGTTACCACCATGATAACTTTTCTTGTCACAACCGTGACCTCGCCCAAGCTTTACTAATTTCATCCAACTGTTCACGTGCAGAACGCTGCCAACGGGCCAGCTCCGCCACCGCCACCGCGATTTCTAACTTCACTATCCAGTTCCAGGCTTCCCCCGTTGTCACTACTATGATCCCGTCTCGTTGATACCATATTCAACAAGAATCTAACCAACCTTCACTATCCACTCTGGGCTTCCGTCGTTGTCGCCACCATGACTCAGTTTCGTTGATACCACATTCATTCAGAATCTAACAAAAACGTTCTGGTCGATCAACTTTCGTAAACCACACCAGGCCTTCCTCGTCGCCACCGTCATAAACTCGGCACCCAACCCGCCATACCATGAATCAACCCGTAATCTCGATCGATCACAGCCCTCCACCTCCCCCTTACCAAGTAGTTCTGTATGACACGACCACCAGCCCATCAAACACCTCAGAGAAGTCGATTTCAATCATGAAGAAGGGCGTACATCAAAACCCACCAACAACACTACACTTGCCTCTGTAGAGGACCGTATGTGTTTGCGTGTTGTATTACAAACACGTATGTCACTTCTGATAGAATATTAAAAGGTCCAACTACAAGAAAATGGTCGGACTTGAATTAAGTTCAACCGAAGATGTAAAGAAGACAAACAAGACCGATACATATATATATATATATATATATATATATATATATATATATGTGTGTGTGTGTGTGTGTGTGTGTGTGTGTGTGTGTATGTATTAAACAAAACAATTTTACAATGGACATAGACAATAATAGTTGTGTGTGTGTGAACGTTTGTGTCTGTTCTTTGCTGAATGTTCGTACGTATGTGTATGTGTGTATAATGTTTACGGCATCTTCCCGCAAGTGGGAAACGCTATCTTTTTGCGAGAGCTCACATTGTAGAGGTGTTCGCTGAAATGAAGAAATGAAAAAGAGAACGAGGCGAGAAGTCGCCCAGTATTTATAGTATAGGGAGAATGACCCCTAGTAATAATTTTGGAATTAAGAAGGAGCTAACTCAGATAACTTCACTAATCTGGTCCAGACCTATCCTCTGACACCAACCATGACCTCGACTAACCAACCCAAGAAATCAGTCAACTCTTGGTCCTACCAATGGTACTATTACACCTAATCTCTTTCCTTTCCATCAGCAACTGAAAAATGACACATAAACAATTTTACCCTCTTTCAAACAATTATGTATATTTTACGAATACGCGCTGGTGAAATTCTAATCCTTGTTTGTTCCTTTCTTTTGCAGCCAAATGCTCGTTATAACAAATATAAAAGAGAATTACATTTGTCAACCATTTAAAACTTGCTCATAATACACAGGAACAAAACTGGCTATAACTTTCATTTTGCAAATATCGCTCTATTTAAAAAAAAAAGAACATAATTCTTTATGCCGAAAGTACTTCGAGGGATTACTAATAAGTATATTACCAACAAATATATGCCAAAATAACATTAATTTACATCACAAACCTTTACTGAATTCATTCTTAAAGAATCTAACGTATGTTTATCTAAAACAAACGATATGTACGTAAAAACGTTTACAAATCAACATGCGAAAAACCAACAAACATAACTAGACACACACACACACAGAGACACACACACACACATTTTTACGAATATACATTATCCTCTGAATCCCACATAGACAAACTAGAATTACAGTACACTTACATACATATGCAATATTTACAGTTTTTCGGGTAGGCTTGGAATCCGTTAATTTCTTGAAACTACAGAAGGACACGTCCTCTCTCCTTGAATTCGGAAAGCCACAATTATACTAACGTTTGTTTAAGTTGAATGCATATGAAACCTGATTAACCAAGGAAAATCAGACAATACAAAAAATAAAAATATTTCTTTCTTTTCCATATCTTATTCTCTGATGAAGCTTTAATAAATGTAAAACATATTATATTGATAAACGTTACCTATTTGTTCTTTATCTTATTATTCAGAGATTTACATTCCAAACTGTTCACATTTAACAGACCTGCAGAAAATACGAATTGCGGGCCGGATGTGGTTGTCATGACTACACAGCGTGGTCCGCGAAAAATTCAGTTTTGTGGAAGCATCATTTTTTATTTCACTGTCTTTGTATCTGGCTTTAACTCTGTAGAAAAAGAAAAAAAATCTCAACATCCGTCTCTTTATAGTTATCTATTTCACACTGAAAATCCTATCAATCAGTTTAATTCAGACTTGAGCCGAATCAATTCAAGTTTGCAACACTGTAGCGATGTGAAGAAACCCTTTTGAAACTCCAGCCTCAGTGATGCAATTGGGTTGGTAGGATATGCAGAAAGCCGGCATTTCACTGTCATCCATTGGAAGAAAGTGTATCCGAAGCGGGGGTTGAGAAAATCCTACTAAAAAAAGTGACTCAGAAAATGATTTTGTTAGTCACCAGGGATATGCAAGAGTGAAAAAGCAATTCGAGTTGCAAGTAAATCAGGCAAAGTCATCAGAATCCAGCGCTTGATGTTCAGACCAGTTTTTTTTGGGGTTTTTTTTCCGTTCCTGCAGTTGGTTACTCCGAAAGTTTCAGTTCATTTCGGGCCGGCAACAAAATTTATAATTAAGCAGAAAATTAGACAACAAAAATATAAAAAATACAATAGTCTTTAATATAATCTGTATATCAAAAGAACAGTCTCTTTGCTTGTTACTTACAGAAATCTATTTAGTAACCCTTGTTTCAATTTCAAACATTTTCTTGAATTTCATTGGTTGTTAAATATAAAATAAGCTTTGAGAAATTTCCATAACAAAACAATCAAATTTTGTGCAAAAGTGGACTCAGCCGACGTAAAAAAAATCTTTCTCAAATTCATCCCTAATTTAAATGTTTCAAGAAATCCCATTGGCTAAAAAATAAAAAATACAACATTCGCCCACGCATTTCTCAGAAAAATTTCGCAACAGCTACCAAGTCCCGTTGAGCCGATTTCGTTGTCAAAAACTATAAATAGAAACGGCAAACAAATTTTGGTCGCATTTGAGATTCACACAAATTTTTATGCATATCATCAAATTTTTAAGCCATGGGGCGCGTTTTCTGTAGGTCCCCCTGAGATGATGCGGTATTACCGTATTATGGCGGATGGAGGATTGATTAGTGACGGATGAGTTCTTGTGGTGCATGTGCTAAATTGTAACGAATGAATGGGTCGTGAATCAGATTAGCTAGGTATAGGATAGCCAGTGTGGACCAACTTCAACCGCTTTTCGGCTTTGTACCATAATTGTATTTTATTTTTATACAATAAATAAATGTGAGATTCACACACGCGAAAGATATACACGGGAATTATGCATCTGAGAAACAAAGAAACAAACTTCCTTTACGAGAGATTAGAAAATTTTACACAAACTTTTTCACTCAATATCTTTCATAAAAAAAACAAAAACAAAAAACTTTTGTCTAAGTTAAATTAAATTCAACCTTTTTATTTTAATCAAAGGCAAACTTTTTCGATATTGAACATTTCCAAAACAGCAAAGAATTTTTTTTAATTTTTTTTTTTTTGCACACATCATTACAAAGAAATTGTAAATTGTGTATATAAAATTTAATTTGTTGTTTCAAATACGTATTTTTTGTCGTGATTGAATATCGTTACCATTTGGCCATTTCTTATATGTTTATGGATATTGCATATTTTATTTGCAGCACAATTTTAAATATTCACGCAGCCTTTCTATTCACTACAATTAATGTAGTACAATACATGCCAAGCGTTACGGATTTCCTACTAATAATTTTTTAGTGAAGACCTTCTTTGCCAATATCACATTAATTGATACAAAACCGGGAAAGGACGAACATAGTTTACCTTTTCTTTTTAATAATTACTACCTTTTAAACAAAAAAAAATATAATGTGCAAAATTCGTCTTCTGTTATATATTTTGAACAAATTCGGTGTTTTTAAGATGAAAAAAAATAATTACACGTATTTTCAGTGAAAATATTAAAAACTAACAATATTTTCGAAAATCTGAAGAAAGACAACAACGTAAGAAGACTAAGTCAACAAATAAGTGGAATGAATTGATAGTCGACTAACACGACTTATTTATTTTTATTACTTATTTACTTAAAATCCAAGGTGTTGCTGAAATTACATTGAAGTTTTAAAATATCTTATCGTTTCCAATCATTTTCTTTTTTCTTTTTTTTCTTGCAATTTATTTGAAACTTATTTTGTTGAATTTAATTTACAATACATCAAATTTAAAAAAAATGCGATTGTACTTTTCATATCATTTCAAATCTTTTAAATATTGAGTTAAACTGAAACATTTTTGAAAAGGGGCATTCTATAATAATGTTTTTTAACTAACATCTCCCTTTCTCTTCAAAGTGTCTCCTTGGTTCCTAAAAATCCGTTTCTGGAGACACCCACAAAACAAAAGGATTTTCTTTCATCCAACTGGCCACTGTAGTGTAGCTAAAGGAGTTAGATAAATTTCAATGATTACAGTTTTAATAATTATCACCTTAAAATTTTATCTTATTAGAAGAAAGAAGAAATGGTTTGTCAAGTAATTTTTTCTTGTCTATTGTTTCCATCTTGTAATTTTTGCACATTCGAATATTTTTTGTGCAGAAATTTCTCCTGACTTTCCTTAGGATTTTCCTGGATATTTTTATTTGCGTAGATATTTCTCCTAATTTTTCTTGTGTGGACATTTCTCTTGACTTTTTTTTAAATTTTTGTGAAAATTTTTCTTTACATGGACATTTCTCCTGATTTTCTTTTGAATTTTTCAGAATATTTTTCTTTGTGTGGATATACTAGTCTCTTGACTTTTCTTTTAATTTTTGCAATATCTTTGATATTATGAAATCCTCCATACTTGCCTGTCACGCACTTGCGTGTCACACACTTGCCTGTCACCCACTATGGGAAGATGCACTCTTCCCCAAACCAATCATCACTTCACTTTTCCAAACTCAACTTCCCATTGGCTAAAAGGACACAAAAATGTATCAAGTTGAGACAAATCCTTTTTTCCCGTGCAGCTGTCTGGAGCCTATTTGAAACCCCAAAAATCTATAAAAAAGAATCACTCGACTTAATTCAAGTCAGTCAGACACTGAGTTTCAAGAGATACCAGCAGACTCCACGCATGCCAACACACTGACTCAATAACACTACCAGCTTCTCATCAACTCAACTTGCACTACTATTGCCATGTGAAGAAACTTAACTTACAATATACTAAAAAAAAGTGACATTATCACTACGAAATAGTAATTGTACATTTAATCAACCTTAGCATATCAGTCAAAGGCACACAACTCTTCATAATTTGAATCAACACTTACAATTGTCACACACATACACACTATTATTTGAACTCACACAATTGACATTTTACCTTGCAGAAAGCAAACTGTTTTAATTTCACAAACTTAAACCATCAACATTTATTCACCAAATCCCTGCATGGACACTCTTTGTAATCTTATCTCACTTGCCATGTTTAACAATCAGCCTATCATCACTTTGTATATGTCAAATATATATATATAAATTCATGTTATTGTTGAAATCTATAACTACGTTGTTTTTTCCTTGATTTCTTTAAGTTGTATTGTCTTCATATGTTCGTTTAATTTATTTGTTGTGGATAAATGCATAATGTACATGCACATTTTAGGCCTTCACACAATTTCACCTTCTCACACATCTTACTTAGCATAAATTCTGCAACAATATCATATGTAGAAAGAAGATAAAAATAGTACCTGAGTACAGAACTTTTGATTTGAACCAGAGAAATAAATAATTTTCTAGTAATGTTTACAGTAAACACCATTTCTGGTTTGATCACCAAAGTGAAGCAGTGTTATGCCCAGCCAATACTTAGATAGGGGGTGACACTTGGGATTACTGTGTACCATAAATATTCTCATACAATCTGAAATATGTTTTGGTTTTAAATAAATCAAAAGGTTTGATAATCCATAAAAAATCAATCAATTCTTTCTAGCAACAAAATAGACCACCTTGTGAAACAGTGTCTACTTCTGAAGAATGCAATGTGTGGTGGCACTTTGAATCTAAGAATCAGAAAACTGAATTTGCATGAAAAGAATATTACAACAGCCATTTTGGTAAAAAAAAATTTCAGGCTTTTCAAAATAGCGAATACAGATAATTCAATGATAACAAAAATAAATTTTCAAATTTCCAAGAAAATTGCTACAGCTGGAAAATTATTCAGAGAGGATGACTTTATCACAAATTGCATATTAATTGATGTGTCAGGATTATATCCAGAGAAAAGGGAGAATATTCCAGAAAGTCAGTCACTTGCGCATGACAATACAAAGAAAAGCAAATAAAAAATTTGGCATGTGTGAAAAACCATTTGGCATTGAACATTTGATTGTCTGGGCAATTGGATAGGATATGTTTAATGAATTTAGAAAATTTATTAATATAAAATTGGAAAATGATTTCACAAATTTAGTGTCTGTTTGTACTAATAGCACTCCTATGCGTGTGGAAAATATTGAACTTGTTTCTTTCCTTCAAGAATTCCTTAAGAGACAAATATTCACCATTCACCACATCATCAGATTCAGTAAGGAAATTTATAAAATTATAAATTAATTCATGAAATTCTGAAATTGTAGGAAACAGTTTGACAAAAACAAATCTGCTTTCTTTTGTCTGACGGAATATTTTCCTTCTATCAACATGTGACATCTACTCTGGTGCACCTGCTATATATTTAGAGATACTTGATAAAATATAAAGAAGAATCTTTAAAGTTATTGGAACTGACCTGGCATCTCGGCTTCAGTCACATTAGATTAGCAGATGTCTCACTATTTCTTCAGTCACTTCCCACTGCCATAATTCAGCTTTCATGTACCTTTTCTATAAATATGTTCATGGTAATTGCTCTGATGAACTTTCCTCTTTGGTAACTAGACTTTATGAATTTAAGTGCTGTACTAGATTAGCAGTTAGGTCCTATCATTTTTCAGTTGAAATAACTACATATAACAGTTTCTTTTTTCTCACAAATCTTGCTTGTGGAACTCTCTTCCAGCTTCTTGCTTTCCAATCAACTTTGTTCTGCAAAAATTTAAATGCAATCATTATCTTACTTTTTAATTTCAGTTCTTTTATTGTCCCCTCTCCTTAATGATGTTTACTTTTTCTCATATTCTTTCACACTCACTAAACACTTGGATCTTTGTGTCTTTATATCCATGATTGGGGTGAGATGTCTAAAAAAATATTATATATGTTGTAGTTTTTATTGTAAACTAGCATGGTTCAAGACTGCTTAAACATAGACTATTCAAGGCTTTGTTTCAAAAGTTAGGTACTAAATAGTAACTTAGTATACAGCACAGAATAAGATGGTGAAACCAAGGAGTGGTGCTACAATGTTTTGAAAGGAAAAATATCTCAATTTCTAGAAAATGAACTAACAAAATTTGAAGAGTTTGAAAATAAAACCTGGAATTATAATCTCTTCTTTGTGTGTCAGCTTCAGGGAAAAATCATCAATTTCCTAGTTAGTAGCAGCAGTAAAATCTTTCAAAATGAAATATTTTAGAAGTCAGCTGGTTAGAGGTGAAATTTGCTACTCTGTGACCCACAGTATATTCCCAAAAGGAAACATTGAATTGTGAAAAAAATTTGACAAAAAATTGCAACCAACACTGATATATTGAGAGAAACAAAATACTTGGATTTAATATTACACTGTATCTTGTATATATAGAACAAGCATCAAACAGCATGGTGCATTTGTAAAGACAGTAAGAATCTACATATGATAAATTACAAGATAAAGTAGTATCATCATAGTGTTATTGAATTAAGGGTAAAGTTTAATCTTCATTCCACAAAAAAATGGTTATGTCAAAAGGATGATTTTCTCTTAACACTGTTATACTCTGTTGCACTTTAGAAATCTTTCTGATTCATTCTGCATGCTGCCTGGATGTGAATGTCATGAAGGCAGAGAACAAAATAAAAAAAAGTTGTTCTCTATGCATAGGCCCTGCAATGAAAGCAACACTGGCCCATCAAGAACATTCCCACTGTAAAAGAGATGCTTCTGGGGACTACCAGACCAGCTTAAAAGCAGGTCTCCAATGACTCCAACAGTTGTAAACCACCAGCTAATACACAGGGTGCTTCTGCCACCTCTCAACAACTGTTACCTCTCCCAGGCTTGACTAACCATCTTGGCTATCCAGCTTAGATATGACATCTCGAGCTTGTCAAATAGCAACCATGAAATCAACCCAACACCACCTTATTAAGCCATCACTGTCACCTTGGCATACCCAACTCGTTTACAAGGCATTCCTTTTACAGTTGCCACTATGTCCCCTTACCAAAGAATAGATCTACCAACCACACCAATTCAACACCAACCTTGTCACCAGGGCATGCCCAACTTGATACAAAGCATTCCCTTTGCCGTCATCACCGTGGCCTCATTCCATAGAACAGACCTACCAACCATGCCAATCTGACACCACCTCATCATACCCAACTCATTACAAGGCATTCCTTTCTCATTTGCCACTGCAGCCATGTTCCATAAAACAAGCCTACCAACCATGCCAATCCAAGAGTTCACCTTGGCATACCCAACTTGTAGTAAGGCATTCCTTTCAGTTGTCATCACAGCACTGTTCCATAGGACAGGCCTCTCAACCCACTACTGTGATCTTAATCAACCAACATGTACATTCTCTTGCCGTCATCACCACTATCCCATTCCACAGAACAGGCCTACCAACCAACAAAATCGACTTACCATCGTGACCTTGAACAACCAACACATGCACCGACCATAACCTGTGACCTTGGACAAGTCAGCACAAGAAATAGGTCAACTCCAGGCTTTTCTCTTAACCCTGATCGCCATCCTGACAATCCGCCACTGAAAGAGACATTTTCACCTAGCTTCAACATATCTGTACAACATTGTATATACTAACAATAAACTTGTTTGAAACCTAATTGTCATTGTTCCTTTCTCTCACAACCAAATGCTTATTATAACAACATTACTATTACTGTATACTTCCTTGACAGTATTTCTTTCTTTAAAAAGCTGTTTAGAATTTTAATAACAAAAATATTACACACTATATGTGTGCCCTGCATGAATGTTTATATGTGCCCAGCATGTGTATGTTTACTGTGACATGCATATTTGTCTATGTGTATCCTGTATATGTGTATGTATGTGAGCATGTGCCTTAGTACTTGAAAGACTTTGTTCTTTATAATAAGAAATTAACATTGAGGCTAAGATCATGCAACACAGGAGAATGCTGAATATATTTAAGTAATCATGACAGTAAAAATAATTCTTATATAACAATTATATAAGTAATCATGACATGACAGTCGGATGAAGATAAATTTGTTATGCAATAAATATCTGTGTGCAAATATGACTTTGGAGGTTGAAGTTTGGTGTGCAAATACTATTGTAGATATTTTTTTTTACATTTTTCTTTTGAACAGGCTATTTTGCTGGTCCTGGCAAAATAAATACCAAGGCTATTTTGCTGGTCCTGGTAAAATAAATACCAAGGCTATTTTGCCTGGAACAACATAGATTCTGTGAACAGTGACTGCTGTCTTCAATGCATACACCTGAAGTGTATTGGGCAAGAGAACCATGCCCAAGAGCAAGTTTGGGATTTACAGAGGCTGTTACACCTGAAGTGCTTAAAATATTCAAAGACTTCTATATTTCTTTTAATAAATGGCTTTGTGTTTTAACAATTGATGGAAAAGATTTTAAATTGTTTTAATAATTGATGGTGAAAATAAATAAACTTCTGTGTTAAATCTGTGTGATGTTATTTTTAACATTACCTGCCTTCATAAAAATATTTACCAGCAAAATAATCTGGGGGTCTATTTTACCAAGAGCAGTAAAATAACTTTAAATGCATGTATGTCTTTTTTCTGGAACCAGCAAAATAGCCTCTTCTTTTTCTTTTTGCTAAATGATCAGATCCTTGTACCACTCTAGAAAGTACCTGACCCTACCTGCCATGCATTATCTTCACAAAAGTCAGATCATATAAAAAAAATGTTTCTATTATTATTATTCATATCAACATAAACTTAGGTAATTATGCTACTAGAGCTATTTGTCAGTTGTCATACCTACAGGGGGAGATGGATAAATTGTTGTCTAAATGATGCAAAAATGAAAATAACACTGATATCTCATCTTAACAGATATATTTACCAAAATTACATAAAAAATATCTTGAAATTCTAAAGAGTAAATCTATTCAATAAAATCACAATTGGCTTCAACCATGGCCTCCAGATAATCTTTTGTATCTCTTCTGGATGCTCTCCTTGTTTAAGATGTTGAATGCTGCCATAATCCTGTGCACTACACATAATAATAAGAGGGTTTCAGTCTAGGGAGTTAGGTGGCCAGATGCAAAGGGAAATGCGGTTGCAGAAATTGTCTGAAAACCATAACTGTGTTCTCCTGCATGTGCAGCTTGGTAGAGAGTCCTGTCGCCAGAGATAGGGTCTTCCAGCAGCCACTCTCTTGACCCAGGGCAACATTACCTCCTCAAGTCACTTGATAGGCCTCCATGTTGAGTCTAAGGCCCTCACCAACAAATTTGGGAGTTCTTTTCTTATCAGAATGACCAGAGTGAGTTTTTCGAGCTGTCTAATCACCATTAGACCCTATCCAAATCTTTCCGAATCTTCTGCATTGTCCTTCTGTCATTGATACAACAAACAACTCTGAAATGATCATATTGGAGCTTCCGGCTCAAATGCCAAGCAGTACAGCATGCCGTTTCCAAACTTATGAATTGCATCATGGTGCTCTTTTTCTCAAAGATGGTACCCAACTAACCCTACTATACTGTGCAGTCAACACAATCAAAGGTAAACATGCATGAACAAAATTAAAAATATAAGATGGCGACAATTTAGCCATCTCACCCTGTATTTTGAGAGTATAGTGCTACTAATTTTTATAGTACTATTAATTTTTTAATTTTGTGACTTGCAACAATTTGAATTACTTGTAAATTTAGCTGTACTGAATTGGCTATTGGCTGATTCAAAATTTAGTAATTTAACAACACTGTGCCTTTAAATATAGTCCAACTATTTGCTGCTTGTAGCCTAAATTGGCAACTTTACTTACTGGAGCAAAATATCATTAATATGGTTATATAATTGATAAATTCCAATATAAAATTGCATACATTGTCATTATGCTACTTAGCAACACATAATAGCATTGAAACTAGATAGTTTTATCAGATTACCAGCTTACTGGTTAGGTGCTATATGACATTGGTTCATACACTCACCACCCCAATCCACCCCTTGATATTAATAGTCAATAGGGATCTACTTTTTCTTTGATAGAATTAGGTTTGATTTGTCTCTATTCATTTTAGGCATTGACATAATTGGATAGAGATGAAAAATAAAGAATCAATGCAGTCAAACAGCAAGAAGTAATATGTGTAAACAATCTGCTAGATTGTCACAAAATAGAGCCATATCTGTACAACTTCATTATAGTATCAAGAGCCCTCCCTCACCCAAACTTGAAGTGAGGCCAAAGCACTGATCTAGAGATCAAAGCAACTTCTCCCTAATAAGAAATATTATACCTAACTGTGGAGGCATAGTAGAGTAATGGGTAGCAGCTCGAATTGAGTAATTAGAGAGCCAAGTTTGAATTCCAGTTGAATCCATTACATTCACTTACGTGCTATTACCCTTGGGAAAGGTATGAATCCTCTTCTTCTCCTCCCACCTATGGGTAAATAGCAGGACAGACAGGGTTCTGTAGCATTGGTTGATAACTGGTCTACTGCAGAAAGAAATGGCAACCTACTGTGGGAAAAAATCTCCCTCATCAGTCATCGCCTAAGCGTGTATCATGCATGGCACATAACTGACTGACTGATACCTAACTGTATAGTGCATAAACACTGAAATAAGTTTTCTCATATGAGACAACTAAAGCCATTAGAAGAGAGCATTAAAAAATCTGCTAAGAAATTAAGGACATCTCCTACACCCATAGAATTCTTTTAGCATTTACCACTAAGGGGTATTTGGAGATTTTCTGTTAATTTGCCCCAAATAATGCAAAAAGTTACTTATCACAAATATTAATTCATCCTCAAAAGTTATGAATTTTAAATCAAAGTTTGTTTGCTTTTTTATTAAGTTTTTTTGTTTTGTTTCTTTTGTTAGGTTTTGGCACTCTTGAAATTATAAATTTTAAATCAAAATTTGTTTAGCGTGCCTCTCAACTCTAACCATCAGAATGAAAAATTACCAAAAATCAAGGAGTTATTCACATTTCATAAGTGCTGATGATATTTGAGGTACGTACAGGGAATATTTTACAATTTAAGAAAAAAAAATGTTTTTGGCTTGTTTCTGGGGTGAGCGCGAATGTAAAACCCCACACTTAGAAATAGCACACCAGAGTCGCCCACATTTGGGGCGATCACAAAGGTCAACCCAACCGGAGTGCAATGGAAGAGTTGGGAGAATTTGATGTGAATTTTTTTTTAGTAAATATAGAAATTCTTATTATTTTGAAGTTAATTAACAGAAAAGATCCGAGAATTTTCTAGCATCACGAACTGAATTTTTTTTAAACTTAAGATTATACGAACGTCTGGATTGAAGTGGTAGAGACAAAAAATGGTAAAAAATAATAAAATGTACAATAACGCCTTGCAATCTCTGTGTATGCATAGCATAAAATAAAAGAAAATAGGATGGGCACATTTTTTTTGCTGCTTTTATTTTACGGGTGCATTTCTTTCATTTCATTATTTTATCTTTTTATGGCAAGAAACACATCTTTATTTTTTTTTTCTCAATAAACATATTCCCATTGATGAAAAGTTCTGTATGTGCCTTTTCCTTTTAAAAACATTTTTTAGGAATCGGTTCTCAAAAACAAAATTGCTTTAGGACTTCATTAGGTGCCGCCAGTTTTCAAGAAAACAGAAAACTACATTTTAAAAATCATTTTCTTAAATTTTTTTTTTATTTGAAAGACTAAAAAGCTAATCCGTATGAAAAGGAAAGTAAATTTTCGTATGTATTTTTAGCCATTTTTAAAACATTAGTAAAAAAAAATAAAATAAAATAAAATAAAAAAATAAACTCACAAAACTGCCATTCTGGAAGGAAAATGTAAACAAATTTAAAAATCTCTTAAAAATTCAGTATTTAGTCCCAGAGATTAAATTTAAATGTAAGGATTAATTCTGGATTTTGTAAAAAGTAATGCTTTACTTGTTTTTAATTTTAATGTTTATTAATGAAAATAACATTTATGCATTATAGCCTGAGAGTGGGATGTCAGAGGTCAACAGCAGTAGTTTTCTAATTAAACCCCGACTTCAAAAGCATGGAAAATTATTAAAGAAATACAGAAAACTAGCAGTACAATAAATAAAAAAAATCGGTATTTATATTAAAAAAAATAAATAATAAATTCTTTTTTTATCCATAACCAGTATTTGTTATACGTTCTTATGAATATTTTAATTTATTTTTTGTAGTATACACTGATTACAAAAATTTAACTAGTTTTGTTTTACTTATTTTATTTAAATAAAATAAGTAAAACTAATTAAATTATAGTATACCTTTGAGTTTAAACTTTAAATTGACTGCTTTTATTTATTATTTTTTTTCAGTTATATGTGTTTGATTGTCATAAAAATATTTATTCGCTTCCAATGATTTAAAAAAAATATACTGAATTTATAAACAGTTTCAAATTGATTGAATTTTACTCTTTAGGGAAGAGTAAAAACAATAATTCATATTATTTCTTTTTTAAACATCTGTACAAAAAGCAACCTAACTGTTGAATAATATACAAATTTTTTAAACAAGGTTCACAGTTCACACATTTTGATTTTTCAAACATGTTCTTGTAACCTTGTTTATGAAAAAGAAATCTTGTTACGTACGAACAATGGGATGAATTTCAAAATCGAAATGAAAAATTACAAGTAATTTTTCTTTAAATAAATTATAAATATTATTCAGTGTACATTTTCTTTTCCTGTCAAATCCGAATGAAAATAATGTATTTTATTAAGCACCAACTCTCAACAAAATTAATTTTTGAGTTTTTTATTAAATTGTGGCGTGGGTGGTGATTCGGTACGTATTTTCCGTGTTTGCACTTGCTTGATATTGTATATATTTTTTTTAAATTTTACTGAAATCACATCTTCAGGGATTTTTCTTTATAACTGTAAAAAAATCGCCAACAAACCCAAATTAAAAAGTACACAAAAAGATATTGAAAAGTGTGGAGGTGGGTGAAAAACTGACTTCCCCAAAAAATATTTCTACAAAATTTTCTAATAAATAATATAAAATGAACTATTCATTCATTATAAAATACTAAATAGATAAGTACTGAAAATTTCGTTTAAACGATACTTCCCTGATTTTTTGCATTTTTTTTTAAACAGTGGGTCGGTAGCTATCCTTTGCTTTCATTCCGGAAAAAATGCATCCAATTATTGGGCTGGGGATTCCTAGACTCCTTGATATTCAATTTTATTTTTATGTAAAGTAAATCATTAATGGAATGCACTTAACTCAAGTAGTCACTTATAAATTAAATTGTTGCACCTCCTAGAATCTAAATGTATTCGTTACTTTTTTTCCGTATAACTTCTATCTCTCTCTAGACTAGGTTAGAATTTCTTTGGTTCTGTCTTTGACAAACTCAGCAAAATAGTAAAATGACTGCATTTCTTTCAATTCCTCCAATGTTTTTTTTGTTTTTTTCGATAATGGTAAAAGTTAAAACACAAACAAAAAAAATCTCGATCACCAGCGTGCGGGGAGTGGGGTTACTATTCTGCATTCTAACCAACGAATGCGAAAACGAAATGGAATCGGCGCTGGTGTCCACTGTCTCTGATAGTGGAAATTGGGACATTATTTGACTCCAGTTTTTTCTAAATACCAGACCATTTACTGCGTGCGGTGTGATAATCAGTTCTCGAATGTCTTCTTGTGTTTGACAACTCTTTCGAATTGGGGATAGATACTACAACTCAAGAGCCTTGAGCTGGCAATTCGTGATCGAGCCACGTGCAGTCAAATGACATCAACACCGGTTAAAGTCTGACGTTTGTGATTGTTTTTAGGATGATTATGTGAACAACAAGAATATTTCAGATCTATCACAGTGTGCTCTCACGAAATTAAAATTGTTTTTGGAATGTGTCGATTATTTTTTATTAGTTGCTCCTCTTTATTACGAATTTTTGTATAATCATTTCAATATTTTTTATTTTATTTTTGTATTTTGATACAGTCTGAGGAGTCTCTAGTAAAAAAACCCTAAATTAATAATTCTATCAATTTTGAAATTGTAAATAATCAATTAAGTTAAAAAAAAAAAAAACTTCTAGTTTTACTTTTACTGAGATGACGCTTTCTTTCAGTGAGCGGCTTTCTTTTTTTCTTTTGGTATTTTTGTACGATTTCTTTAGGCACAGTCCATTCCCAAAAAACTCGCCAAACTATATATTTTTTTATTTATTTATTTATTTATTGATTGAAGGGTCGGAGTGAGAACTTTTCATAACGATAAAGTTAAATAACTAAAACTTTTATTTATTTTCAAAACTTATGGTTAGGTTAGGTTTAAAAATTATAATCATTATAATTAATTTAATAATTTATATCATTAATGTAACATTGAACATTTGAATTAAAAAATTATTAATGAAACTGAATAAATAAAAAAATTGTTATTGTTTAATGTTTATGTATACTTTCTAATGATCATTAAAGAAGTTAATTTATTTTAGAATTGGATCTTTTTCTTATTGAGGAACTTGTTTTCATCTAATACCGCTTCCGTTTCAAACAGTTTCATGTCTTCACCACCATCATCGTGATCATCTCTCTAACCCTCACTATCATCATCATCGTCGTCAATAAGTAAAGGTAGGGGTACCAGTACCACATCCGGACTTTCGTATAGGTCTCCACCACTACAAAAAGTAGTAGTAGCAACAACTTCTTACTAGCTCAACTGAAAGGTATTTGTAAGTACTTTTCAAGACTTTAACGAGATTGTCGTTAAGAGGGTAATTAGAACAACTGTATTAAGACCCTCTTTCATAGAATACTCGTCACAACCGCTTTCCTTCTTGTATAAATACACACACACATATATATATACATACATTTTTGTCAATTACTGCAGTCTGTGTGAGTGAAGCTTTGTATGTAGATGTATATACCTATGTCTTTATAAGTTGTATTTGTAAATTTCTATATATATGATTTAGAATCTTACTGGTGACCGTTTTACAAGTAGGGATGGCCAACGAATATGATCATCTGTTTAAATTGCTCATTATTGGAGATAGCAGTAAGTATTTTTTTTTTAAACTTGTCTTACATTTGCTATATTACTTTGTATTTAATTCTGAGAAAATGATTGACTACTGTTTGATGGTTTGACTGAAATGTTTATTTTCATTTCTCTAAACACATTTTTAAAATCGTGATATTGTTGATTAAACTTTTTAGTATTTACTTTTCTTTGTCATGGAGATTGTTATAGCAGTTTTTAATATTTATTCTTGATTATTCTCAACAAAAAACTGCTTGTGTTTTGGTCTACTGTTGGAATATTTTGTGGGTGGGGAACATTCTTTTAAATTCTAAATGTTTCTTTCATATCTACTTTTTTTTCTGCAATGTCTACTTAAAATAATTACACAGGGCGTTAGTAATTATTGGAAGCAGTTAAATGTAACTAAATAATTAACGACCCATTCAAATGCAAAAATATTTTAAAATTAAGATTATATATAAAATGATTATGGTCAGGTATTCCTAAAAAGAAAGTAAATAGTGTTGTTTTTTATTTTATTTTATTTTTCTTATTTATGCTCAATGTTATACTTACGTTAACTCCATTTGTGGATTTAAATTAAATGGCTTTCAAATTAAGAAATTTATTTATTTACTGGATTAACACAATGAGAAATTGTCAGATTGACTTCCAGTTTATATTTCATTTCAGTTTCACTTATTTTTACTTTAAGGATGGGCAGTGAAGAACTGTCAAAATATTCATATTATTATTACACTTACTTACAGCTGCTTAGAATTTTTTTTTTCTTCACTCACCTCCAAAAAATATTTGTCTATACGACTGTATTTCAAAGATATCGCTATCGACAAAAAAATTACAAACAAGTTACACTACACTACACAGTATCACCCTATTATTAGTATATAGGATTATTACAGTACACTGAATTTTATTTATTTATTTTTTTTAACCATAAAAAAACCTCACGTGATCATAGCTGAAAGCACAGCTAGTAAATCTCTAAAACAGAAAACTAAAACCACCATTTAACTGGTCTACTAAATATTGCTTTATTTTTTTCTAATGACCGTTGACCTCTCCTCCTATCATTTTTTTTCTTTTCTTTTTGTGGGTACTGTTGAAAAAAAAGAAATTTGGTCTCTAACACAAAGATTGTTTAAACACGCCCACAAAACGATCGGGGTTACCGTTCTCCTCTCTCCCCCGTTCCATCTTCAATCTACATGGATCTCATTCACTTTTTTTTAGTTTATAGAATTTTGAAATCTAGACAGACGGTTTCTTAGTTTCTAACTAAATACTTACGGATCAACTCAACTAATTCTTTTTTTTATATAGACATTTTTAGTTCTTTTTAACCCGTTCTGTGGTGTACTGTAAATTTTACATAAAACGTACGGTAAATTAGACAAGTTTAGCTTCTTTTTTTTTTTTTTTCCTTTTAGGCACTTTGATTTCTGAGACTTCACTTCTCCCTTCTAATAATTTTTTTGTTCAATATTCAAAGGTCTGACTAATTAAACTCTCTCTCTCTCGAAACATTTTTAACTCTTGACCAATTATTTTGATTATAAATTGTAAAAACCAACATAAATATCTGAATTTCTTTTAAAAACATTCTAAAATTGACAATTGTAATCTTTACTTGTCAAAATTCTTTGGCAAAGAGAGGATGACATATTGTTGAGTGTTGTTTATGATGCTAAAACTAAAAAGGTTGTAAATAGAAACTACATGTAAATTCTGCTATGGTGTACACTGTACAGTACATTATACAACATTGTACTGTCCTAGTCTGGTGTGTACTATTGGCATCATCACACCGGTTAGAATGTGAGGACATTCTCACTGCTTTTACGTTTACCAGTGTCGAAAGTTTTTAAACACCCCCACCTCGTTGCCGCTAAAGTGCTTTTAAAATTTTTCTTTTTTCTTAAATTTCATAATTGTAAAATGAAAATATTTTAATTTGATAAAATTACTTAATGAATTGTGTATGTCGGATTTTAATATAATTCAGTTTTAAATGCGTAGAAAACTTGTGAAATCATACCATATTTTAAAAAACAAACTTTCTTTTCAAACTTTTGGGGGTTTACTTGACCTCATTGTAATTGTATTTGTTTTGATAAATTCGCCTTTAACTCTATTTTTCATTATATGATGACGAAATTACATTTTTTTTTCTTTAGTTTTTCCATTTCTTTTCTAAGCCCCTTTGAAATAAAATACTAATCAAAAATTGATTAGAGAATAGCCAAATTTCTTTTGATGTCTCTGTTGAAGCCTAATCGATCTTGAAAGTAAAAATTTTTTTTTTTTTTTTTTTTACCAGAAATCTAATAATAATTAAAACCTGAAGTGTTTTTATTTTTCATGAAAAATATAATTTTATTTTTATTTTTTTTTTCTAGTCTTGGAATTATTAATTTTTGGAAAAACTATAATCATTAGAGAAAAATGGGTGTTTTTTCTTTCCCAGAGAAAGACATTTTTTAAAAATCAATAATTTTTAAAATTTATGAAGTGTTAGTTTCTTGTATGAATTCCAATCAATCAAAAGCAAAATTGGTCTTTCAATTTCATTCTTGTTAGCAAAAAAGACCGTAAAAATAACGCTGTTTGTATCCGGTTTTTAAAGATTATCCTTTTAGTTTTGATAACTTATAACTTTTTTATTACGTTATGGCCTTTTGGGATGTAGACTACCATGATTTTCCAGATTTTTCTTTGTGAATTTATGACTTATTTTGAAATATAGTGGCGTGGTTTCTATCGGAATAATCCACCTTTAGAACTAGATTGGCTGCTATTCAGGGCTAGATTCCACTCTACTCTATATATTTTTAACCCATGGGAGGGGGAGATAAGAAATAAAACTTGTGCCTTTCCCAAGGGCAATTGTACGAAAGTCGACGCAACAGACTAGATGGCGGGAATTTGAACTCGGCTCGTCGATTTCACTTTCCGTACTAATCACCGTTTCACTACCGTACCCGTACCTACACATAAGAAATTCCCTCAACAAGAAAAGGACTTTCCCTCTCAACATTTTTTTTCCCGCACGAAATTGATTTTCATTGACATTCTGTGAATGTCATGAGTTTTTTACTTTTTTTGTTTATATTTTTTTACAGACTTATTTGGTTATTTTCTAACTAAACACTAAGGTTTTAAGAAGCATATATTTTTTTGGTTCAGCTTACGTTCCAAAAGATTTCTGAATAACAAACACTGAATTACTTCCCTTAATGTTTTTTTTTTTTTTTTTAACTAGCCTTATATTGTGAGTGAACCCTACTTTGTTTTTGAAAAATGCCATGCATTCAAAATAAAAATGAAAAATAGTGTCTGAAATACAATATTTTATATTAAAAATAGTGTCCATTTTTTTTCTTCTCGATTTCGTAAGTAAAAAGCGAAATATACTTCAATATTTGAACAATAAGTGTCAATTTTGCAAAATAAAAATAACCCCAAAAATAGAGGCCTGGGAAATTCTTGCAAAAATCAAATAATTGTCGGATTTTAATAAAAATTTCAGGACTTATTCACATAAATTAATGAAATTATTCTAGAATGTTTTTATGTGTTTTACTTTTACCCCCTACTTGTTTAATTTTTTAGAAATTTTGAGAAATAAGTTTTTACTTTTTTTTTTTTTTTTTTTTTTTTTTTAGTGAAAACCTGCTTTGAATCCTAAAATAAAAAATGCATAAAAATAAGACATTATTTAATTAGAAAAGCTTTTAATTACTTTTATGGTCACTTAGTTTTGTCTTAAGAAAAAAAATTCTTTTCAATGAGTAATTTTTACTTTTTACAAGAATTTTTTTAACTTAAAATTTATATAAAGTTTAAAAATCTCTTAAATTTCTGCATTACTTGGACTTCGTTTTAAATAATAAAAAAAAACTATATTTACTTATAAAATAAATGGAAAACTTACTTCAAAACCTCAAACACCAATATTCTTAAAAGAATATTTTTTTTGTGTGTGTATAAATCTGCCGATTTCTATAGACACAGATGCCCATACACATTATCAGAAAATAAGAGCTACTAATAACTACAGTAAATTTAAAGCCAAAGTATATAAAATTCAATAAAATATTAGATTACAGAATATTTTCCTAAATTCTCAAGATTGAATACTTAAAAACTATATAAAAAAAAAAGGTGCTCACATTGTATTCAATTAAGTTTTTTTTTTTTTTTTTTTTTACAGATATAGCCATCATAGAAAAACATTAGATAAACATCCATGTCTCATCAGGCTGTCAACATCTTAAACAGTTACTGCCATGTTAAAACCAGCATTTCTGCGATATTTTAAACTTAAAGTAAATAATTTGTTTCAAATTAGATTAATTCTACTTTAAATCAGTTAATATCCCTCAAATAAAGTTATTTTTTTTATGTAAACTTTTTTTTTTCTTTCCAGTCAGTTTAAAGTAGTTTTGAAATGGAGCAAAGTATTTTGAATATTGGAAATATTAAATTTAATCTGTTAGCTTGAAATTAAAACTAAAATAAAAACTTTATGAAAGGTTTCATGAATCAGTGGAGGTACCAAGATTAATTTTTTACTTTTTTTTTTCTTTTTCTTTGTCTTAAATAATCTTAATATTTCTAACATAAATAATTTTTCTTCCAAACAAATTTTACTTTTATAAAATAGAAATTTAATTGCTCTTTTAATTTAGTGTTTCTTGCACATTTAAAGCACTTTAATTTTGAAGAGTGAATATATCACTGCTTTATTATTTTTTGTTTTATTCTTCCAAGTATCCAAGACGAAAATACTATTCTTTCAGACATTTAATATATCAATACAATTAGGTATTTTTTACTTCCTGAAAAAGAAATCTTTGCTTTTAAAAATTCTACTGTATTGCTTAATGATTATAAGAAAATGTATAATGTAAAAGAAATATATTATTTGAAAAGATATAGTAATTATATAGTGATTCTCTCTTAACTGCACTATTTCATTTGCTTATTTCCTCATAATTTTATATCGTAATCAAATAAGTAGAAATTTCTTTTGCTTATATATTTTCTGATTTTAAAGTTTTCTTCAATTTCCTACCATAACTTTTCACAATGATGTACTGCTTCATTTCTAACATCAATAAACTAATAATTATCTTTTTGAAAGATTCAAACACCAAGCTTTTACTTACATTTGAATTTGTCCTAATATTTTTATTATGAGTACATTTCAGTTATGTTCTCTAGTCTTCTTCAGGTGCTTGTTGGTCTAGGTAACCAGATTTTGAACTGACCCTTTTATTTAATCTACAATCTTTTGTCTATGGATATCTTTTATTTATTTATAGTACGGCTGGTGGATTCAAATGTTGGTTCATGAATTTGGTGGCATAGTTATTGAGATATCATGCCTGGGCTAGGTAGTTCAAGCATTGTGGAATCAAGCCTAGCAACAACTAACTTTTCAACCCAGAAATTCATACAAAGCTTTTTTGTTGGTGGTGCTGATACTTATTAATAATTCAATATTCTCTTTTTTTTTTTTTTCTTTTTTTTTTTTTTATTATGTATGTAATTATTGGTTTTGTATTAAGTATTTCTCAATAATCCAAAGCTTTTAATTTTAACTTAAATTTATGATTTTCACTTGAATCTGAATCTGAAGAATTTGATATATTGGAAAACTAAAAAACTTTTTTTTTTTTTTTTTTTTTTTGCAATTTGAAAGTGAATTTAAATATTCTTTTTCCTATAAATTAAAATTGGAAAGTCTTTTTTTTTCTTTAGCTTCCTGTGGGAGGAAGGGGATGCTTTTTGACAGTCTGAATTGTAGTTTTAATTTTTAAGTACAAATTTTAAAATAAAATATTGTATAGCTACATATAGTGTGTATGTTGGAAAGATATTTGAAAGATAAATCTGTAATTTTGAGTGACAATGGTTTTAATAAAAATGGAAATTACTTTTCAAGGTGAATAGAAATGTCTACATGCATTTTAAATATTAAAATTTAAAAAAGCAATCTAAGAATTTAATTTATATCTATAATTACCTTTTTTATAGAAAGCTAAGACTTAAAATTACTTTTTTAAAAATGCTACTAAATGTTGCAAAGATTTGAGTGTATGGGAGTAAAAGGTGTTATTGCTGAATATTATTAGAAAGAAGTGATGAGTGAAATTTACAAATTAGAAAAAGATTTCTGTTTGTAAAAAGATAAGATTTCTATATCAACATGTACAATTATAACTTAGTTTTTATTATGCAAACATCTTTTATAAGCAAATAAAATAGCCCAAAATTAAATTTCTTAAACTCAAAATAATATTATGTTGCTAAAAATCTTTATAACAAATGGATAAGCTAATCATTTTTTTTTAAAATGTTTGCTATGATTGTTTTACATTTTTGTTCATGTCAATTACAAGATAGAACAATACATGTTAAAATTCTTGATGTCCTTAATCTTTAGAAATGTGTTAAACTATTAAATAAACAGAAACAAGTTTTTCAATTCACATCATAAAATGAATGAACATGTATTTGTTTTTGTTTTTTTTCTTGTTTTTTTTTTCTGGTGAGAAAAATGTAGAGTTCACATAATAATGGCCAGTTTTGCTAAAAATGTAGTTGTTAGTCTTGAAAGAATTTAATGTCATTGTGTGTGTTTTGTTTTTTTTGTGTATATATATATATATATATATATATATATATATATATATATATATATATATATATATATATATATCTTTTAAAGGAGAAATCTAACAGTTATAACAAAATAGGCAGACAAATATTAACTTTTCAAAAATCATAGTGATATTCTTGGATATTTATCTGATATTTTAGTTTATAAACAAAGGATAATAAAATAGGTTAATGTCTTTCCAGATGACTTTTTTTACTCCCCAACATTTTCCTGTTTATCTATTTTTTAATCTGTTTCTTTAAGACCTAGTCAATCGAAACTTTCCACAGATTTTTTTTTTTTTTTTTATCTGAATTACCATAACTTCTTGGTATACAAAAATCATGAAGTATTTTTTTCCATTACCTACTCCAGGTTTGAATTGTCCTTCTTGTAGAATGGCTGCTAGACAGCCCACTCTGCTCTGATATTTGTTCTGTAGTTCAGGGAGAAATGGATTCATGACTTTTTTGAATTTATTGCTGTGAACTTAACAACTTTTTACTTTCTGCATGAATTGTTGTTAGATTCACATTTTTATTCTTACAACTGTTCAGTTATTCTGAATTGGAATAAAGATGGAAATATTAACAAAATCAAAGAGACTTGATTGTAAATCAAATATTGATTAGCTACAAGGATGTTTTTCACATTTGCTTTCATCCTTTCTACATGTAGATAATGTTATGAGGATGATGGCAATAAACATGGAAATATAACAATCCCACTAATTACTGATTTGTAAAATATTTTAAATTGATTTGATTCTTTAATACTTTTAACTTAAAATTTGGTTAATAATAAATTTTTATTCCACCATCAATTATGTGTGTGGAAAATGACTTTAGTTACAGAGATGAGTAATGAAGTCTGTTGCAGTAAGTTAAAATTTTGCTTATGTGTACTAGTTAAAATGTAACCGCTGTTAAAAAAAAAAAAAAATGCAACTGGTTTTTCTTCTCCAGTTCAGAATTTGCTGTGTCATGGAGTTTCTGAAAAAATTTTTTGTCCAACCAAAAAGCTCTTCCAAAACATTCTGTTAACTGAGTCAGGAGCTTTCTGTGTCTGTACAACTAAATGGTTTGACAGATGTTTTGAGTCTTAATCATGATATGATTTAAATATAAACAGCTGGTAGAATAAATCTGCAGTATATCCTTATATATCCTTTTAGTATTTGCTGCATTACTATAATGTAAACATTAGTGACAGAAAGTTGGCATATTTATTAAATAAACTGATTGTTATATAAACTACATGTAACAAAATAACATTTTCAAGATGTTCTAACTTTTGTTTTAATTTTAAAGTATACTTATTTTTACCAAATGTAAGTTTTTGTACACCCAGAACTCTCCCTCTCTCTCTCTTCTCTCTATATATATATAATATATATATATATATATATATATATTTTAACTTTAAGATTATTGCACAAACTTTCATAACTGAACCAATAAGCTGTCAGATCCACATACATCAAAACCGAAGGGAGAGTCCATTATTATATTAGTTGTGCCAAACAGTGAGGAACAAAATGCATATTTATTATTGGTATAAATTTTTAGCTGTTTTACATTGAGCAGTGTTGTATATTGCCATCATCGTGCACCATTATGAGATAAGCAACTCGTAAAAAACTAAAATAATTTTATTTATAACCCAACATTTTTATTATTTGATGTTCAAATTTAATAGTGGACACTTCTTATTTGAAATAGATGCCCCATTTTTTTATTTAGTAAACAGTGTATACAGTGTTTATCAGCCTGTGCATTCAAGAAATATAGAGTAAAAAGCTTACTGTGAAGTCCTTTGTGGCCAAGCAGTAAAGCTTACTGGGTCAAACTAAAGAGTAGTTTTCTCTTACAAAGGAAGATGCAGGTTCTATTCCTATTCACATTTTCTTTACTAAGATTTCACAATTGTGTGCTGATGTAATATGCACTGTCTAATAAATAAAAATAGGGCATATATTTCAAGTAAAATGCTCACTGTAACATTTGAAAATATAGTGATTTTCTTAGCACGGCTTAGATGTGGCACAAGGCTGAAAGTATGGGGCACCCAATGAGGATCAAACTCACTACTTGGTCATAACTGATCTAGCAAGACAAGCTTTCTAACCATTACACCACATCAGTTAATGAAGTTATTTGGTAATCAGTATGGATAATTCCAAGGAGGATATAATCCAGACAGCTCAATGTAAAACACAGCAAATATTAATCATATTAAGAAACAGACAACTTTAAGGGTTCATGAGGTTATAATTTATTTCCTTAGGACCGGGATTTTGGTCCTAATTCTTCAGATCTGTTTTCATCTAGAACCAAAATCCTGGTTCTAAGGAAATAAATAATAATATATATATATATATATATATATATATATATACACTGATTTATTAATTTAAAAACACTTATAACTAGGTATCTCCAAAGATAAATGAGCATATATGATGGGGAAATGTCCCAAAATTAACAAAAAAAGTTTTATCATAATCTTTATTAAGAGGGGAAATCAAAAGATTTTTTGATGATTAAATTGCTTTTTTAATTTTTTTTTTTAAGAACCTTCGATATTTTTTCCATAAATTAGTATGTGAAATTTGATCTTTTTGTGGTGTAAAACACATTGATTTGGAAATTCTTGCAAAAGTCAGATAATTGCCAGATTTTAATGAAACTTTCAGGACTTTTGCACAAATATTTTTTTTTTTTTTTTTTGTTAGAAAGTTTCAACAATTGACCAAAACTTATACAATAATTGTTTTGATCACTTGATAGACGAAATACTAATAGGCCAATATATTATGTTGTATTCTGGACATTTTTAGTCTGCAACTTTGTTTCATAAATGCAAAATTTAATGCTGCAGCAGGGAAGTGTTTTTTAATTTTATTTTTATCTGATTTTTTTCTAAACAAAACTAGCATTTTTTTTCCCCCAATAAGTGGCCATACCATCAATGAAGCTCCTTGTCTTGATACATATTGGGTCTAAAGGTTACTCTACATTTCAATGGAATGTGTATATTCATGCCATCACAAAAGATGCTAGCAGACTGATCAATTCCTTGTATTGCTCAAGAAAATACCTAACTCTTGCTGCCTTGCTCTCTTTACAAAAATTGGATAAAGGATGTATTATGGCTGGCATATCTGGGCTGGTGCTGCCAAATCCTCACTGTTCAGTCTTGACATAGTTCAAAAGCAATTACACAGCCTTGTGGAAGATGAATTATTTACCATCCTACCCCGCCCTTGTCCCATAGATAAAATGGTACTAGCTTCTTGCTACTCTTTTACTACAATACTATGGCAAATGTTCAATTACATTTGTCACTGAGGACCTGCTATGCCATGTTCACAGTGGCAAATCATCTGTTAAGGAGTTAGTTCCAGACAAAACAGCTTCTTCCCCCAGAATTTACTTTGTGGAACACTTTTTTTTTTTTTTTTTTTTTTTTTTTTTTATTTATTTAATGCAAAAGAAAGCAATAAAGCCACTGAGTGTAAAAGAATATGAGAAAAAGAAAAACATTGAGAGATCGATAAAAGAACAAAAATTAGAATAGATTGAGGTCTTATTACTATATAAAACTCTGAACTTTGTATCTGGTATGTTTGCCAGAAGTCATATATACTTGCAAAAAGAAAGATGTAAATTTATTATCATGTTGGAAGTGTGGGATGGTGCCAATTTTCTTACGAGAAAGTGTATAAAACACACAAAATCCTTCCCCAAACCGGATACGCATAGCTGTCATCAAGGTCCCCTCACAATTGTGAACTTCACAACCTCATGTTAAAAGTGAGTGCTGACAAACTTCAAAGAGACTGCTTCAGACTATGGCAATACTGTTTACAGTAAGAAACAACTTCTATCTCTTGGTTGCTCTTTACTATGAACCATGCATACATGTTGACTTTTCACACACGCACACACATAACATTTCATTGTTTCTCACATACATACACAAAGAGAATTTATATTTTATTTCAGAATTTTATTAACCCAAACAAAAAGACATTACTTTCCAATCTATGATCAATTGTTTGTATTCTTGTTATATTAAATTAATATTCATTTGTTGAAACTTGTCTTTTCTGCTGAATTTTATTCTTTCAATGAAAATCGTTTGATTATCCTAAACGGCTGAATTACGTGCAGCCCCACAACAATATCTTATGTTTTTGTATCGAATCCCAACACTCCAAATTTTGACATTCCAAGCTCTTATTGTTCCACTTTCTTCAAACAATTTTTTTAATGTTGAAATCAACTTCAATAACTGCAAATAAATGTATTTTTAAAATATCTTTACATTTTCATGAAGTGTTTGAAAGTAAACAGTAAACACAACAAGGTTGACCCAGCAGGTCACAGGTGGTCTAGTTCCATTTAAATGTTTGAAGATCAAAGTCGACGGGAAAGTTCTACAAGCAAGAAGTGTAAGAAGAAACTGTTCTAGCGATTTTCAAGTGTAAAATGACATCTAGCCACACACTTAAATTAGTACATTTCAGCTACCAAAGAGGAAAACTCATTAGAACAATTACCATGAAAATATTTATAAAAAGGCACAGAATCTGTTAGAGCAGTGGGGAAAGTGACTGAAGTTGAGGCATCAGGTCAGGACTGATAATATTTTCAATTATTCTTTGGATTTTATCAAGTATCTCTAAATACTTAGCAAACTCCTGAAAGGATGAACACTACAATCTTAACTTCAAGTCTAGAGTCAACCAATATTTATCATACTCATAATATGCACTTCATGCTTTCTCCTTCCCCCTCCCTTACAACAATCACACTCACTAAATCTCTACCATTAATGGCTTTTGAGCCTTGTATTGGGTCAACTAAAGTATCCTTCCCCCACTCTCTCTCACTTAACATTACATTTTTAATGTTTGTACTAGGTGTTTTGTGCTCTCAAAAGTTACTCATCTTACAATTTCTGTTTCAATAATTTGTTACATAAAAATGTGACATTTTTAAATTACATAAAAATGTGACCTTTTTTAATATTACATAAAAAATGTGACCTTTTTTTAATATTACAATACATAAAAAATGTGACATTTCTGTAGAACTACAGAATTTCAAAAACGTTTTTATTTCTTGTTACTTGTTTTAAAATTTTTAACCTAAAAATTGAATAATGCAAATTTAATTCGCAATGATTTCGTAAATTTTGGAAATAAACATAAAAATTAATGAATGCTACTTTTTTTATTTCTATATTTAAATTTTTATGCCATGTAAAATAAATATATCACAATTCTTAACGAAATTAAAATTTGTTCTAAATATCTGAAATAAAGTTTTGAAATCAAATAGAAATGAATTACATACTTTCCAAAATTTTCTTAATTGAAAGGTAAGTTAAAGATAAAAAAAAAAGTATATAAAATAAATACTATAGTATTGAATCATTAAAGTGGAATCTTCATTTCACGTTTAGAAACATCTTATGAATATGAAAGTAATACTGAAAGTGAATTGTAATGCAAAGCTTTTGTCTTTTTATTTATTTCTATGCCAATTAAAAGTAAAACTATTTCAATTTTGCTTCTTGTAATGGGTTTTTTTTTTTTTTTTTTTTTTCTTGGAATGACGTAGTTATGATCCTGATGTTAAAACATTGCTGTGTCAGTGAGTAGGTAAAAAAATGGGATAGCTTTCTTCTAGCTTAACTTTTTTTCACTATGAAAATTTTTCATAAATATAATTGTTTTACTTTTACAGTTTTACTGTCAGTGTCAATGGACAAGAAAATGGAATGCTACCTTAAGTCTCTATATAAAAACTGTCTGTTTTTGTTTTGTTTTGTTTTTTTTTGTTTTTGTTTTTTTATCAAATTTTGTAAAGCTTCATCTCTGAGAATTAGAAAGGACGATGAAATTTTTTTCTTTTTAAACTATATTCAATTGTATAAAAAAAATCTACATTTTTTAGTTGTAATGTGATTATTGAAGTCATTTGCAGTCCATAAGCTTCTAAAAATATTTTTTTAAAACATGTTGCAGTGTTTAACTTTTTTCCTATTTTATAAACTTTTCAAATTTTAACAGTTGTTGCTCTGTTTTGGTTGCGACTGCAAGAAATCAAAAAAGAATTTTATATATATATATATATATATATATATATATATATATATAAACTTACCTCCTTGCTTCACTGGCAGCAGCATTACGTTATCGTTAAATAAAGTATTACAATTCTTATGCAATATTCCTCGATACTTTTATAAATGTTTGTGCTTATCAGTACTTATTTTTTCATATTTTCTACAAGGGGCATGTTTACTAGGAATTATTTCCCTTGCCTAATCACCGTTTTGCAATTCCCGGTGTATTTTTTTTATCTATTCTTTCCGTTTATGACTAAAAAATATTACCCTCTTTCATTAAAAAATTTTTGGTGGGATCATACGAAAAAAAATATTTCAAACAATTTTTTTTTTTTTTTTTTTTTTGAAGCATCGGGGTAACAACAATTATCGGCACAACAAATAACATAGACGACACCACGAGCCGACTTTAAAAGACGGTAAAATTTATTGACAAGACAACACACACAAAAAAAAAAAAAATTACTGCATTTGCATAAATTGAGGGTTTTTTTTTTTTGTGTGTGTGTGTGTGCGCACGCGTCTAATGATGGCCAATATGTAAAATTCTGAATATGTAAAATTCTGAATATTTTATTTTCAATGAAGATTTAGTAAACTTTTCTTGTTTGAAGAAAATTTGTGATTTCTTTTTCTTATAAAAGCAAAGATTTTAGCTGTTAGATTAACTACACCAGCCGAAGATCTTTGCAGTGGAAGCGACTGTTTCACTTATCGTCAGCGCTGATGGGTATTCTAAATTCTTCTGTGTCATTTTCCTTCTGGACTACGGTGAGCTGAATTCCTGTATAGCAGCTTGTTGTCGACTCCAAATTATCAAACAGGTAGGCTCTGAACATGGTCCTTGCAATTTGGAGAGAAACGCTCCATTACTTAGGTGCTAATACCCTTGAGAAAGATATGAATCCTCTTCTTCTCCCCCCAGCTATGACAACTAGTTTACTGCAGAAAGAAATGGCAACCACCTGTGGGAAAAGATATCTGCCTCGTCGATCATGTATCACATATGGCACATAACTAAATGAGCACAAATGCTGCTGTTTAAGCACTAATCAGAACGGACCATAAATATTTTGAAATTTAAAACAAGAAGCCCATCAAAGAATCTGCTTATCTAGGTACCTCCATTATTTCGGCATAAATTTTTGATGCCTAAAGTTTAAAATGAATTTTTAAAAATGAAAAAAAAACATTCTTGAAGATTTCATTTTAGCTTTAATTGAAAGCTAAATGATTAAATTTATTATTTCCATTATGATTAAGTAAAATATTCTGGTATATTTCAGATAGAAATTATTATATAAATTGGAATGTCAAATTTAATTTCAATTTCTTAAGTGGCCATTTTCTTAAAATTAAGAAATTTGTAAACAAAACAAATTTATCAATTTTTAAAATTCTCCCCCCCCCAAAAAAAAAATACATATATATAAAGTTAATCTGATTTGAAATAAATATTACTTACTTATAACATAAAAAAAGTAATATAGAACCATTTATTTAATGATTGGTACTGTTTACTGAGCCAATAATTGAATGAAAAAGTGATGACAGCTAGTTATGGATGACCCAAATTGACAAATTTCTGAAAACTAATTTCAAATATGAATGAAATAAAGTTTAAAAATGATTTAAATTTATTAAACATTAGTTTTAAATTAAACGTCCTTATCAAAATAACTGTCAGTAAAAGGAATAAACTGAAAAAATTAAAAAGAAATTATGAAAAAGAAAATTTCATTTCTCCTTAAAGTTTAAAAAAAATTTACTCAATTGAAGTATGACCCACACTAATGTAAATACATAAAATAAAAATATTTAGCAAAATAGTAATTGAAAAAGTAAAATTTACTTTAAATTTTAAACTTTTAAAACTGAAGCGAAAACCTGTTGAAACGTAAATAGTAACAAACAAACATGTTAAAAAAAAAAAAAAAAAAAAATTTTACAAAATTTCATTCATTTGTGATAATAACAAACCTTTTGACAGTAAAACTTTATTTTTTAAGTTTGTGGCCTTTTTCATTATGCTATGCTGTTTTCCCGCAAAAAAGTGGAGGTACCTATGCTTGTCTCTGAAAGCTCATAACTTAAGTTTCTTATGATTTTCCATGAAGAATATCAAAGAATAAAACATTCAGCTTATTTGGGGGTAGCAATAAATTGTGTATATTCAATAAAACTTAGGTACTGCCATTAATTTGCAGAAAAAAAGCATACCATGATGAAAAAAAAATGTGCCAAACTTAATAAAACAAAATCTTTATTATTAAGAGGCAAAACCAAAGTATTTTGTTTATTTAATTATATTTAAATTCTTTTTAGAACATTTGAAATTTTGGTTAAAAAAATTTTTTTTTTTTTTTTTTTTTTTTTTTTTTTTTTTCCATCAACAGGGAAGGGCTCAATATTATATCAAATATTAAATTTTAGCATTTTTATGAAAAATACATTGATGTGGAAATTCTTGCAAAAATCAAATAATTGTCATAATTTAATTAAACTTTCAGGACTTATTCACAAATGAATTAAATTATTCCAGAAATTTTTTTTTTTTTTTTTTTTTAAAAAAACATCTGCCCAACACTCTCTTATTTAATTTTAATTAATTTGAAAAAACTGAATTTTGACTTGCTTAATGTTGATATTAGTTAAAAGCAAATATATATATATATATATATATATAGGAAACAGAAACACCAGTTGCTGAAAATCTGGTCTGAATTGTAAAATAAAAAAATGCAATAAAATTAAGACATTATTTGATTAGAAAAATTTTTTTTTTTTTCTTTTTTTTTTTTTTTCTTTTTTTTTTTTTTTTTTTTGCACATGTTGAAAATATGGAATTGTCTTGCAGAATATTGCAAAGACTGCCTAACAAAACCAAACAGAAGCAAAATATCAAGTTTACCCATCCCAGAGGGTGTTACATTAGCTGTCTTCTAGTCCTTTTCCCAGTTGTGAAAAATCTAAAATATGCAGGGAGTGGATATCTGTCTCTACGTCTCTATTTGGTTGGATTGATGCGAGTTTGTGACCCTAGGTTTCACGCTTTTGCGATTGTCAGACAAACAAAATATATTAGCTCTCTGATATTGAGCACTTTCTAATAAGTACTGCGCATATAATATATAAATAATTATATATACATACACACTTTTCATATATATCTATATCGATCTCTATAGATATCTATCGATCTCTATAGATATCTATCGATCTCTATAGATATCTATCGATCTCTATAGATATCTATCGATCTCTATAGATATCTATCGATCTCTATAGATATCTATAGATATCTATAGATCTCTATAGATATCTATCGATCTCTATAGATATCTATCGATCTCTATAGATATCTATCGATCTCTATAGATATCTATCGATCTCTATAGATATCTATCGATAGATATAGATATCTCTGTATATGTATATTTGTATCTATATATATCTAGACTCTTCCTCTCTCATATTGGTATCTCATACCAATCCCCTCAGTGGGTGTTAACAACTTCTCTGTCTTTCTCATACATTCATCTCCGCCTATCACTCCTGCTACCACTTGGCCAATGATTTCTTGGCAGTGAGGGTGTGGCTAGGTTGGCCCTCTTAAAATTATTCCAGAATTTTGTTTACAAAATCCTTTTTTTTTTTTTTTTTTTTTTTCCTTTTCCTTCAGCCAAAACATTTACAAATCCCAGATTGCCAATTAATTCTTATCACATCTTGATTTTGGGGACACCCAAATCCACTTAGCCCAAACTTCTACCGACTCATTAACCATTGTCAAAATCTGACACCTGGTCTCTCCGCTAGTCAACTTTTAATTGGGTGGTCGTGTTTACCTGAGAATCAAATTCTTTATTTTTCTCCTGCCTTAAAATTCTCTTATCACCAGATGCTCATTTTCAAGACGCTATATCTGACGTCAACAGTTTGAATAAGCAATAATAATGAATCCCTTTTCGATTTTCCTTCTCATATCAAGATTCGTGCATATACCAGATAGCTTTCTTTGCTGGAACCAGGAATTAGAATAAAATATCTCTGAAAGATAATTAATATCTATTCTCCAGGTTGGCCTCAAGCCAAAATTTTTTTATGGCCGCATGCATCGGTTGGCTTTGTTTCTCTTTCAGAATTCTGTTTTGTTTAGCGTGTCACTCCCTTATCGTGACATTAATTAATTTTGACAGAATCACAATCTCGCTTTTTCTCACGGATTTTCTGTCTTTTGCGAAAAGTATCATTTTTTTGTAAATAAAATAAATTCTTTTTAATGTCGCTCAGTCTATCTTTCAATATAGCTCTTTCTTGCCTTAAGTATTTCCTGTTTTTAATTTCTATGGTTAATTAGTTAGCCAGTTACTATAGCTAAACAGTGTCGCACATATTCCCCCCCCCCCTAAAATTTATCAAATTTTCTGTTTGTGTATTATATCATCTTATCAATACAAGCTGTATACCAACATGCTTATCTTAGCTATAATAAGAAATTCTGCCTAACATTAATATACTAGCTCAACTGAAAACTTCATAATATAGAAATTTTTTTTTCTCTTATCTGTAAATTTTCATCTAGTGAGGTACATTTCTGATTCACTACCAATCTAATATTTTGTTTGGATTATAAATTTACATCACTTGGGAATAAAATATTACATTTTACTTTTTCCCCTTAACAATTATAATGAATGAACACTATAAAAGTAAGCATCTATTTATCTTGTGAGATAAAGGTAGCATTCAGTTTGGTTAAAATTCATTCCTTTGGTGGTGAGACTGACATGACCTCTCCAGGGCGCAGGCTTGGGTGATGATATATAGAGGTTGTATACTCCCCAGACAAGATGCTTCCCTCTCACCAATAACATCCAAAAGAATACAGGGTATTATATTTGGCTTGGCTGTAGGAGTTGCTGGAAAACTGTCGATGTTGACAGCCAACTGTCTTTGGGGTTCCATTCTGGGATTTCTGTATGTATTTACCTCCAAAGCCTTTTCTGTATTTGGATATGCCCACAAGGCAGCAGATTTAAAATCAGGGTTTTCCTTCCTCTAGGTGGAATATCTTCCTGGTGTATCAGGCTCCATCTACACTATATAAATAGGTGGGCACTATTTGGCAAAAGAAAATGTTTGAATGGCTAGAGAGATGTTTCTTAGGTTTTTAACTTTTGAGCTTGAGGATATTTTCTTGTAGTTTCATCCAATTCTTCTTTTTTTTTTCTTTTTTTCTTCCCCAAATTGTTTACTATTTCTAAATCAAAATGTAATTGTTTATGGTCAATACCCTTACAAGAGACATGCTGGTATAAAGATTATTTGTATAGGTTTAACCCTATAGCTTTTCAACACATTCAACCCCCCCCCCCCATAAGCATCGGCTCTGTCTCATTGTTTGTTTGACTTCCTTGTTTATTTGCAATGATGCTCTTGTTGCGAACATTGAACGCCGGGGTCTTCATTTTTGTTGTGGATGTGCGTTGGAGAGGAATAGGTTTGAATTATCAGAAGGCTCAAAATTGTGTGTGTTCAATAATCTTCCATCCACAACAATTAATACAAGACATACAATAATTATTCAAAAACATAACATTGTTTCAAAACATAACAATTGAATTTATTAGTGTTTGATAAACATGCATGAATACTGAGTGAAAAGGTTAGACAGAGTTGTGTCTCTTAGACTAGGTAATATTTGTACCTAAGCTCATAAAGTAGAAGTTGATTATTAAACTGTAGTTTAGAAGAATAAAGTTTCTTTAGCATGTTTGGAATTGTGTATTGTACAAGTTGGTAAAAGTTCAGAAGAGATTTCAGAGTTCATACTTGCGTGAATGTTGGTAATGGTTTTTAACGTCTGACTGCATTAGTTAAGACTGGAGTTCTTGAAGATTACATCTTGGCAGCAAGGAATGAGATGTGAGACAGTTTACACATGTTTTGTTTTTATAATTTTGTTGTACCACGTGACAGGCTCAGATGGAAAATGCGGGAAAACAGATTTGTCGCATGGGGGTGATTTGATTGGTCGGAACTGATTAATCAGCGAGCTAGATTGAAGGTGATTAACCAATGAATGCTTGTCATATATTCACTTACAGGGAATAGTTTATTTACCCACGCAGGGGTGACTGGCTCACATGGAAGATTCCACTCTCTCATATACTGTGGTAGAGTATATACAGAGTGAGATGTATGAACTGAGAACTGATATTTACAGGGCCGGTTGAATGCTAAATGGTTAATAGAACAAAAGTAATAATTTTACAGAAGGGTGTATAGGGTGTGAGGCATAGGTCTTAAAATGAAGAGTTGATTTGCCTATAGCAAGAAGATTAATGAGGGATGATAATGACTAGGAATCATGGGTAATTTTAACAAAACAAGGTAAAGAATTTATTCATAAATTTGCATGCTTGAAATAGTGTCATAGTATATAGTTTTCATAAATTGTCATGAAGAGAAAATGTTACTACAACAGATTATGATCTGACAAAATAATATTCAAAAATGTTTAAGACAAGAGTAAGAGTTTGTTGCTCACTGAAGGGATATGGCTTGCATACATTCAAAAGTAGATAGTTTGAAATACTTAGCTTTCTTGGATTGAAGAAAGAAAATTCTTTTGAAGTGCTGGTTAGAGGCTGATAATATAATTGGCAAGTAATTTTACACTGGCAAGAACATCAAAGCTGGTTGCAAGGGAACTGAAACAAAACTTACTCCAAACACTCTAATTTAATTTCATATTTCATATCAAAGAACTTTGTGTAGTCTCATGAATTTCTTTCCTTCTTCTTGGCTGACCAGCTAATTTCTGTGAAGGTAAGGTTTTCATTGGTCCAAAACAATTTCACATAGGATTGCAATTTTTTTTTTTTTCTTCTACAACTTTGGTTAATTCCTGTGAAAGGCAAAAATCTTACATTTACTCACAAATTTCTTTCCTTTTTTTTCTCAGTCCTTCAAAATTGAAAGAGTTATTTCACACTCACTACAGGTGAACTAAAAGGGGGGGAAAAAAAGTCTGCTCTCAGTGTCTACAACTCCATACAGGTGTAGCAGAAAACTTTCTAAAAAAAAAAAAAAAAAGTTTTTTTTTTGTTTTTTTTTCAAGGCAGATAAAGAGAAAGTAATAATTGCTGATGTAAAAGTATTTTTCTTATAAACTTGCAGTCTTCTATCTAGAGCAAAAAACAGTCTGAAAATTTGCATTTTCCCTTAAGTTTGATATATTTGTCTTAAGTGCACATATCTTCAAATGAATAATCTCTTAAAAGTTTACTCATCTCAGTTTGTCATTAAAATTGCAGTATAATTGGAAGTGAAGTCGGCCCATATTCTTCATATTTTGCTTGAAAATGTTATTGGAAAACGTCAAAGAATATTGGATAAATTTATAGGAACCAAATTTTTATGAGTATTCTAATGTGATCCACTTTTAATGCTATCATAAAAGGTGCAAACTTTGTCTTAGATAAAAATTTATATCTTCTGAATGTTACAGAAATAAATGTGAATATAAACAATAGAAAGTATATAAAATAACTATGCATGGGTGTAAGTTTAACTGGAAGCTGACAATATCCTGCTAAAGAGGCAAATTTCAATAGTTCATTTGTTTTTAGTTCGTTTGTTTTTTAGTTTAAATCAATAGCTGTGTCATTTAAAATTGTCACGGATATACTTAAGTGTTTTGAGCCAATCCTTCTGAATTTTATGCCTTTTCTATAAGGCATAAACCATATCCTTGTGTTCAGTGATAAAAAGTTGATATTTATATACTTTAATCCTGAAAAAGACTTGACCTAAAATATTCAAAGTTTTGGTTACAAACAAAACTTTCTTTTTTCTTTCTTTCTTTTTTTTTTATGTTGGGCATATTCTATCTTTGTAAATATGAGATCTTAAAACTTTAATAGTGTTAGAATTAAATGTATTGTCTTGCAAAGGTTTAATATGGTAAATGGTAGCTTGACTTAAAAATAAAAATTGTTTAATTTGTTCCCTTGAAAATATAGTTGTTCATAAATTTGTGGAAAAATACCTCTTATAACGAATTATGACCATTGTTTTTAATAATTTTAATAAAACCCAAACATGAAATTGGATTTATGCATTCACTTTTTTTCTCAAGAATTGACAACAAAAATACTAAAGACTATTAGATATACTTAAAAGAAAAATGTTATAGGTTTATAAAAATATGTGAACCAACTATAATGCAATAGTTATCATTTCATAAAGAAATAACTATGAAAAAACATTTTTTATTCATAAATTTATAAACTTCTTTAAATAGGGACCTCCACTAAATTTTGAATATCTAATAGTTAAAATGAATTTTTAAAAATGAAAAAGCTTTCTTTTTAGCTTTAATTGAAAGTTAAATGATTAAATTTAGTATTTTTAGTAAGCAAAATACTCTGGTACCTTTTAAATAGAAATTATATTGATTGGAGTCTCAACTTTTTGGTCACTTTCAGAAAATTGATAAATATCTGCTATTTTGATAAATTTGGAAACAAAAGTTAATACTCAGTTTTAAAAATATTCCAAGAATAAATATATATTTGTGACACATTATTTGAGGGAAATTAGCAAATTTAAAATTAAATTAATCTGGTTTGAAACAAATATTACTTATAGCAGAGAACATAGTATACAAGCATTTCTTAACAACGGTGTCTTGTTTTTCTGATTTGTTTATCAATTGATTGGTAGCCAAAGGTGTTGAAAAGCAAAGTATGGTGACCAGAAATTAACATAAATTTATGAAATCTAAGTGAATGCTTTGTTTTCGGTTTTTAACTACCTAGTAATTTTTGACAATAACATTTAATCCAATATTTTATTGAATTCAGTTATTTATTTATAGCCTTATGTTTTTATCCAAATAACTATCACAAAAAAGAATAAACTTAAAAAAGAAAATGTAAAAAAAAAAACTACTAACAAAAAAAAAGACATTTTTATAAAATAGGAGTTAAAGTAAAAATATTTTGAAAGGAAATTTCAAAATGGTATGCAAATTAAAAATAAGAACTTCAAATAGAAATTGAATAAGAAAGATTTAATTTGTTAAAGTAAAAATTATTTTTTAAGTAGAATTATATTGGGTTTCATCTCCAGGCTACTTAATTGAAGTATAACCCACACAAAAATAAATACATAAAATAAAAATGTTTAGTGAAATAGGAATTAAAAAAAGTAAAAATTACTTTAAATTTTAAAGTTTAAAATTTTGAAGGGGGTGATTTGCAAAGCCTGTTGATGAAATACAGATGAAAGAATTTCTGATGGCAAGATTTTTAGGGAGGGTGATTCTTAAAGCGTGTGACCAACATCCATACTTAGAAAAATGAGAATGTTTCTACATTAAAAAAGTACAAATTATTTTTGAAATATTGGGAGTAAACTACTTTTAAGGTTTTCAATTTTTGCTTCATAAATATAGTTTTCACTTAATAACAATATCACCTAACCAGACTGAAGTAATGCAGAATTTTAAACAATTTAAATTATTAGAATAAAATTTTTTTTTAAATTAAAACAATTCATTAGTCATCAAAACAAAATTTTTCTTGACATTAGGGTCCTTAATAAATCTTATTTATAAAAGCAATTAAAAGCTTTTCTCATCGATATCATAGTTTTAATGCATTTTTTATTTTACGATTCAGAGCAGATTTTTGGTAACTGGGGGGTCCTGTTTTATAAAAGAAAACTGATTTAAATTTTCCAAGGAGTCCAGCTTTTAACCTGTAAAACAAATTTTAAGATTGCAATTTAATTTCTTGAAATTTCATGAAATTAACCAAGTGGGGAATAATGAATGTTAAAAAAAAAAAAATAACCAAAATTTCAAACATTAAATCATATAGACAAGTAAAAATAAAAAAAAAAAAAGTCCAGATCTTCATTTACATTATTAAAAATGAAAATTTGCTAAAAAAAAAAAAGAAATTTTTTTCTTTTTAAGGTGATAAAGACACTAGAAATAAATATGAAAATTTTAACAAAAGCATTTTTGCTAATAAATTAGCAACTTTCAAAAAGTCCTTTAAGCTTTCTGCTTTTTTAATACAAAAAAATGAAGAAATCTTTGGCACTGCCACTTAGTCTTCTAATTTTTCTTTATTTTTTTTTGTCTCAGTAAACTTAAGTTTCTCTCAATATTATAAAATATGAAATTCAAATATTTCTATTTTGCTAAATTTAATACTTCAACATTAACAAATAGGAAACATTTATCAATCTTACACGTTTCACTTTTATTAAAGCTTCATCAGAGATTGAAAGAAAATAGACAGAATTTTGATATTTTCAATTTTGTTTGGTTCAGTTCTCATTGGTCAGTCATGTATAATGTGCATTAAAAATAGATAATTCTATATGTATGTAAGTTTGTAAAAAAAAAAAAAATCTAATATAGGCATATTAGATTGGGGGGGGGACATTGAGTGGTAATGTGTATTCATAATTGTTAATGCATAACAATAAGTATTAGTAACACACAAAATTGTATCCCACTACTAAACACTTTAATTTATGCCTGATGTTTAAAAAGATGGTGAAATTTAAATATTTGTAAACAAATGATAGAAAAATATACTTGTTCTGTTCACTGAGATATGATAAAGGGGGGGAGGTTTTTCAATTAACAAATATATAACATTCATATCATCTGAAACCAATACTTATAGATATTTGTATGTATAATAAAAATATTTTTATGCATATATATTCTATGTATAATAAATATCTGGGCAATTTTTTTGCCTTTGTGCGCACAAAAGGACCATTATTTCCCTTGGCAATGCTATTACTGTATATCTTTCTTGATTACATCGGAAATGTTATTTCCAAGATTGTAAAGAATATATAAACCAATTACAATGTGATATTTATTATTCTTATTTATAAAGAATTATTTACCATTTCAATAACAAATAAATATGAAAGAAAATCTTTTTATTCAAAAAGTTATAAAAAAAAAATCACAATTATCAAGATCTGTAATAGAAAGAAATGCTCTCGACCTAATTTAGTGAATTTATATAGTGAGAACAAATGAAAGAAATGCCTGGAAAATGCTTCTTTTTTTCTTTTTTTTTTTTTTTTTTTTTTTTAATTTATAATTAATCACATGTTGCATATTTATTTAAAATTTCTAGTTCAGACATTTTTATAAATTTATGAATAAAACATTTATTTTTTATAAAATAGTAAATATTTTATTGGTTCACATTTTTACAATCTTTAAATATATAATTATTTTTGGAAATAAGCAATCTAATAGTGCTTAACATCTTTGCTGTCAATTTTCAAGAATAAAAAGAAATGTATAAATCTACTTTCATATGTTTTTGAGTTTGATTAAAATTCTAATCGTTTCTTTTTTAAACAAACACTGCTGAGGGAGTCAGGTGTATACAGTAATAGTGGGGTTAAGAAACACCCCCCTTTTTTTTTTTTTTTTTTTTTTTTTGTGGGCACACCATCAGTTATTTCTAAAGTGCCTATTTTTTTTTCCTTTTTTTTCTTAACTGATTGACATTTCTAAAAGAACCATGTTTGTTATAAAAGCTTCATTTATTATTTTAGATATTCTCTTCACAGTAAATTTAGTCTTGCGTTTACAAAGTAGATATCTTAGTAAAATTTAGTTATTACCATTTACTTTTTTATTTATTTTTTTTACCTTGGCTTAAACCGATTCTGAAAGGTATTTACATTATTTACATGTCCTCATCTTTCTTATAACATATCAGCTGTTGCACCCTCCAGCCTTCTTCATGTATCTCTCAACCAGAGTAACATTTAAGAAATTTGGAACTGAACTGTTGTTTTTATTAGTACTGCTCAGTTATTGCTCATTTTGTTTCTACTAAGTCTAAATCTGTACTATCTATTCCAGGGATTTAACTCCTTTTTTACTATGTCGCCAAATTCATAAACCAACACTTTAATCCACTGTTATTGTCCCATGGAACAATTTTGATTTTAGAACTTGAAGCTTTAAACACAATCTCTGCTGTTGATTTTTGCTGCAGCTTGTCATTCTTGATTGCAAACTAAGGTTTCCATTTTTCTACTAGTACTGTTGAAATCTTACTATCATTTCTCTTTCTTTATTCTGAAAGATTTCTCTACTGCAAGAAACTTTCAATTTTTTTTTTTTTTTCTTTAAAATTTAAATTTTATTTCCTATTTTTACAGGTGTTGGTAAAAGCTGCTTATTGTTAAGATTTGCAGAAAATACATTTTCACGTGAGTATTATAAAACTAAAACATTTTTTAAATTGTTATTTGCTTGTATCTTATTCTCTTCCTTATTCATTACAATCTTTTTTGCCTTTCTGTATTTTTTATGTAAATGTTATAAAAAAAACATTAGTCTGATATACATAAACAAACTAGAACATACAATTATGTTCCATTATATTCTTTTTTTTTTTTTTTTTTTTTTTTTTTTTTTAAATCTTTCTTTTGCTTTCTGTTAATGTTTTGATTTGATTTTTCCATACATTTTTAAATCAATTCACCCCAAGCAAGGCAGTAATGCCACAAGGGTCTACTTGGAGCAAGAAAGAACAAGACTTTAGAAGAAATCTGAAACAATGAATAAACCTCTACCATTCAAAAGAACAGGAAAGTGTGAACCAAATGATAGATCTATGACAAAAAAAAAAAAAAAAAATTAATAAAAATGAATAGTAAATTAAATTTCAGAGTTTAGGTGGAGATGTTAGAAATATAGTTGAAGTAGACTTTATCTTTCTATTTTTACCCATTGGCTCTTGATGTCCAGCCAGAAAGCTTCTTTTATTCTATCCCTCCTTTCTGCACTTCTACCTAAAAGATGAATGTACATACTATACATGCATTAAATATTAACTATTTTTTTGCTATATACATGGAAGTATCACTGAAAATGGAAAATAAGTTATATCTATGGTTAAAAGTAACTAATGTGTGATGAGCATATTTAAAATTCTTTATTACTGTCTGTGTCAATTACAGAAGCTACAGAGAAATAACCATTAGGTAATGTATGCTTATAATTTTTTCTTTTAAGGAGAGCTTATTTTCACTGCAACTTTCTTACATTTTTGTAGTCTTATATCTGTGCATAATCTCTAAATACCATGTAAATTTTATTTCAAAGCATAATGTAATCTATATAAATTCTTATTTTAATCCATATCAACCTTTTCTGCTCCATGCACCCTTTTTTCACCCTATCTCAGAATGTGTTATGTGGGAACACACCTATTCTATAGTTAATAGACTCCCCCACCTATAATAAGTAGGAGTAGTAAGAGTAATAAGACAGTCAGTCAGTTGATGTCGGATGACAGTTGAATACTAAAGTATCAGCGACCACAACTAGATTACTCTGCGTTATAACCTATCATAGCAAATTCCTAACGTTTTGTACATCGAACCTATTTTAGGACTGACTTAGTACAAATACAAACCTCCACTGTGAAATCCCTCCACAAAAGAATGTCGCCTCCCCTCCCTTTCCAAGATTGACAAAAGATATGTTCCAAATAATATGCTTATATCTTCATTCTTTTCCATATTAGTATTAGATTGGTGCAAAAATAATGACGTAATAATGTCGTTTTTTGACGTTAAAAAATACGTCAAAAAACATTATTACATCATTATTTTTGCACCAACCTAATACATTTACTAATATTAGTACATATATATTTACATGAATTATATTTATAGAGGAGTTCTACAAATTTAAATGTTTGATAGATTTTTAAACTTGAATACATGTACCATAATTTGTTTTAATTCATAAGTAATAAATAAAATGAAGCATACTTCAATAAACCAAAAGTTCGATAAATGGTCATGGTGAATCCATATTGAATATAAGAATCATATATACCATCTTTTTTTGACACTCATAATGAGCTCTAAATTCTGTAAATAAAAAAGATGTGAGCTTGACTGAATATCTAATCAAAATTGCAAAAAGTAATCTTTATAAGGATTAGGATTTTCTTCCCATTTATAGTTACATACAATGCATTTATTTATTCTTTCAATATAAACTTGAAAAGAACTTTCAAGTTTATAATCTAGGCTTATACACTCTTTTTATACATAAACCAATCTAATCTCTTACAAATAAAGCCCTCTTCAGTTAATTTTAAATTATTTATATTAAGTGGGTGCTGAAAAGTTTTGTCCAGCCCACTTCCTAAAATCTAACCAAATAATGGATTTTTTAAATTTTATTTTTGGAAGGACTTCTTGATTGGGTTATGTAATTTATTTTTAGCACCATTTTTTATAATTAAGACACAAAGACTAATTAATTTCTTCTAAAAATTGTTGATAGAAATTATTTTTATGGTTTAAAAATTTTTGTAAAACTTGAAATCTTTGTCATGTAGCAAACTGAATTTTCAAGACCAAAATCAGAACTTGTTTCAACACTGACATTTTTGTATCCTGGTTGAAGAGTATCTGTGTGTGTGTGTAATAGGTGTAATTCTGTTTATTCTCTCTTGGACGGACACCACACACACACACACACACACACACACACACACACACACACATATAGTTGAGATGCATTAGTAGCAATACTTCCAGTATTGATTAGGATTCTCTGGTTAAGTATGATTTCAAGGCTGCAAATCATGAAAATGAACTCTAGTATCTCACAAAACCACCAGATTCTGTCAGTTGATTTCTAAACATGTGGCCTTGAATGTAATTACTACAAGCTAAATATAATTTTTGTTTGGCTTTAGAACTTTACATATTTCAGTTATATTGCGTGGGTGTACCTGTGTGTGTATGTATACACGCACGCACACACACACACACACACACACACACACACAGTATTGCTAAAGTATCTTGTTTGTGTAAGGAGGGATTTGGTAAGATTTTGTAAAGTGGATTATGCAAAGAACTTTTCAGTACTCACTCGTGTGTGTGGGGGGGGCATAAAAATCAATACTGCATGGTAAATGTGACACGTTCTGACGATTACTTAAGGCATGAAACTGCTGGTTACCATACAATGTTGATTTCTATGTCTACACAGTTTATATCTACAAACAGTCTATCCAGAGATATTAAGCAATATTTCTGCAAAATTTTAAGCATGATTGCATTCATATACATACTTAACTTTCTCTTCTTGTGTTAATCTTCCTTTCTCTTGTTAGTAATGATAGAAATATAAAAGCTTAAGATTAATTGAATGTTTTACACTATTTCATGATCAATTTAAATACATGAACATGTTTCTTTTCTATTGACTGCAGAATCATATATAACTACCATAGGCGTTGACTTCAAAATTCGTACTGTAGAATGTAATGGAGAGAAAGTCAAACTTCAGATATGGGATACTGCTGGTCAAGAGCGTTTTCGAACAATTACCTCAACGTAAGTATTTAGTTTTGTTTAAATATAATATTTGTACATTCATTCATCTATTTTTAAAGCATAGAAATAACTCTCAAAATTTTTTTACAGGCAATCAATATTTTATTAAGAATTTAAATGTATAGTTATGTATTCTTTATTAATTAATGTTAACTGAAAAATATCCTTATGTAGTTGATATTTGTTATTTATATATATATATATATATATATATATATATAAATAAACAAATATCAATTACATAAGGATATTTTTTCCAGTTAAGATATTAATTAAAAAATACATAAAATTAGAAATTAACCTTGGATGGTCAATCATTTCCTTCCTAGAATTAACGGTTCCAAAGAAGAACAGGTAGGCGGAAAATGAATGAAAGAAAAACAGTTACAAATCACTTTGATCCAACTGCATGGAAAAAGGATGGAAATGTTATGTGTTACCTATTGAGGTCGGGTGCTGTGGATTCCTTGGATGGTCCATCATTTCCTTCCTTTTGAAGGTGGGTTTAACTGGCTGGAACCTGAAGCATACTTCACATTGTCTCCAGACCACAGCTCAACATTAAGTTGGATCTGGCCAAGATCCAAAATAGTTAAATAAAACCATGCTCACAAAACAATGCTACTTCTGTCATGAAACACATCTATTTACCTTCCATTCTACATCATTAATAGCAGTCGCTACAAGCATGTTGCATATTTTAACACAACATTGAAAATTTCAGTTGCAATTTTAAAAGAAATCACAAGAGACTGACATATATACAAATACCCTGTCCAGTGACACTAGGTATGGCAGTACTGCCTTAGCCACCGAAACTGAGTTACCTTCCCTGATTGGCACATGACGAGGGCAGGGTATCGCATGTGCTTTCACACATTGTATGTCAAGAATTGTATAGTCTAGTCAAAACCAAACTAATTCTTTAGTTACAAATGTTTATATTTTTAACTGAGACTTTGCTTAGAATAATGTTAAATATATTCATTTTTATATATTAAGATTTTGCTAAAAATGTAATGTGTAGATGTATTTCTGTATTTTCTACCTTTTAGATCATTAACTCTTCATCTCTAGCTTGAGTCTAATTCTGACAAGAGAAGAATGACATAAGAATGTCAACATCATCCTTGGTTCCTTTTGGCTGCTAGAGAAATTTTTACCAAATTCTTGATAGTTACATTAGAATACATAGAACAAGCTACTTTAACCGAGTTTTAAAATACCCTATTAATTAGTTCTTTTTTTTTTCTTCTATGTACTGTGTCAACTCAGGACTTTGGTGATGATGGCTCTCCACAATTTCCCATTCTTTTGTAGTTCTTAATAAATTGTCTTTTTGTCATCTCTTCTAAACCCTGTTCTGCTATCCATTTACACAAGCTTACTAGGTAAGTTATGTGTTGTTTTCCTCTGTCCCTCTTGTGTGTCTTGTGGGTATCAAATTTTCCCATCCCCCTTTCCTGGTTACATGCTCTAGAAATTTCAACTCTCTCTTTCTGATGTTCAGTATAAGTGTCCTTTTTGTCTAGATTTTCTCTAAAACTTTGTTTCTCACTTGTTCAGTCCATAGTATTCTCATCCTCCTATAGAACCACATTCTGTTGCTTCAAGTCTCTTCATCTGTGAGGAGATTGTCCAGCATTCGCTGCCATAAATGAGGACTGATATTACATAACAGTTCAGTACTCTTTTCTTTGTTTCTCTTGCTTGAAGTCTTTTCTTCATCTGTGAGGACATTTTCCAGCATTCACTACCATAGAGGAGAACTGATATTACGTAACAATTTAGTACTTTTTTTCTTTGTTTCTAATTAAAATTTTCCTGTTTCTTTCAATCCTCTGTTAAAACCCTTCCCAAATATTTAAATTGTACTTTTTTGATTTTGACATCCCCAATTTGTAATTTACATGTTGGGTTGTCCCTTTTGCTAATAACCAAGCATTTTGTCTTGATGTTTAGTTCTTCTCATTTTCTTTCACTACCTTCTGTATGAATTCTTGTCGTTTCCTTTCAGTATCTGCTATCAACACTGTTCCATCTGCATATCTTATGTTGTTAAAATTATGGCCACCATTAATGAATCCTTTCTCAAAATTGCCTCGTTGTATAGGTTGAATAAGTGGCTCGAAGACACATCCTTGTCTTATACCCCTTTCTATTTGAAAATATTTACTGAACTCATTTTCTGTCCATATACATGTGGTTTGCTGCCAGTATAAGTTCTGGGTTATTCTAATATACTTATTTACAGTATTGTCTTCATCATTGTTATCGCATTATTTCAACTGTGTATCCTCTAGCCTTCATCAGGTGTATATTGATCTGGGTAACCTATACGGAATTCTGAACTGAACCCTTTATTTAAGTTACAAGTTTAGACTATTCTCCTTCCAGTGCCCATATCTAGGGACATCTCATTTACTTCTTATTTTTAGTACTGCTCAGTTATTACTGTTTCCAGGGATTGAACTGAACCCTTTATTTAATGTACAGGTTTAGACTGTTCTTTTTACTGCTTATGTCTAGGGAAGACATCTCCTCTAGTTCTTATTTTTAACAATGCTCAGGTATTGCTCACCTGTTTCCATCAAGTCCAAGTACACACTGCTCAGCCCAGGGATTGAACTCACAATTACTATGTCACCAAATTTAGAAACCAATGCTTTAATCCACTAGGTCATTGCCCTGTATTTTTATATCCTTTCCAAATATGTTCAGGTTTGGTTAATAAAGGCAAAAAGTAAAATTTTTAATTTAACAGATAAAACAACACTTTCTATATTCACTAGTCATGAATGGGACTAAACATCAGGTGATAATAAAAATGCATAAAAGACAAGTAGAAATGATTTACTAGTGTTTGAAAATGCTCAAAAATATCTGATTCAGTAGTTAGTATCAGCAAAACGTAGCAGCAAATCTGTGCAGTAAATCAGGTAATCTGAAATTGCTCTTGTGAAAATTGGTGTTACCAAATTGATGAAGGCCATCTGTACCTAATTTTCTGTTCTGTTCAAATTTATTTTTGCTCATAGTATTTAATCCCTCTGAACCAAATTTTAAAGTGAATAAATAAAATAATTGCATATTTCTAAATTCCTCAAAAGTGCTGATACTTCTTTTTTTTTTTTTTTTTTTTTTTTTTTTTTCTGGTAAAATTAATATTTGCTACCATGTGTGTGAAAATATACTCATTTTGAATAAGAACACTTAAGAATTGATAATTCTAATTTGTACTAGAAAGGATATTCATTCATTTATATTTTTTCCCTTGTACATAAGAAAATTTTAAACCATGAAGAGATGAATAGACTCCATATTATCTACAGTGACAGGACATTAATCCCAACACCCTCCCTAAATTGGAAGAAAACATTTTGGTGTTTATTTTTTTATTCATTTATATAAGAATTTACATTTTGTTTATAGCAAAATTTTATTAAGTAACTCATGTTATTATGAATGATACAGTTTACTAATTGAGACTTTATTTTGTAGCTATTACCGAGGAACACATGGTGTCATTGTAGTATATGATGTAACGAGTGGAGAATCTTTTGCCAATGTCAAACGATGGTTGCATGAGATTGATCAAAATTGTGATCTAGTAAGCCGAATTCTAGGTAAGGAATTGAATATTTGTACTCTATATCATATTTTAAATTAGTTATGAAGATTATTTAAGATGCTTATAATCAAATTACAAAAAGATAACATTTATTCCAAAATATTTTTTTTTTCCTCTCTAAGGGAAGCAGATTTGCTGTTATAGATCTAAAATAAAGTCTCTTCTGCATTATTTAAGATTGATTTTAATCAAACTCTCTTGTACAGTTCTTTAATTTTTTTAAATTTGAACAATTTAAATCATAAATCAAACTTAATTGTTCTTAGTTTCATTTATAATTTTTTTTTTAAATTTTATTCAAGTAAAATTGAAGTCTTGAAAGAAATCTCATTAAATTCCTTCTTTGACTAAATGTTTTGTTTTCATTTTTTTTTTCTTTCCAGTGGGAAATAAATGTGACGTCATAGATAAAAGAGTGGTACTACATAAAGATGCTCAGTGTTTTGCTCATCAGATGGGAATTCAGTTATATGAAGCAAGTGCGAAAGAAAACATTAATGTTGAAGAGGTAAAAAGATTCATTGTAACTTTTTGTTCTCTCTTCCCCACACTTACACCTTTATTTGGAAAAAAAAAAGACAGAAAAAACAAAACCTTCAAATAAAGTTCCCTCAATTTATATAACTCACTTAAAATATGGCTTTCTGTGAACTTTGCTTGATTATAAAGTTGTTTCCAGTCTGCAAAGTTGTATTTTACAAAAGCTAATTATCACCAAGATTAATTATTTATAATTATTCACTTTTTTTATATTTGTTTTACATAACATAGCAAAAATGGTACATTGTAGCTCATTTTGTTAGAGCAGTAACTTGGAAAATAAAGCAATTTGCAATACAATTGGGCCATTGGTTTCTAAGTAAATTTGAATTTATAAAGTTTAAAAGATTGTAGACAAGAAATGTTTAAATTTTTTCATTAACCTTTCTTGATTATGTACAAAACTATCCATGTTTAGATTAGAGGTTATGGGAAGGATGCTAAGAAAATTCTCTGCTTCAGCAAGAAACCCTTCAAAAAATATATTTGGTTATTTAGTTTGGAAAGTGAGTTGAGCAGAGTGCTTTGGAGAAATGGAAAGTTAGTCTACAGGATAGCATGGTAATTGTATATCCACCTTACAAATTTGATGCTTATATATCACAGTGTAGGTAATCTTTTGTAAATGTCAAGAAGATCCATAGGTGGGATTAATATTGCTTAACACAGCAATTTTCATTACATACACAGCACTGAAGAAATTTGTTGATTATTTGGTGGTGGTGTTTTTTTTTTTTTTTTTTTTTTTTTTTTTTTTTTTACAGGATAATTTTAGTAGCACCCACACTGGCATCCCCTTATTTACAATGTGTATTACATTTATCACCCTGTGCATTCAAGAAATCTTAAAGAAAATGTGGCACTTGTGGGTTATCTATTGCCACTTTAAATTAATTTTTAAAATTTTTCACAAATACAGACGTGTAAAAATATATTGTTTCTTAAATTATATTTGTTTCTCCAAATAAACATTAATTTTATTTGGGTGGTATGAATGTGGCAATAGTGTACAAGATTGTGTCAAATGGGTCAACTCCATTGGATAGTTACCATCTCCAAATGAGCTTGGCTAGGTAGGTCTGAAGATGGTGTCATGCCATTCCTTAGTGATGCTTGTCTCTCCACTATGCTGATTCCCACAAACATTCGATATCCAGAGTTTGGACTCTGGTATCTGCATCAATAAAATTGTATCAATGATTAAACTTGAAATGTTGGAGGCCAGCCTCCTCTAGCTTCAAAAAGTGGCGACAGATAACACGCAAGTATTGAAAGTGCTTTCCGTGACAAGGGTTGAACCTGCATCCTCCTTTGTTAAGGAAACCACCATCTGATCCAGTGAGCTCTTCCTACTTGGCCATGAAGAACATGATGGTGAGGAATGTTCTATTTTCCCTTTTTAAGGAAGACATATCCTTAAACTTGGATTATGTATATGATATAAATAGTTTTGTGTGTATTATACTATTTCTGTTTCTATTTTCTTTCAGTTGTTCCTTGGTATCACAAAATTGGTTCTTGTAAACAAGAAAGAGCAACAACAAAAGAATGCAAATGAAGGAATCCATTTGACACCCAAATCACCAAAACAGAAGAAAAAATGCTGTTAAACAAATAATAACCATACATAGATTTACATTTTGTCTTTCTCCTTCCCCTTCCACACTTTATCACTTCCTTCCTCTTTCTTTCTCTCTCTCTCTCTCTCTCTCTCTCTGCCTCACACATATACATACTTTTCTTCCATAAAAATATCCATCTCTTTGAACAAATCAATAACAATTGTATAAATAAATGAAATTGTTAATTCACAGATTGCTTATGTTGAAGATATGTAAATTCTTTAATTTGGGGTTTATTATTAAAAATGAAAATAGGAATCCACAATTAAGAATTGGAAAAAATGTATTTGGTATATAATTTTTTTTCTTTTTTTTTTTTTCTTTTTTTTTTTTTTTTTTTTTTTTTTCTAATAGCAGTTGTTTAAAAAATGTCTAGAGAAATGTTTCCTGTTATCTGGTCAAACTGCTGGGAACCTTTTTAAAGAACATGCTGCATGTACATAGCTTATACATAAGTGTACATACACAAAATGTTTATACCAATGGTTTTCTCCCTTTCTCTTCATTTTTGTTATCTCCCGAGTTGGAAACTTTTTGAAACTGTTTTATTCTTTGTACACAAGGTATTTGGCTTTCTTTTGTCTCTCTTCTTTATTAAGATAGTAGTATCATTTTTCTGTCAAAACGTTGTGTCCAATATATTTTAAAAAGATGTTATTTGTACATGTTTATAACTGACATGCATCTAAAGCCTCCATGAAAAATGATCACAATTTGATGAGCATATTAAGTTCTTTTTGTAGTTATATAATGTTATCTTTCCTCATAAGATGTTTTCACTTTATGCATACTAAAAACAACTCAAATATTTTAAATTTATAATACTAGGGGGTGGGACATTTAGCATCCATGATAATAAAAATATTTGAATTTTAACAACTGAATATGTTTAAAAATAAATCTCACTCAGCTTTAAGCTTATTTTGTTTTTGATTTTTTTTTTTTTTTTTTTTTTTTTTTTAAGAATAATTTAAAACGCGCAGGTAAACAACATTTTCATTTATCACGTTTTTATAATTCTACATTCGTCTTTAAACTTAGTTATAACTATTTTCAGAATTCCCTTATCAACCTACTTACTTCATAAGAGGAAAATTTACAATGAATTTTGAAATATAATCTAAAAGTTATTTAATATCCTAATAATATTGAATATTTCCTTTGCTTTTTCTGTGATCATTTTTTATTTACTTCTAAACTCTTCAAAGTGACTTTTTAAGTATAAAAAAAAATATTTGCTCTTTGCATTAAAATATGATTTGCATTAAAATTCAAGTGTGTGTGTGTTAAATATTTCATTTTGTAAATGCACACACACACACTTCAGATATACCCAAATTGGTCTGTTTGGTTACATGTATTTCCATATATGCACACATTACTAACAATGTGTGTATAAGATATGCATCACAAAAAAAACAAATTTTTTTCATTGCTCATTGTAATATATTTGTAAAATAAACCAAATTTTAAGATAGGAAGCCTTTTGAAATTGAATATTTCTTAATTTCCAATAAAATATTTAGATAATGTTTATAGAATATTTTGAAAAAAAATAACCAGATTTAAATTTTTTTTTTTTATTGTGGAATAAAAAAGAAATGTAAAATTCTAAATTATGAAAAAAAAACAAAGTTAAGTTTATATAGTTCTATACTTATCAGTTAATTTAAATATTGAAAAGACTGTATTAATATTTGAGAAAGGACTTTTTTGGGGGGGACAGGTATGGGTAACTAGGGGTATTTTAATGTTTTCTTGAAATTTGTAAGGTAAAGGCAGTTATAACTTACAGGTTTCATCTTTTGGTAAGATTCTATCACAATTATTGGTTCCTTATGTGACACTTTGGTGCTTTGTATTCATATTACCATTTACTTTGTTTCTAAGCTTGCATGTAAAACATTTTCCTTTTTTTTTTTATTTTTTTTTTTTTATCTGCATTGTCAAGATTAACTTTAATTCTCAAACAAAGAACAATAGATTTAAATGAAAAAAAAAAAAAAAACGCTTAATTTTTTCACATTCCTTTGTCCTTTTTTTTTTTTTTTTTTTTTTTTTTTTTTTTTCTTTCTCTTTAGAAATTCTATTTGAAAAATTGCTAAATTTTGGGATCCAAGAATTAAAGTATTATTTTACAACAGTTTTCAGTATTTGATTTTTTTTGATTTTTTTTTTTTTTTCATCATTAAAAATATTATCTTTGTAAGAAAAATGAGTTTTGTGTTTCACTCTTCTAGATATTTTTACTTCAGCATATAGATCGGTTATTGCAAATTTAGTCTAGGCAATAAGGAAATTGAATATAGAATAGGCCGTGTTATGGTTAGATTTGCTTAACATCACAAATTACTACCAAATATAACCTTAAACATCTTCATCAAAACTTTCATATGGATGCCATGCATGGTGCCAAACTTATATAGAAATATCTAAGAATGCAAGAACTTTCTTAGATCAATGGTTAAAAATTGCTTCAGTCTGTAGGTCTTAGTGAGGACCATCCTTCTTTGAATCTCATGGACTATAGAATCACAAAGAACTGTATCAAATAGCAGGAACCATATCCTTTGAGGATTTCAACAGCAGCAACAACTAAATTTAAAATAAAAAATAGATATGTTGTTAACGTCTCAGTACTTCAAACAAAAGTTTAGAAAGGAAGCCTCCATTGATACTGAAAAGATTAATAAGTTAGAAACCTATTTTCCTCATTGTTTTAAGATTTTTTTTTTTAAATTTCAACTGAAGGTAGCATTGACAACTTGGTTATAAGGAAAATGCCAAGATTACCATTACCATTTATATATCTTTTTTTTTTTTTTTTTTTTTCCTCTATAAAAAAAAAAAAAACTAGGGTACTTTCGGCATATTATTTTTATTTTTTGTAAATGAAGTAAAATCAATTTTGCTTGCATTGGATTTTTATTTTTATGTCTTGGCAGTTTAAAATAGTAATTCTTATATATAATTTCAAACATTTATGAAATAGACATCCCATTTTATTAAACAGTCATTTTCTCTACAAAGGGTGGAGCAGGTACAATCCCTGCTGGAAATGAATTTTCTTTACTAAGATTTATTGAATGAGCAGGCCAATAGACATAATACACACTGTTTAATAGATAAGTCAGTGTATACTTTGTGTTTGAAACAGACATCTATCATAATATTTGAAGTAATAAAAATGTCAGATTAAAAATAAACCCATTAATCCTTATTTACACACAATTTTCAATTAATGCTATTTCTGAAATTAAATGTAATCTTCCTTCAGTTTCATTGCTTTCTCTTCATTAAGTCCCAAACTGATTTTCCGTGACATTGAATAATATGAAAATTACATTTTTGTTTGATTTAACCTTTATATATTGATAAAATGTTGTTAAAATGGAAAGTTTCTCAGGCTAGTGATTACTTTTCAAATCTAAATTACTTTTTAATACCAAATTTTTCAACTATTAATATTTTTAAAAATATATTAATGTTAGTTATAAAATGCAAGCTTTTTATTTAGTATGTTGTAACTTTTTTAAAAAATCAGATAATTTGAATATAGAACTAAATTTATAGTTTGATTTAATAGTAATTTTACAAAATTTTTACACTTCCTTGATATTAGAGGAAAAAAGTTGAATTTTTTTTTTTTTTTTTTTTTCGATGTAAATGGATTGCTTCAAAAGTTAATACTTACCTTTTCTTACATCACTTTGCATTTTAAAAAAGAAGTTTCTTTATTTTATACTGAAAAGTGCAATGGTACTGATTAATATTCTGTAAACTTTTTCTTTTTTTTTTTTTTTTTTTTTTTTTTTTGTACTGTTATATAAATAAAAGTACAGCTCTGTCTTAAGCAGATAAAGACCACACATGAATCTACTAAAAGTAAAACCCCCAAAAAATCAGATGTTATCTTATAGGTCAGATACAGAATCATGTGATCTTGAAATAAGCACCTCCAAAATGTGTACTTTTGAAAACAAAACACCAGGTGATTAAATTTTGAAAATTAGCCTAAATCAACTAATCATCAAATGTTAACATTTTTTTAAAGTTTTTTAAATTCCTGAATAAATTTATTTATAGTACCAGTGAAATCTAATATCTAAAAATTTAAATGTAGATACCTTCAAAGATTCAGGATACCTAGTGTTTAAAATGAATTTTTCAAAATCAAAAGTCCTTCTAGAAGCTTTTATTTTAGTTTACATCTAATAAAATAAATTTAAATACTTTACTGTATTTCAAAACTAATTTGAATTGTCTGGAAGGAGTTCTCATTTTGAAATCACTGATTTTAATGCCATTTTTAGCCTTCTGCAATTAACTTTATTAAAAAAGATCTTTCAAAAATAAAATATGCTTTTCTGAAACTTTGAGAATATTAGCGGATTTGAAAAAAATATTACTTTTTTCTTTTATTATTATTATTATTTCACCTCAAGCAATATATATGAGAAAAACTACTATTCAGGAGAGCGGACAATAAAAGAAGCAAAACAGAAGATAACAATTGACATTGCATTTAGATTTTTGAAGATCAAAGTTGACTGGAAAGCAAGAAGCGTCATAGAACTTGTGGTTACATCTAAATTTTATTGCTAAAATGTTTGTTATTAAAACCAAATTATTTTTTGACTATTTTATTAATTTTGTTTTTAATCATTTCTTGCATATTTGAAATTTTGGTTAAAAAAATAAAAATTTTTTTTTTTTTTTTTTTTTTTTTTGCGTCAGCAGTTGACGTAATATTTACGATTACTGTTTTAGAGTATTTAAGAGTTGTCCTCCCTTAAAAATCTGTCCATCTTAAATTCTTGTTTTCATTTCTGAAATTTTAATTTCATTTTAAATTTAAAGTAATGTTTTGTTTTTTTTGTTTTTTTAATTACTATTTCAAAAATATTTATGTATTTATTTTAGCATGGGTCATACTTTTTTTTTTTTTTAAGTTTGTGAGTTATTTTGACTTAAAAAAGTCTATAAATCTAAAGTAACTAAAATTCAATAAAATATTAGATAATTGCTGAAACTATTAAGTTAATTTTTAAGAACTACAAAGTGTTCACTTAGATTTCATCAATTTCTGGTTGACCATGCTTAACTGTCAACACATTAGGCTGCCAATAAATCAATTAGCATGTCAAAAAAACATAACCCTATGGTTAAGAAATGCTTGTATACTATGTTTTATGCCATAAGTAATGTTTGTTTCAAATCAGATTAATTTAACTTTAAATTTGCTAATTTTCCTCAAATAACATGTTAAAAATATATATTTCATTTTTGCAAGGTTGTTAAAACAGAATTAACTTTGGTTTACAAATCTATAAAAACTTTTTTTTTTTTTTTTTTTTTTTTTTTCTGAAAGTGACCAAAAAGTTGAGATTCCAGACAATATAATTTCTATTTGAAATACACCAGATTATTTTGTTTACTGGAAATAGTAAATTTAATCATTTAGCTTTCAATTAAAGCTAATATGAATGCTTCATTTTAAAAAATTCATTTTAAATCTTATGTATTGAAAATTTAGTGGCAGTCCCTAATCTAAATTGAAGTCATTCATTTTTCATTTGGCTTTCATTAACTAGTTTTAAAAGAAACACTTGTTTTGTTTATTTTTATTTTTTTTGTGTTTGCATACTCCATTTAAAAGCACGTAAGAAGTAGTAGTAGTTTTGTTTATTTGTTGTTTCGGTTAGAAAAAAATTAAGAAATTAGTTGTTTTTCTAGAAAATCTAATACAATTTTTTTTAAATTAAAATTCTATCCTAGCAAAAAAAAAAAAAATCCCCCCCTCACCAAACCTAACCAGGATCACATTAAATTCAAGCTCTGGTCTTGTCTTATTAGGAAAGACATTTAGTTATCTTGTTTCCTATTTTATCTTTGGTATACTAACAATCAATACCAAATTATTAGTACTTCATATAATATAAAAAATAATAATTGCACCAGAAGCTGTAGTAGAAGTGGTGTATCTTGAGCCAGATGTGAATTCAGCTTTCCTTCTCCTAGACTGGTTGCCACCCAAGGCTACAAAACCCAGACTGTCCTGCTATTTAGCCATAGCTGGAGGAGAGGATTCATACCTTTCCCAAGGGTATAATAGCACACAAGTGAATGTAATCAATCCAACTGGAATGCAAACTCTGCTCTGATTACTCAATCTGCTATCCTTTACTCCACCACGCCACCCCCCCTCTGTGTATAAATTTACAAAGAAAAAAAATTGGATTAAAACAGTAAAGTTAATTAATTGCCCCAGAAAATATTCTATACCTGACTCATCCTGTTTATCAGACTATTAAATTGAGATCTCCACTGATCCAAATCTTAAGATCAGTTCACAAAGCAGTTATAATCAAGACTATAACCACATTTGTATTACTATTTGATTTCAAATTATATATGTTAATTTATCAAAACTAGTTCAGTAAACATTGCTTCACTTATAGTAAGATTTTTAAATTTCAACTCTAAATTGTTTTTACATTTAAAATACTAATTAGAAAATATATTCAGTGTGAATACAGAAATCATAAAAATGGACAAATTATGTGCATATATGCATGTGCTTATGTGTACATTAAATGGCCGAAACACGTGTGGCTCATGCATATACAAATTCACATGTCAGCAAAATGTGATGAACAGGGAATAAGCTGTCTTATAATTTAGATTATAACCAATATATTTGTTATCCTTTCAAAACTTATTTTATCAGTTGAATTTGTTCTTTATATATGTTCCTATAACGTTTCAACTGATTTATTTATGCTATTGCCTTCTTCAGGGGAACTGTTTATATGGAAAGAGGAGAGAGCGTCTCTTTCTCTCTCTATGTTTTTCTTCTCCACTCACCTTCCTTTCCTATGTTCAACCGGGGAATGATATACCTTTCTATTGCAGTAGCAGAAAAAAGAGGCCCTCTCTTTCCACATGGATAATATATCTAAGAAAAACAGATCAACCAAAACATTATGGGAGCAACATAACAAAAATAAGTTCTGTGTTCTGAAATAACTCTTGGAATAATAGTACTTTTGTACAGTTATAGTTAAGTAGTCCCTAGTTAACCTATTCAACAATTAGGTTAAATAAACCTGTTAATCATATAAGGGAATACTGAAAAAATAAAATAACTCTTCCTTTGCCAAACAAAAATATCTATACAGTCAGATTTTGGGAAGAGGGTTGGGATTATTTTTCAACATGCCCTCATACATAAGCAACAGAACTATGGTTCTACAGAAGGATGTTGAGGATACTATGGACCAAACATGTGAACAAAGTTTTAGAGAAAATGGAAACAAAAAGGAAGCATACATAACATCAGTAGGAGAGTGTTGAAATTTCTAGGACACATAATGAGGAAAGAGGGATTGGAAAATTCGATACTCACAGAACAGATTGAAGACAAGGGAGCAGAGAAAAACAATGCTATAACCTACTTAGTGAGCTTGAGTAAATGAATGGTGGGAAAAGGTTTAGGAGAAATATCAAAAAGACAAGATTTATTATGCTCTACAAAGAACAGGAAATTGTGGAGAGGCATGACTGCCTACATCCTGAAAGGGTACATCACAGAGAAGAATGTTTTCATTCATTACTTGTATTGTAAGTATATTTTATATATATTTACTGTCTTTCAACTAAATTTATGTATTTTATTATAAAAGAGCATTTTGATTTGATGAACTTCACCCAATACAGCCACTCAATGTAGAGAGTTACTTTGTGTTTTTGTATGAGCATAAGAAAGGGCAAGAAGTGAAGTTTATGGGGCTATGCAGAAAAGATAACAGATAATTTGAAGAGGTCAAGATTGTAATGAAATGAGAAATAAGAGACATGATTATCTGCTCTTGGTAGTTTAAGATTAGCCAATCAGCTTACAGTTGCTGATTGGCACACTTTTCTACCTCTTTTTTATGAACACTCGCTCTTTGTAAGACCTATGAAATGAACACTTGCAGAACCAGCCTGCTCTATACTGTTATCACCACAGAGATAAAAACAATGACTCTTCTTCAGCAGATAAGTTTTGTCACAGACACCATTAAGGTTTGCAAGGACTTATTTGTAATATTGTTTAATACAACTTGTATAAATTAGGGGTCAGTCACATTCTATTCTTTATTTATTATGTCTGCATTGACCATGTCGGAATCTTATATGGGTCTCACTTCAGTTCCCTATATTTTTCAAACTTAATGAAAATTGATGTTTTACAGCTTAATGCAAATTTTACTTAAATGATTAGGAAATCATCCTCCCAAGAGAGTGTTTTGGGAAGAAGCTGTCCAGAAGCTTACTTTTTATTATTGAAAAACAAAAGGAATGGGGATGATTCATCCTTGTGTACATAGAATGGTGGGTCCCAGTTGTAAAGGTCGAGTGGTGGGACTAAGGAATGTAGCTCATCAGAACACATGCCATGGAAATAGTGATAAAGCAGCGAGAGGCTCACATTTCATCTGTGGAAATATAGGGTGGAAAATAATCACCCACAAGGCCATGTAGATACTTTTGAACTCTATCAAAACTGGCAAGTGAACACTGGGCAATTCCAGTCCAGATATGGCAGCCATACTTCATTAGTGCAATGAAACTAGTGGGAGAACATGACAGATCTCAAGAATATGACTGCAAAAGATTGAGAAGGCATAAAATAACAAAATGATCAAGAATATGTTATATGTGGAAGAACGTAAATATTCAGATGTCATGTTCATTTGTTGAGTCACATTTAAAACATGACAAGAATTATCAATCAACTTCCTATTCTAGATAAATGTCTTCTCTATTTCAATGAAAAATTGTAATATTAGCCATTTCCTTATAAGGAAACATTTGACATTCGTTGACTGAGCTATACAAGTTACACTTTTCTTCACTTCCTGGCCAACTGACTAAGATCAAAGTATAGTATCTACCCTCAGACAAACAGCATTTTGTCTTCAGACAGGCTGCAACTGAAAATATTGAGAGATGCCCAGTCCTGGGGAAGAACTACCATCAGCAGTACCCTCCACACTCATTGCACTAAACAGGCTGAATCAATATTAATATTGATCACAGCACAACTGAGAGCTGTGAGGACTGGGCTATTTTGGGACCTAACCCAGGTGCACACGCTTGAGCTCCCCACACTAAACTGACATTGTATCACATCCTGCTAGTGTGGGGTGGCAAGTAAATACTAAATGTAGTGTCTATCAACTACCTTCAGGCAGACAAAAACATTTTATTTCCCAATTGTGTTTCTGTCTACAGAATACAAAAATAATTGAGGGATGCTTGCAAAACCTACCTCATTGCAGCAAAGTGTAAGGTTCAGTGGAATATTGGTTGCATGGAATAGGCAATGTTTTGTCTTTGTGCATACATTTGGGCTCCCCACTAAACTGTCATTGTGCTACATCCCACCACTGTGGGAAAGGGCAAATAAATGACAAGTTTAGTATCTGTTCTCCTTATCTCCTTACCTATATTATACCCTTATAATGAAATATTTGGCATTCATTGACCTAGCAGTCAAAGTTACTCTAGTTATGTTTTCTTTCTCTCCCTGGCAATCAGGCTGAAATCAAAGTATATTATCTGTTTTTGTCTCTAATAGTAATGGAGGTTTATATTGAAACAAGTTTTCATATGATCTCTAAAGTTAAGCAACATTGATCCTGGCCAGTACCTAGATGGGTGACTACTTGGGAACACCAGGTGCTGTAATCTTGGATGTGTGCGAGGTGTAATGGATAATGACTCTGAATTGAAAATTGGAGAGCCAATTTCCAGTTCTGGTTGAGTTCATTATATTCAGTTATGTGCAAATACCCTTAGGTATGCAGCTATGGATTAATTACTAGGACTTGTATCAATTATTACCTCCCCAAAATCCTTACAGTCTAAAATATTTTATTGTTATTGTTCTTTCCAGTATTCTTGTGGGCTTTCTTACTAAACTTTTTGCTTGAAGTTGTGTGGAATATCAACATCTTCATTATCTCTTTATTTTCTCTTCACATTACATGTGCTATCCATTTTAGTTATTGCTGCTGCTGAATGTCCTCAAGTTATGTTTTTTGCTATTGTTCTTTGTAATTATATAGTGCCAGTCCACAAGGTCCAAAAAAGGATTGTTCTTGTTAAGACATACAGACTTCATTCATTTGAAGCCCTTTTTAAATCATTGATCTTTGAAAGTGGCTGTGTACAGCTAACAGTTTAGATATTTCTGAATAGGTTTGGTGCCATTCATGGCATCTGTATAAAAGTCTTAATCTGATGGGGTTATTTAAAAATATGACTTTTTAGGTTAATGTTTTGTAGTAATGAGGCAATGGGTGAATCTACACACACGCTTAATTTAAACCAAGCCAATTACACATTGTTAGGTTGTGTAAAAATAATTGTTTATGGTTCCAACAATTTGTAGAAAAGAATTAACTTTAAACCTCATTAAATAGTAGATTTCATTTTTAGTTTAAAAGTCAAATGTTATCCTGAACCTTTTAGATTCTTATAATAAATACATTACTAGTGATTATTCAGAAATAGCATTTTTTCTGGGTTTAAATTCTTAATAATCTTCCGTTGAAACTTTTATAATTGATGTGATATTTTAATTGCATATACAATAAGGAGATTAAACACATTTGTAAGATTTCCCTAATGTTGGCCAAAAGATGGAGCTGCAAACCTTTGCATTATTCTTTGTATTTCTCAGTGGCAAAGAGTGACTTGTAAGCCAAAACATGCAATCCAGGATGCAGGTCAATTACCAAGATGGAGAGTAGAGTAGTGGAGCCTTATCCCCTCCAGAAAATTATACCTTCCACTCAATTTGTGAATGTGATATTAACTAATTTAATGTGAGCAAATGCACTTCTATCAACAGGCCATGCTTCAAGTTTGATATCCCTCTTCATTGGACTTGATATCCTCCCACCATTAGTAATACCCTGGCAATGGGCCTGCCATGATAACCATTATTGGTTATGAGAGACATCTGAGAAAATACTAAAAACCACAAATAATGAGATATTTAAATTTTATTTGTAAATAAGTTCAGTTCTTTGTTTCTTTTTGGCAAATTCATCAATCACTTTGCTATAAAAATGTATCAGCACCACACTCTACCTTCATCTTCTCCAAATGATCTTTATTCATGGAAATGAAAACCAAATTATTCAATCTCTTTTTCTTTTCAGAACACCTTACTTGCTTTAATGAAGAAAACACAAAGCAGATAGAATTTTATTTCAGGTTTCTCATATTATGTGTACGACTTGATGCTTGATGCTTTTTTGAAAAATCAGCAACATATACTAATTTCAGCTTACAATCCATCCAAATGCAATATGTCTTTATAAACACCCAAAGAGGAAAATACTTTCATTGGAAATTTTTTTGTTTATCATAAAAAGCTTTCAATTCAACAATCTAATAAATCTGAACATCCCCCCATTGTTTTAAATCTTTGCTCAACATGAACAATTATTTCATCCAAACAAAGTTCTTAAAACGGCTTCTGGTTCTTAATGTTGACTCTACTTTTCTAGTGGGAGATCGATGTCATTCAAAACCCAAAAGTAAAATTTCTAATATATTTGAAAATAGCTCAGAAAATACAATAATTTTATTAGACAAAATGGATACTTTATGAGATGAATAATTCCAAGTTGTTTTGAATAACTTTGAAAATTGTCTTTCATTGATTTCATCCAGTAGTGCTATTTAAACCATCAACTTTGAGAAAAAAATATGAAATTCCTTTTAAAATTTGGAAGAAAATTTAATATTCATGAATACTTGAAGCTGAATGAGTGAATACCAAATTAAATGAATATGCATAACAGATGTACAAATATGACATTCACACACCAAAAATCTCCTTTATTCTTGGTAGCACTCCATTCAAATGTCCAGCCATAACGCTCACTCTATCATGTTTGTGTGATGAATTTTTGGCCACAGTTGAATTCATTAACAAATTTTCAAATTACTGTCAGTGATGCAATTCTTCTATCCTTATTATCATTGACAAATTCCTAAAAACTTTTTTGAGTTTTTTCCTTCTCACCAACAAATCGCAAAATGTGTCGCAATTGAGATATCATTCTAAGATCTGTAGTCTCATCAAATATAATAGCAACAAGTGTTTTTCAATCATTGCCTGAATTTCATCTTCAATTGTAACAGCTATACAATTAATAATCTCATTTTGAATATCACTTGAAAGTTCAGAAAATGTGCAGTTAGCAATTTTTTTTCAAGAAACCTAAATGCGATCATTGTATTCTGCTAACACTTCACACATATCCAGAGAATGACCCTTATTTTTGGTTCTTCTGTTTAATCATGTCCTCAAAACAGTAATTGTTGACAGGCCAAAATTTCAATACAATGCATTAACCTATTCATTATATCACAATCTTTCTCAACTGATCTATTATGTAATTGAAGCAAAGCTGCTTTCCAGTGATCAATTGCTGTATCAATTTTTTGTCATCCAAAGGTTTACAGAGCAGTTACAGAATTTAGAATGGTTCTGAGATGTTTAGTGTCTTGTCAAAGCTGTAATCAGATTTTTCTAATCGCAGTAGCTGGTAGCTGTCCATGCGTTCTTATGTTGATAAAATAACAGACAAGTGAAACAGAACAATTTATTCAGAATGGATCATCCCATCATCCACTCATTCTATAACATGGCTGGCTCAGCTCAATCCTGGGTCCTTCCCATGCTGGTAAGTACTGCCACCAGTCAATTGGCTGCTTTGTTCCTTCATCTGCCCTGTCCGACATTATGTTCCTTTGCTTACAGAACAGTAAAGACCAAATTTTGTTTGTATTTAAGTGTTGAATCAAGCTGCAGCAGAACCGTGCTATAAAAGGACAAAGAACACTTCTTTTGATAAAAATACAAATAACATAAATAATGAAGATCACTAGGTTAATTTTCAATTGGTTCATATAGTTTTTGATACAACAAAATTAACCCTTATATAGTTTTTGATACAACAAAATTAACCCTTCCTATCTATTGTGTCACTGTATCTCTTTCTTCTAAAACTAGGAACAGTTAAAAACATACCCAAGGAAATAGGTCAGTCAGGAATTCTGCCAGCAGCAGGTAATGTGGGGTTCAGCAGCTCCTCCGCTTCCGCTGTCTTGGCTTGTTTGTGTCTCTTGCTTCAACTAAGCATTCAGTTTATATGTATTTTGCTCAACTCCCACTGCACCTCAGAACTCATTAATTATTCATCAATTATTTCCTCCAACCTTGGAGATATGACACTGATCCTCAAACAAAGCGAACAGCTACTCATCGACAATACATTCTTTGACAAAGAAACTTTGTTTAACATTCCTTTCAACAATCAGCTGCTTATCTAAAACAATTTTTTCATTAACAAACTTTTGGTTTAAAAATCATTTCTATCTTCTCTGACATCAAAGAATTTCCTTTTGTTGACCACTTTCAAAATGATCAATTTAAAATTTGATTATTTACATTTTGGCTTTACAAATAATAACTCAATTTGCTTCTTGGCTAACAGTCAACACCCAGAGAACTGACACTGACCTTAAAACGAAAGCAGTCAGCTATTTGAAACAATAATTTTTATTATAACAACTTTTGCATTTTTAAAAATTATTTCTGCTGTCAAAGAATTTTTTTGTTGCTGACTTTTCAGTATGACCAAAATTATTTTCTGCACATTCAAGAGTGTATACAATCCTGGCCTTGCAATTCTTTCAGCTTACATTTTACATTTTTCAAATGTCAGATTGCTTACATCACCAGCCTTGAAAATAATAATTTCATTTGCCCAGTTATCAGGAAGAAAAAAAAAACATCTCTTTTTTTTCTTCACTTCATATTTCAATTCATGTTTTCACCTTAACGTTTTTAATATTTTTAACCCATCCAATTCTCCAATTCCTATATGGGGTTTTCACATGAACCCTTTTATTCTTAATTCCATACTACCAGTGTCACAATAATGTCACAATACTGTCACAATAATGTCACAATACTGTATGTGATCGTGATTTTGATTCTATGATACTTGGAATGAAAATAACAATGACATTCCTTGCTGTCTACTTTAGTTTTGATTTTCAGTTCAAGTTTTGGCTTCTCTCTTCCAACAATGATAATACTTCTTCTTTTTGAAGCTTCTTGTTGCAAAAGGTTGGGAAAGTAGTGAGGAAATTGAGCTAATTAACCTGTGGGTGAATGAAATCTTTCTGGGTTATAATTTTTTAAATGAATCAAAACTTTATTCTAACAAAATATTTAACTGCTATTTTACTTTTTGCATAACTTTTTTTTAAAATTGAATTTTAAATATTTAAAATTGAATTTTAAATATTTAAAATTAAATTTTAAAGCTTTGGGATGGATAAATGGATAAAAACTTTGTCTTTCATGATCACAAAAAAATAAATAAATAAACTTTGTGGTTGGTCTTTTTCGCTCCAGGTGTGAACTGTTCAAGAAAAAAATTCTGGGTAGTGGTCACATGACTGAATCCAGGTCTTAAAAAGGGATCAAGAATACTCTCCATGAGTTAAATCTTTTTAAAAAGCAGTAAAAAAGTAACTATTGATGTGACATTAAGGTCACTAGATATTCTGTATGTACTCTTCAGTACTGAATAGTGGTATGAAATAAACCAGAATAAGCAATAAAAGAAGCAAATTGACTAAATACCTATTTCTCATCTAAATCAGTCTGACTCTGAGGAAAATTTTAAGTCCTTTTTGATCTTAGCTGCACAGGACAATAAAAACTCCAGTGGTTCAGGAGAAATATGTTGCAAGCAATACTACAGCTTAATATGGCCAGAAGGCAAGCAGGAAGAAATCTTTTCTCTTCATATCTTTGACCACCTCACTCTTATGTTTTTTCATTCATGCTCTCTGCTCAAAGGGAAGAGAACAGGAAAGTAATTAACTGCTTTTTCTTCTTTTCTCACTAAGCAAATAGGAGCTGGTTTATTATGGCAGAAAGGTAAGTTACAAAAATTCTACTTACCTTTACCATTCTCTCTTTCACCTGCTCAAAGGGAAGAGAACAGGAAAGCAGTTAATTCACAGATTTTTTTTTCTTTTCTCACTAGGCAAACAGGAGTTGACTTAATATGGCTAGAAAGCAAGCAGCAAATATTATACATTTCTCTGCCTTTCTCTCCCTGACCACCTCACTCTTTTATTTTTTCTTTCATGCTCTCTGCTCAAAGTGAAGAGAACAGGAAAGAAATTAATTCATTGTTTTTTATTCTTTTCTCACTAAGCAAACAGGACTTTCTCTATTTACACTTCTTAAATAATATCATTTGTTTACAATTAATCCTAAGAAATGAAGGAAAAATATCACAAGTACAATGAGGATTGTGAAAATTATCAATAATTAATTTTATATTACACAAAAATAATTAATTATAATTGATTATTTAACTTGCTAAAAAAAATAAGGCATACATTTAATTCATTGTATACATAGACCCATTGCCCCTGGTGTGTCTATATAATATTATTTGTGGGGGAAAATTTATAGACATATTTGGATATCAAATGATTTTTACATTTTTTAATAAGAACTAAATAATTTATTAGTATCATAAGGAAATTTTTAATTGTTGTTAGGGTAACATGACACTTGTTCACTTTGAGTCGTACTAAGCATTCCTTATGCTCATCATAATATATTTTCTCTATACTTACTTTTTAGTAGGGCCAGATTACTAATCACTATTCACTATTGTTTGGTGAGAGAAATAAACAAGAAAGCCAAACTGTTCATTATACAGTCCAGAATAGAATTGTATATTTGTGTAATGGAGCTGATGTGCTGATAACACAAGAATTGAACGTTCATTCTTAACATTATATTCCCTCCAATATTTCATCACTTACTCTCAGCTAATCCCTGAACCAGGGCTAGCACCTACAATGCCTAGCCCCCACCCCACCCAAACTGGTGGGAGCCTGATTGGGGTTCCCCAGGCAGTGCTTTGTGACTCTTGCCATCTTTTCCACCTACATTTATATATGTGTTGTAGCATACTTACAGATGATAATGAGTATGTCCCCATTCACATAAATACAGTAGTAAATACTGTATGTTGGTCTGCAGTTGGAGACTCATTGTGGAATTCAGATGACTCACTTCTAGCAGTTGACTACTACTTCTACACACCGCTGGTGAATCTTATATGTGTTGTTCTTGTCCTAAGTATTATTGTTCATTACCAACCTTCATGTGATTATTCTATTCAGTATCCTTCCCTGGGTTACATGTTAAAAATAAATTTAAGCACAACTGACTATTAAAGGATGAAAAAAAATTTTGAAAATTTTGACATCATTCTGGGATCTTTTTTTGTTCAAATCTGTGAATTTGTTTTGTTCATGTTAAGTCTTGAAAAAACACCACATAGAATTTGTTATTTTTTCATCTGTAATTTAAATGTATTAAAAGTATTCAACATTTAATAAAAAGAAATCTCAATTTGATGTTAAAAATTGCCACAAAACATTGTTGATTAATTTAAGTTGGAATGATATATTATGATATATCTTTAAATTGTAGTTAGATACAATTGTATTTATCTACAATTTTTCTAGTTGAATTGTTCATCTATATTGCATATGATCCATTACTGTACATTATTAGGTTACAATAAAATTTGTATTTCATATATTAATACTACCTAATGAAAATTGAGATGTAGTAGAGTTGAGGTACTATCATAGTGAGAGGATGGCGTATCATAGATTGCAGGGGGGGGGGGGTACAAACCCCATAATAATTAATTTAGCAAACTTACTATTTTTCAATTGTTTAAATAATTTGGTATAGTTTTAAGTCTAATTAAACAGATTATTTGGACTTATTTAGATAAATCAATAAAAAGCTTTGTGTCTTCATTTGACTAATTTATAGTAATGTGAAATAGCAGATGATAACAATGCTTATTATAAACATCTGATTTTTGACAAGGCAAATATAAATTCTTTCTATACAAACACAATGAATTAAAAAATAGACAAAATCAATGGTTACACTATTTACATTATTCGGACTATTGTCCTCATCTTTGTCGCCATATTTATCACAATGTTTCGGCTGTTGTACGCTCTGGCCTTCTTCAGGTGGTTGGAATGTCGAACTGAATCCTTTATTTCGCTTACTGGGGTAGACTGTTCTAGCTCCACATGCCATGTCTAATGGATATCATCAGTTATCTTCTGTTAATTCCTCTCTCCAGGTTCTCCACTGCCTTAACCAGGTATTGAACTCACACTCTTTGGGTCTTGTCACTAGATCTAACTAACACCTTTATCCACTGTGCCATGTGTCCTTGAAGACACTATTTACATTATTCGGACTATTGTCCTCATCTTTGTTGCCATTTTTATCACAATGTTTCAACTGTTGTACTCCGGCCTTCCTCAGGTGGTTGGAATATCAAACTGGGGTAAACTGTTCCAGTTCCAAGTGCCCTGTCTAATGGATATCAGTTATCAGTTATCTCCTGTTAATTCCCCTCTCCAAGTATCCGGGTATTGAACTCACACTCATTGGGTCCTGTCACTGGATCTAATTAACAGCTTTATCCACTGTGCCATGTGTCCTCAAGGACACATGGCACAGTGGATAAAGGCATGCCAACCATCTGAAGAAGGCCAGAGTGTACAACAGCCAGAACGTTGTAATAAATATAGCAATAAAGATGAAGACAATAGTCCGAATAATGTAAATAGTGTACATAATACCTCATCTCAGAAATATAGACAGATCATTGGTTACCTATAGCAATTTTAAAATTTGAATTCAAATTAACTAACATGAAATATTTATTAAAATTTACTTTTAAGAATTACTATGTAAATTAAATGTTACCATTTATGTTGCAAATGTCATTTGTTAGTAATATATATATATATATATATATATATATATATATATATATAAAAGACTGATAGCAAATTCATTATGTGTCAGCAATATGGGTCTGGCTGTTTTGTTCTACTGATGTAAGGTAGGTATACAAAGACAAAATTTAGCCTCATATGAATTTATAAAAGATGATTATAACTTAAGGTTATTTGCTTTAGTTATTTTTCTATTAATTCTCAGGTTAACAGTCTCAGCTGACATGAAATGGAAAGACTATATTGAATCCATTGCTAGGTCAGTTGCTAAGAAAGTTGGTTCACTGTGTTATGCATGACAATTTTTCCCTCCAGAATCTCCTACTTATCTATAATTCTACCATTCTTCCATGCTTCGAATATTACTGCTATATAAGTTCCAGTGCCCCTGTTATCTACCCGAGAGCTCCTTGATAAAATCCAAAGAAGAATCAACAAAATTATTGGTCCTGATCTGGCAGCTCGGCTTCAGTCACTTTTCCATCGCCATAAGGTTGCCTCCCTGTACCTTTTCTATAAATACTTTTAGATAATTGTTCAGATGAGCTCTTTGCTATAGTACCTTAGACATTTTGGATTTAAGTGCAGTAGGAAACTAGCATTAAGTTCTCATCATTTTATAGTTGTGCTAGCTAGATGTAGCCATTAATTCTATGCTAACACTTTCTTTTCTCACACTTCTCACTTAGGGAAATCCCTTCTGGCTGCGTGCTTTCCAGCCAATTTTAATCTACAAAAATTTAAATGCAATGTCAATTGCAATCTACTATCCTTCTGATTACTCTTATCTCTTTCCGCTCATTATTAATGTTTCTATTCCTAATTCTTCCACATCCTTTTACCCCTTGCATCTTAGTGATATTACTATTAAAAATAAAAAAAATCACTTCAGAGAATTTGTAGCATTTTATGATCAGACAATAAGTAATAGCAGTAATAAAAAATATAATTGAAAAAAAGTTATAAAATAACCTGACAGACACACATGCACATATGCACACACAAATATGTGTGTCCATGAAGAAAGAAAGAAAAATATCCAAGAATTGTGAAAAGCAATTTTAGTTTTGATTGCAAATCAGTTTTATTGACTTATTTTTACAAGAATAATTTTAGAAATTGCTTCAATGAAACCCATACAAAGACAGATGCACATATATTATTCAGATGGGCACTAGTTTAGATCAAAGCTGTCTATTCTGACTGAGTGTTGTACCAATCAGACAGTAGTAATACCAGCACATGTGCATTCACTGCTATTGTATACTAGATACAAAATAATAAAGAATAAAAATTGATTCAAGCTCTACTAGATTGTCACTAATTGTCTTTTATCACAAACCATCTTATGGTTAAAAGGGTCTTCTCACAAATGCATAAATACTTTAGTCTTCAAAAGATTAAACACAGTGTCAGTCATCATCTGTCCAATCCTTAATTCCTCTTCTTTTATTGTCCTCATCTTTTAATATTTTTTTACAGATTATTTCACATTCAGTAACTCCTTGTCTCTTAGTGGCTTTATCCCCTTGCCTAGGGTGAAATGATTAAAATATATATAAAAACTGACCATAAGAAGAATAATGCTGTATTTTTCAGGTTCATGTTCTTACACTATATTCAAAATAAAATTATTTACATTTGTTTTTTGGAGGGAATTGTACAATAGGCACTGCAACCAGAAATAAACACATTTTTCAAATTTTTTTTCATATTACTACATTAAATACTATATTGAACACTAAACGCTTAAACACTATATTAAAAACTATATTAAACAGCAGATCACAAATATAAAAAAGAAAAACAATTCTTGAAATGCATCATCTGGGTCACTTAATTAATAGTGATATATGAAAAAGAAACTCCAGATTACAAATTTCAAAAAATTATTTAATTTATTTTTTACATTATAAGGAATCATATATTATGAGTATATATTGTTTTGGCTTCCATAGGAGAATCAATTTACAATGAATTTATATAATGAACTGGAACCTTTCCCCTATTAACTTTTTTTTGATATCCATGATCTATTTTAATATGGAAAACATTTTTTGTAAGAAAATGGTTATTTCTTGTTACAGTGCCTATTGTACAAACTTCTCCCTTTATATGTGTATATATATATATATATAAATATATATATATAAATATATATATATATATATGATTAATAGAAATAAAATTTGTCTCTTAGCTGTATGATGTTATATTCAGCACCTTGACTCCAAACTTTCATAGATGAACCATTTTGTAATTGTTCAGTCCACTCTTCAAGGGTTTTCAGAAGTTATATATATTGCAAAAAAAGAATAAAAATTTTGGAGGCTGCAGTAATAGAAGAGAAGAAGCCAACATTAAATAAGGTATCTTTTTCTATAGGGGAACATGAGTGTATTATATATATATATATATATATATATATATATATATATATATATATATGTATAATAGTATATATATATATGTATAATAGTATATATATATATGTATAATAGTATATATATATATGTATAATAGTATATATATATATATATGCATAATAGTATATATATATATATGTATAATACTATATATATGCATAATAGTATATATATATATATATGTATAATAGTATATATATGTATAATAGTATATATATATATATATATGAATAATAGTATATATATATATGAATAATAGTATATATATATATGTGTATAATAGTATATATATATATGTGTATAATAGTATATATATGTATAATAGTATATATATATATATGTATAATAGTATATATATATATATATGAATAATAGTATATATATATATATGTATAATAGTATATATATGTATAATAGTATATATATATATGTGTATAATAGTATATATATGTATAATAGTATATATATGTATATATATGTGTATAATAGTATATATATGTATAATAGTATATATATATATATATATATATGTGTATAATAGTGTATATATATATATATGTATAATAGTGTATATATATATATATGTATAATAGTGTATATATATATATATGTATAATAGTGTATATATATATATATATATATGTATGTATAATAGTGTATATATATATATATATATATGTATGTATGTATAATAGTATATATATATATATGTATAATACTATATATATGTATAATAGTATATATATATATGTATAATACTATATATATGTATAATAGTATATATATATATGTATAATACTATATATATGTATAATAGTATATATATATGTATAATAGTATATATATATATGTATAATAGTATATATATGTATAATAGTATATATATATATGTATAATACTATATATATGTATAATAGTGTATATATATATATATATATATATATATATGTATAATAGTATATATATATATATATATGTATAATAGTATATATATATATGTATAATAGTATATATATGTATATATATATATATATATGTATAATAGTATATATGTATATATATATATATATATATATAATAGTATATATATATGTGTATATATATATATAATAGTATATATATATATGTGTATAATAATATATATATATATGTGTGTATAATAATATATATATATATATGTATAATAATATATATATATATATATATATATATATATAGTGTGTGTGTGTGTATATATATATATATAATAGTATATATATATATATATATTTATGTATAAGTGTATATATATATATATATATATATATATATATATATATATATATGTATAAAACATCCAGAAACACTACATCACATCTTCACTAAGGAATTCATTATCGATAGTATAGACTTAATTCTAAACAATAATATCTAATGAATTTGACAACAAAAACTGTATCCAAATCTTAGGTAACACAATGGGAACAAAAATGGTACCAATATATGCCCCACCCTAACATTCGCTTACCTAGAGGAAAACCTCTATCAAAAGATTGAACAAATATATGGGAAAAATATAAAAACCCACTTCACTAAATCCTGGAAACAATACTTAGATGATTGCTTCATTTTCTGGAAATCCTCATGGGCTGATATTAACTAATTTCATACTCTACTTCAAAACTTAAACCCAAAAATCAAATTCACCCAAGAATATAATTTCAAGAAATTACCATTTTTAGAGATACTCATTAGAAATAAAAATAACCACATAATCACATATATCTACCACAAACCTAGACACCCAACAATATCTTCATTTCAAGAGCTATCACCCAAAAAGCTACCTGAAATCCATCCACTATTCTCTAACATGTAGGGTTTGTGCTATAGTGACTGACAAACATCTCCAAAAAACATGCCTAGAAGAACTACATAAAACTCTAAAAATACAAGGCTACCCCACAACACTAATAAACAAAGAAGTCATATATAGGTATCAGCCAACAACTAAACAACAGGTTCTCCACACACAAAAACAACATCAAATTACCAGACAACAGAAAACTCTTTGTATCACAACGCATCTATAAATGTAACCAGGGTGAATTTAAAATTGTGCCAATATACCAAACAGACAATTATTCTTACCTGCAAATACAAGAAAAAAATATATAAACAAATTTAAACCGGCACTAAATAGATTGTAGTCCCACACACAAAAGCACACAATATGCACACATAATGGCCAAATACAGTGGTCAAACCACTCACATCCATGCACACTCACTCACACGCGGATATGTATGGAGCACAAATATGTATACACATATTGGCAAAAACAATAGACTGCTCACAGGCAGGAAGTGTGTGTGTATGTATGTATGTATATATATGTATGTATGTATGTATGTGTGTGTATATGTGGGTATACTAATTCCTTATAATAAGACAGTACGTATGTATAGAGAGGGAATGCACATGTATATATTAGGTTGGTGCAAAAATAATGACGTAATAATGTTTTTTGACGTTAAAAAATACGTCAAAAAACGACATTATTACGTCATTATTTTTGCACCAACCTAATATATATACACATGTTGACAAAAACAAAACCTCTCATAGGCACACCTGCAAACCCGACACAACATAGGAAGTGTGTGTATGTATGTGTGTGTGTGTGTGTATGTGTGTGGTGTGTGTGTGTGTGTATGCATATCTGTACATATGTGTATACTAATTCCTTATAATAAGACAGTATGTATTTATAGTGAGGGAATATGCATATGTGTACACATGCTGACAAAAACACAAAAAAATGGAAATAGATCTACGAACACACAGGGGTCATTAAAAGATAAGAATATAGATATCTTTCTCACCCTTTCTTGGACCAGACTTAATTGTTTTATTACCCTTCATGCAGAACTTTTTAATAATATGTGGAAATATCCACATGATGAAGGTCACAAGACTGGAAACTCATGTAGAAAAATTATGGAAAATAAAGCATAATATTTTTTTTTTTTTTTAAATCCACATTACAACCAAAAACGTTTGCAGTTTCTCTCTTCTTTTTAAGATACACACTTTTTTCTCATTGGAACTACTATAACCTCTTCCCTTTATATATATATATAATATATATATATATATATATATATATATATATATATATATATATAGTATCAGATGAATGAATTAGTGTTAAAATGTTGACATAAAAACAAATTCAAATTTCCATAATATAGTTTTACCTTAATTAGTTACCATATTTCCATAATATAGTTTTACTTTAATCAGCTACCCAGAATTACTTCCCTCTAACTTTTGAAACTTTGACAGAAAAACCAAAAACTCTCTTTCCATTAATCCCTTACATTTTTTTATCTATATATTTTAAATTTATTTTTGGGTTCATTTTTTATTCCTCTTTTAGTTTTAAATTAAAAATTTTTTTTTTTTTCATATAACCCCAAATTGGTGTCATTCAGGGTTATTTTAATAAAACTTCTCCCCTTTAAGATAGATGACTTCTACCCTCTCCTGACACTTTTCTCATGCCTTTCATCTGACTGAAACATTGAAATGTGTAAACTGTATTAGATACTTTCGGCAAGTTGGATTTGGGCCGATTTGTTAGATTTCAGTTAAATTCTACTTCCTGTTTCATCTAACTTTATAGACATGAACTCATTCCACACCCAGGTTGTTAAGACAGACGACTGATAGTACTGTCTCATTTAACTTTATATATATGAACTCATTCCACACCCAGGTTAATAAGACAGATGACCGATATCATCACCTGCCGAAATAGTCTATTACTCATAAGAAATAATTTTTAATTTATTTGTTTATTAAATGTGTGTGTGTGTGTGTGTGTGTGTGTGAATATTCAGATGGAGTATATCTGTAGGAGAGACAAAAATGAATAAAAACGGACAAGAGGAAAAACTATACTTAGCCAACGTGTTTCATCCTCTGAGGGACATTGCCTTGATGAAGTCCCTCAGAGGATGAAACACATCAATTAAGTATAGTTTTTCCTCTTGGCTCTTTTTATTCATATATATATATATATATATATATATATATATATATATATAATGAAATGGATTAAGTCCGACAATTATTTAATATATTTTCTGTTTATATATTATTTTTAATAGATACAATTTATTTAAGTAAATGCTCAATTGTTAAGCAAACAGTATTAATTAACATTCAGGCCAGTAAATGTAATTAATATTGTTTATTTAAAAAATGGTGTATTTACTTAAATAAATTGCATCTATTAATAATAATAATGTATAAACGGAAAATATATTAAGTGTATATATATATATATATATATATATATATATATATATATATATATAGTTTTGGTAATCCATGTGGATAATTCCAAAGATGATGTAATCCAGAGAGCTCAATGTTACAGCAGAGGAAATATTAATTAAATAATTAAGAAAGAGACAACATTAAGGTTCCATGACTATAATTTAGTTCCCTAGAAAATATATTTTTCCTGGTTCATCAGATCACATCTCTAGTTACAAAAGCTATATATATATATATATATATATATATATATATATATATGCACACATACTATAATCCAAGAATCTTAAGAGAAAACTTATATATTTTAAGATGAATAATAGCTTAAAAGTGGAAAATTCGCCATCAAATAAAAATTCAATTTTTAATATTTTTTATGTTTCATATTTGTCTACATTAATAAAATGAATAAATTATTACAATTGTAGTTAAGTGTACATTCTTGATAAAAATTCCTTTTATTAGGTCATTTTAGTTTTTACCATCTCTTTGATAAAGCATAAAGATCAGTTACTTGAACACTTTTTAAGCAGGCAGTTTGGTTGAATTTTTCAACGCATTTTCTCCAGTACAATTTTGCTTTGTTTTCTTCACCAAGTTCTCTGTACAAATTAAACAAAAGCTGGTAAACTGCAACTCTAGGTGTTTTCAGGTATGTCGCTACAGAGAGCCTCTCCTCTGCCAATTTATATTGACCATAAGAATATAAAAAATGTGCTTCATGCAAAAGAACATCCCCTGCAGCTACTTCACTTGTAAATGAAGAAAGAGGAGAAATCTTTTGTGCTATAATTTGTAGGTTCTTTTCAGAAACAGGGTCACCAATCCTTTTCAGAACTCTCATTGATCCTGACTCAAATACCTGCTTAAAACCCAGTTGAATAAACTGTCTGCTCTTCTTCAAAAGGATATAATTATATTCACTCCGTGTGATCAGATGTTTCAATAAGTATTGTGTATTATAAATAGATACATAATTAGAAATATTGCAGAGTGCATAGATGGTGACAGTATCATTTGCTGGACTTTGATTGACTAACCAGTTATGATGTCGTCGGATGTGTATTTTTGTGTCATGGGTGAATTCATAAAACTCTCTCTGAATAAGTGTTAGCAATGGTACATCAATGTGCAATAAACTATATGCTCCACTTGTATGTAAGCTTTGGTCAAAGAATACACCAGACACATCTTGTTGTTGGCTTATATAATACAAACACTCATTGGCATGACCTGATTGTTGGTTATTCAAATAACTCCAATCTCCAAAAGATTTAATGCCAGGGAATATACACCACTGATGTCCAGTATAAAACATTAGCACAAGCATTGCCAGTAATGCTGTTGCAGTCTTTGAAATTAAGAAAGATAATCTTGCTTGCAAATACTGCCAAATAGTTATAAAAGTAGTAGAGTATATTACCATTAGTAACACAATAAAATTATGCAAGAAACGAACTTCTTTATGTCCTTTTAAAGTGTATGAAATAAACATTATAGTTGTTGATAGCAGAAGACATAATGTGTTTTTTGTTTGGGTTTGAGAAAATATGTCCTGTTTTATAATTGAAATTGCTAAAGTCAGACATGTGGCTAAAAACATAGTAATCATTGAAATATTATGCAATAAAATATGTTTTATGTAGAACCCCATATCTGAACGACCAAATAATGTACTGGAAAAATCTTTGAAAACATTAAACATGAACCATTGATAAGGGCTAATAAAAAATGAATTGTAGGAATAATAGTCATCAGTGGCGCCTACAAATATCCCAAGACAAAATCCAAAGACTATTAACATTAATTTCCAAAAAGAGGAGAGGAACTTACACCAATGGACAATGACTAAAGGCAAAGAAAGTGAAATATAAAATATTAATAAGTCAAAGCGTATGTATATAAAAATACCAATAAAAAACCCACTAAAAAACAAATGATGATGTTTTTCATTGACAGTTTTTGTTGTTGAGCTAATTTTCTTTTTCTTAATCTTATAATGACATGTTTTGTAAGAGAAATTAATACAAGGTTTTTGATGATTGCAATTTGCAGGGGAATATTTTTCCTTTATAATTACAGATTTCTCTTGAGGTTCACAATCTTTATTTTCATCTTCATCATCGATTTCAGAATCAAGCTGAAAAATGCTCAACATTGGTGGTAATGTAAAGAACACCAGAGGTGAAAGAAAGCTTGAAATAAGAGTGTGAGTGGCAAATACAGAAATATGAACCGAGAAGGCCACTAAAACACAGGCTAAAACACTTGAATCATGTGACCTATATATTGTCATTGTAAACTGATAGACAGCCATTGGAAGCAATGATGTAACTGCTGTATGACACATTTTCCATACCTGAAAAAAAATGATGAATGGAATAAATCTAAAATATTAAGAAACAAGAAACACATCATACAGATTTAAATACCACTTGAATTTGTTATGAATGGATACTTGTTTGTTTAGTGACATATCAACACTTTATGGGTCATTTAATGCCAAAATTTAATTTTCTTGGGAGCATTAGTAATTTCAATGACAAATGTACTGCTGGTGATTTTCTTTTGTTACAAAAATGTATTTTTATACTTTCATAGTGTTTTGATCCCAGTTTGGAGGCTAACTATTTAACCATGGCTGGGACCATAACATGTGCTACCATCCTGGGTCAGGGTAGACCTGGAATCAACAACAATTATGAGCTGGTTCCATCCTCCTCAAAGCCTCCTGATCACAGACCTTGCTACCAGATGTAGTTTATCATCATACCCAGGATGGTTGAATGGAAATTGTTAAAGTCAGGCATGAGACATGGGGAGGCTCTAAACTTCAAGAAGTATGAGATATTGTTACATGATTTTTTCAGTATAATATTAAAAATGTGATACTGTAAATCTGTAAATAACCCAAATAGAAGGATTGTATAGAAGGTCCTTTTAAAATGTATTAATTTAATACAAAAAAAAAATTCTGCATTATTTGAATATGAATGACAATATTGTATGGTGTGTATTTTTCTTCAGGGACAAAATGTTGCATTATAACCAAAAATAATGAATTATAGTCCCTCTTAAATGAATGCAAAATAATATGAAAGGTTTCCAATAGGATGGTAAAAATATTATTGTAGGCAATGTGATCATGCTAAACAAAAAAAAAAAGAAAGATTTTTCAAGGGTGATAAGTATTAAATGCTAATTATAGATTAATAAACCTTATATGCTTCATAATATTACTGACAAAAAGTGGAAATAATTTTTGAAAAATCTTTGTAATTAATCAAGTTGTTTCCTCATAACATTATCTACATGTAGAAAGGATGAAAGCAACTATGAAAAACATCCTTATAGCTAATTAGTATTTGATTAACAATCAAGTCTCCTTGATTTGGTTAATATTTCCATGTTTATTGCCATCATCCTCATAACATTATCTACATGTAGAAAGGATGAAAGCAACTGTGAAAAACATCCTTGTAGCTAATCAATATTTGATTAACAACCAAGTCTCTTTGATTTGGTTAATATTTCCATGTTTATTGGCATCATCCTCATAACATTATCTACATCCAGAAAAGATGAAAACAACTGTGAAAAACATCCTTGTAGCTAATCAATATTTGATTAACAATCAAGTCTTCTTGATTTTGTTAATATTTCCATATTTATTTCCATCATCCTCATAACATTATCTACATGTAGAAAGGATGAAAGCAACCTTGAAAAATATCCTTGTAGCTAATCAATATTTGATTAACAATCACGTCTCTTTGATTTTGTTAATATTTCCATGATCCTCATAACATTATCTACATGTAGAAAGGATGAAAGCAACTGTGAAAAACATTGTCGTTGCTAATCAATATTTGATTAACAATCAAGTTTTCTTGATTTTGTTAATATTTCCATATTTATTGCTATCATCCTTATAACATTATCTACATGCAGAAAGGATGAAAGCAATTATGAAAAACATCCTTGTAGCTAATCAATATTTGATCAAGTCTCTTTGATTTTGTTAATATTTCCATGTTTACTGCCATCATCCTCATAACATTACCTACATGTAGAAAAGATGAAAGAAACTGTGAAAAACATCTTGAAAGGATAAATACAATTCAGAAAAACATTTTAAAAATGTACATAAAATACTTACCACAAATGGATGTATGATGTCACCCATAAAAACATGTGAAAGTTTTGACACAAGAATAAAAAACTTGGGGAAGAGAAAACTGCGTAGACTAAACATGCCAAAATTTATTTCTTGTTGTCTGCCTTTTGGTTCTGGTTGAAGTAACGGAGGAAGGTATTCATAAGGACGGAATCCATAGCCATAGACTTCACTGTGTGCCACTATAAATATAAAGATCATTAAATCATTTTATTGTTAAGAAAACAATTATCTGGCATGTATTTGCTGTGTGCAATTCTTTAGAGTATAGATACTATTATATATAAAAGGATTTCTTGAAAAGTAAAACACAGAACACGGATTAGATGTAAGAAAGATATATTAACAACAGGTTACAGAGATAGTGTAAGCAGAGCTTACCATTAGGTTGGTGCAAAAATAATGACGTAATAATGTCGTTTTTTGACGTTAAAAAATACGTCAAAAAACGACATTATTACGTCATTATTTTTGCACCAACCTAATATAAGTTAGTGTTCAACACTGGTAGTCATACGAGACTCTCACTGTCTCTCTATGTCACTCTCTGTCACACTCTATCACTCTCTATCACTCTCTGTCACTCTCCTGTAGAGTGCTATGTTGCCTACTTAATATAGGTCTGGAAGAGTCTATTGTGTAGGTAGTTTCCGGTCTCACAATACCCCACTTCCAAAGAGTTTTCTTTTTGAAAAGGAGAGGAAAAATAAAACTGTTAATACTTTTTCCTCTTGGGTTTTACGTCGAACGGTTGAGTAAATTTACTTTTCCTTCCTGAGCGTCGCACTTCAGGAGAGACTTGGGGTATGTCGAGATCGAAATGATCGAAAATTACGTCAATCGGCTCTTCACATGTATTTTGTAGTGATTCCTTCAAACGGCATTTTCTGATCTGTTTCCAATGCCGTTTGTGAATGTTTCTCGGTCCTTGGACCATATATACCAGTTCGCCAATTCTCTGCTTTATGGTGCCCACTTCCCAGAATTTCATATTGTTCTTGTATGCCTTGAAAAAACCCTATCACCAGGATTGAAATATTTCCTATGAGGCGATACGTTTTTTTTAACTTTGCTTGCTGTGGAATAAGTTTGTCGAAGACAGACTTGATTTTTCTTGCGAACATTGTATCTGCAGGCGAGCTTCCCATAGGCGTGTTCGGATTAGGGGTTATCCGATACACCTGCAGAAATTGTTGCAATGCTCTATCTGTCAGTGTGCCTAGTGCCTTTCTTAAAGCCCTTTTTAAAGTGTCCATGAACCTTTCGGCCTGGCCATTTGACCCAGGGTGGTACTGAGGCGTTGTAACATGGTCCACCTGATATGACTTGCAGAAGTCTCTAAATTCACTTGATGTGAATTGAGTGCCATTATCAGTAACTATACAATCTACGACGCCAAAACACGCGAAGAGCTCGTGTAGAAATCCGATCGTGCAGTTTGTGGTTGGTCTTTTACATTGTAGGACCTCAGGCCATTTTGAGTGGCTATCCACAACAATGAGATAGTACATGTTGTCCATAGGCCCTGCAAAATCCACATGAATTCTTTGCCAAGGATGATCTGTTTTGGGCCATGGTTTGCACGTCGTGTTTGGAGCTTTTGCTGCAAGTGCGCATCCTTTGCATGATTCTATCATGTCTGCTATGTCCTTGTCCATGTTTGGCTAATAAACATAGCAGCGCATGAGGCTTTTCATACGGTTCTTCCCCGGATGTCCCATGTGAAAATCCCTGAGGATTTTTCTTTGTAGGCTGTTTGGAATCACTACGCGGTCATTATATAGTAGGATATCATCGCAGAGGGAGAAAACTTCAGGCACTTTGGGGTCTTTGTTTCGAATTTTGCTTTTTATGGATTGAATGAATTCATCCTCTCGAGACTCCCTTTTTATGTCGGCCAAAGTAACTGGAAGCTCTCTTATGGCACTCGCGATCATGTTTTTGATTTCACAAGTTGTCCTTAAAGTAGCAATGACGGAGTCTTCAAAGACTTCTGTATTTTTTGGAATGAGTTGTGATAAACTGTCTGCATGGCAAATATTTTTGGTTGTTAGGAACTCTATCTTCAAATTATAGTTTAAGAGAATCGTTCCCCAACGAAGTAGTCTATTTGCAGTATAGACTGGCAAACCTTTTTTAGACCCAAAAATTGTAATCAGAGGCTTATGATCTGTCTGCAGTATGAACTGTCTACCATGTAGATATCTGTGAAACTTTGTCACAGCGAATATTAACCCTAGAGTCTCTTTCTCTATTTGAGAATATTGTTTCTCAGCTGGAAGTAGAGATCTTGATGCGCGAGCCACAGCTTTTCGCGAACCATCTGGCAGTTTATGTAATATGCAAGCGCCTATGCCGTACGAGCTTGCATCACTTGCGACTATGATGTCGAGACTAGGGTCGAAATGTGTGAGGGAGAGGTCTGAAGTAAGAGTTTACTTGATCTTCTCGAATGTGTCTTGGCATTCCGGGGTCCATGACCATGGTTTGTCCTTTTTTAAAAGTTGGTTGAGAGGCCCTCTCAAATTTTGCATGTTCTTAATGAACCCTTGGTAAAAGTTAGCTAGGCCGAGGAAGCTTTGTAATGCTTGAACGTTATCTGGGGCCAGCATGTTTCTGGTCGCGTTGGCTCTTTCTGGATCCAGCCGACGACCATCTTTATTTATGATGTGTCCTTTAATATTTAGTATTTAATCTCTGGTAAGAAAAAATCACACTTTCCTCCTTAACCTTAAATCCGTATTCTTGTATCTTTTCGAATACGTTTATTATACGGTTCCGGTGCTCTGCCATAGTTTTACTAGTAACTAGTATATCATCCAAATAGGCTGTTGCGTAGTCAAGATCGCCCAGCATGGCGTCCATGACCTACTGGAAAATTACAGGCGCAACCTTTACTCCAAAAGCCAGTCTGTTGTATTTGTACAACCCTCTATGGGTGTTTATGCAGAGCAATTTGGAACTTTCTTCTTCCACCTCTATCTGAAGGTATGCGTCCGAGAGGTCAGTTTTAGAAAAAAATTTTCCACCATTGAGTTTATTGAAAATTTCTTCAGGGCTTGGGAGAGGATAGTGGTGATCTTGCAAGGCATCGTTTAACCCTGTGGAAAAATCTGCGCATACTCGTATTTCATTGGACTCCTTTTTTACGTAGACTGTAGGTGCTGCCCACTCGCTGAAATCTGTTTTTGACAGAATACCTGCTTGTTCGAGTCTATCTAACTCTTTATTGATTTGCTCTAGAGCAGCGAAAGGGACATTCCGTTTCTTTTTGAATACCGGTTGTGCACCGTCCTTCACCTTGAACTTAGCTTTCATTTTAGTACATTTCCCAAGTCCACCAGAAAAAACCTGGGGAAATTGTTGTTTGAGTTCCTTTTTTAGATTTACCAAATTGGACGTTGTACTTTGTATCTTGCGACAAAATGTACTCATTGGGAAATCCCAAAGATTGAATTTTTCTATCCAATCAGTTCCAAATAAGTTGTCTGAAGTTTTTAATACGTAGGCTTTGAGCTTTTTGGTAACTCCATTTAGTGTTACTGTAAGTATTACCTCGCCTAAAATGTTAATCTTTTCGCCAGTTACGGATTTTGCTGTTTTATCCGTTTTTATTAAGGTCGGCTTGTTCATTTTTCGCCAAGTACACCAGTTAATGGTTGAAATATCAGAACCTGAGTCAAGCTGGAATTTAATGGACTTATTGAAGATATCCACTGTTACATATTTTCTTAAATTCCTATCGAGAATATTGTCAAATTGAGCTTGCCTAATTTTATTTTTGGGTTTTCTCGTTCTGTTGGCATACCAGCACGAAGTTAAAGTATGCCCACTTTTATTGCAATTTTTGCAATATTTTCTGTTCTTAACTGGACAGAATTTCATCCAATGCCATTTACCACAATGGTAACATGGTCCAGGCAGTTTCTTTAACTTATTTGGGTTTTGGTTACTGCGGAATTTAGGACATGAGATTTGCTTTTTGTCTTTTTGAGGGGAATAGGAGGTAGACTTGCTTCTGATTTTATTAATCTGAGTCACACCTGATTCCTCAATAGTGTTTGAGTCACGCCTTACATATATTACTCTTTGACAGTCCTCTGCCAGTTTTTGGAGAGTCAATCCTTGTTCGTTCTCAAGCTTAGTCAGTACCCGTCGTCTGACTTCGGCGTCTTCTGCAGATATTAGACCTTGTGCGAAAATTAAGCACTTAAAATCATCGGCAGTCAGTTCGGCTAGTTTAAAATCATTACATAGCTTGTTCACCGATGCTGCAAACGTTAGAAAATCTTGCTGGTTGTCTTTGACTGTGTTCAGGCATTTCCAACGTTTGTGGAACAAGGTTGTGTTAGGCCCGAATAATTCCGATAGGAGCTTAATCGTCTCTGAAAAATCCAAGTCAGTCGTTTTCTTGGGTAGTATGAAGTCTACAAACCTACTATGTTCTGTAGTTCCCAGTTTTCTCAATAGAAGATGTACCTTTTTTTTACTGGGCCATTGTTCACAGTCTACGTTGAAAATATCTTTGTAGTGCCTGTAAAAAGCCTGGAACGTTTTGTCTTCCTCTGGTACATATTCAAAGGTTTCCATTGAATTGTAGATTATACTCTGGGAGAATATTGTTTGAGTCTTTTAATGCATTTACGAGTAATTCTTTAAGTTGTTTCTGTTGTAGTTCAGCATTCTGAAGCGTAATTTTTTGGAATTCCATTTGCTGTTTATGTAAATCCAAAAATAGTTGTTGTTGTCTTTCTTCTGATTTTTGTTGCTGGTCCAAATTTAGTTTTAACATTTGGGCAACTACTTTTTGCAAATCTTCCATATTTAAAAATGACAGCGCTTTTTTGTTGCTTTGAAACACGTGTACTAAGAGGAGGTACACAAAAAAATATTGATAGACTTTTGTTCCTTTTTTTTTCTTTTACAGAAAAAAAAATATGGACAGATAATAGTTAAACTAAACCAATTATGTGTGGTTAGCTTTTTTTTTCCGTGGTTCCGTTAATTTTAACGTAATTGAAAAAAAATATTGATAGACTTTTGTTCCTTTTTTTTTCTTTTACATAAAAAAAAATATGGACAGATAATAGTTAAACTAAACCAATTATGTGTGGTTAGCTTTTTTTTTCCGTGGTTCCGTTAATTTTAACGTAATTGAATAATTTTTCGCCACACTTATGTGTTTTTTTTTATAGAGGTACAAAAAGAAGAAAACTCACTTCAGTGAATTTGAGGCGAGAATAATTTTATGCCCGAGTTCAACTCAGTTACATAAAAAAATTTTCGATAGGTTTTTCCGAATATATACATACACATATATATATGCATATATACATACATATATATATGCATATATACATATACATATATATATATATATATATACATATATATATATACATATATATATACATATATATACATATATATATATATATATATATATATATATATATATATATATATATATATATATATATATACAGCTTGTGATAAGTAAGTTGTTGCCATTTTATATTTTTAATTTTGTACATGTTCATTGTTTGTGATTTTGTCGACTGCGCAGAATAGTAGGGGCAATTGGGTACTGTCTGTGAGAAAAAAGAGCAACATGCCACAGTTCACTCTGCCAGAAATTTGGAAACAGCATGCTCTCTTGCTTGGCATACATGCCGGAAGCTCCAATACGAACATTTCAGAGTGATTTGGTGTTAATCTGAGGACAGTGCAGAGTATTCAGAAAAATTTGAATGAATCTAATGGTGATTACAATGGTATGACAGCTTGAAAAACTTGCTCTGATTGTTCTGATAAGAAAAGAACTCCCAAATTTGTTCGTGAGGTCCTCAGACTTGGGGGACTACATCAAGTGCCTTGAGGAGGTAGTACTGCCCTGGGTCAAGAAGGTAGCAGCTGGAAGACCTTATGTCTGGCAACAGGAATCTGCACCATTTCACACAAGCAGGAGAAACTAGTCATGGCTGTGAAACAATTTCTGCAATCCCATCACCTCTTACATCTGGCCACTTAACACTCCAGACTGCAATCTCTTTGATTATTATTTGTTGGGTGCAGTTGAGTGAGAGACCAACAAAACTCCTTGTAATGCCAAAGATGAACTGAACGCAAGGATTATGACAGCATTTACCAACTTAAGCAAGAGGAATGTCCAGAATATTTGCAGAAGATTATAAAGTCATTTGGAGTCCATGGTTGAAGCTAATGGTGATTTTATTGAATAAATTTACTCTTTAGTATTTCAAGATATTTTAGTGTAATTTTGGTAAATATATCTGTTAAAATGAGATATCTGTTATTTTCACTTTTGTGTAATTTAGATGACAATTTATCTATCGCACCTTGAGTGTGTGTGTGTGTGTGTGCACATATATATATATATATATATATATATATATAGAGAGAGAGAGAGAGAGAGAGAGAGAGAGCATGTAATCAATCCGTTGGTATATAATCTGGGTGGATCCTAGTAATATTAACTATTAAAACTGATCCACAGAGAGCTCGGTGTTTTTATTTTAACAGAGCATATATAATTTTTACTGCAAAAAAACAAAAATTACTTCAACGTAGAGATAGTCTATTTCAAGCTGTTCTGTGTGATATCTGCATACAGATCGGCTTGAAATAGACTATCTCTATGTTGAAGTAATTTTTGTTTTTTTGTTGTAAAATGTATATATGTGTGTGTGTGTGTGTCTTATAAAAAGAATAAAGAATAGACATTTTATGACTAAATTATTGATCATTTTTTCTATTATGTGAATAACATTTCACAAATGTGCCCTTTGTTTACATGTAAAATACACAGAATTCATACTGCTTTTAACTCACATGAGTCACTGTCAGTGGGGTGAGTAAGAAAAGAGAAGAAAAGAAAATCAAATATATTTTAAGCAGTACATTATATATAATATATGAAATTTGTCCCAGCTTTCCCATATGAATTGGGTTAAGGTTAAAGGTGACAAAATCAATAAAATCAACAATGGCTTGAAAGTTTAGAGAGAACAATTGTCTCTTTTAGGCAGTAGAATAAAGACTTAAACTTCTGCTCAGAGTGTAAAAATTTATTTACATACACAAAAAAAGGTAAAGGGATATATACAAAATATGAGAGAAAGAATGGGAGAAGAAAATTCCTTGAACTTAAAGGAAGAAAAAAGTTCATATAAAGGCTTGCTCAAAATATTTCACTGAGTGTCTAAAAATTCTTTAAGCAAGTAAATTGTTTTTAAGGGGTTAACACTCACATAGATTTCTTCATAGCTCTTGTTGAGGAAGAAAGAATCAGAATCAGAAGATCCATAATTTGTAGTTGAGTAAATTCGTAAGCTGGCAATAGGAATTTCAAGGTCCAAGGAAGCAGATTTTGAGTAGTTTTTAGTAGAGGGCTAACATTCAGTCTTTAGAGCCTAGCATGTAGATTTCTTCTTGAAACAGACCTGATGTTATCACAGATAATGTCAAATACTCATTGCCAAAGAGGCACATATTCTCAGTATTTATCAAGATTAGAAGTCTCATAAACATTGGGAACTTTTCCCTCTAAAATTGCTTATACACTTTTCCTACCCTCTCATTCTTCAGAAAATATATTCTTATCTCTGATAAGAATGAAGTCTTTGGGGGCTAGTTTTGAAAGCAGGGGTGAATGTCAGGGCAAAGATCAGAAAAGAGGCTAGAACTTGAACTTGTATTAGTGGTTCTCAAATTAAATTCTAATAATATATATATATTCATTGCACCTTCTTGAGCTAATGATATAATGCAAAGAAAAATCTGCAATGTTATCTGTCCTGACCTGGTGTCATATACCCTAGTCGACAAATGGGTTTATAAGGTGATCATACACTGACCAGAAGATATATACATTATCACACCTGTGGAGATATACAGGCTATCTCTCTCAGATCATGACAATGGACAATTAGTAAACAAAAAAAAAATATTTTAAAGAACACTGTTCGATTAAGATAATCGAACAGTAATCTTTTCCCAGGTTCGCTTCAGTTTCAACACGAATACTGATCCACAATTCAAGGATGAATGATAAGGCTTAGTGAATTTTGATATAAGAACTTTAATATGTACAGATATACAAAATATTAAAATAAAAGAAAATACAATCATGAGTAAAACATCTGACAACCAGATCTCAAGACTTACGTTGAGATATCAAAATTCGCCTAACTCCAAATGGATTCGACTGAACCCGAACGGACAAAAATATAAGTATGAATTTCTACGAATGCAGAAATCAACGCATACACAAAAGAGATGGGGAAAGGAGTTACAATTATTATTTTGACATGTGGAAAGGTGTTTGTAAGAACATAATATTTATAGATGTATGTGTATCTTTCTAACACGGGTCCAAAATATATAGTTACTTATCTTTATATTCAGTTCTCTTTTTTATTTTTTATCATTGTCCTTTCTTTTCTTTCTCACGTTCCTCTTTTCTTTCCTTCTCTTGACACAAATACACTTTCATACACTGTCCGGCTGTAACAGAGATACACACTTTCTTCCTATCTCTGGTTTACTTTTTTCTTTCTTTCTTCTTCTGTATACAATTCAGTTCAACACGATTCACTGCAACAGGGATATACACTTTCTTCCTTTCTTGTTTTCCTTTTTCTTTCTTTCTTCTTCTTTACACAATTCAGCTTGTAACAGAGATATATATTTTCTTCCTCTCTGATTTTCTCTTTTCTTCCAATGCAGGCTGTATTCTCAGTGTACAAATTTCTCTGTGTCTTCTGTGATAAATAACATAAGTTATCGTCTTCAATTTGGGGTTATCGAACAAAAATACATGTTCTTATATTTCTTGTCCGGAGTTGCCTGGGATGAATCGGACAAGTTCTATCATTATCAAATGAGTCTCATCTTTCCGTTCATAAGTTATCAGTGCTTCGATTTCAAGTCTTGCTCCTTCAAAGACAAGACAGCAACTGACTCCCAAGTAATTTTCTAACTCTCATGTGTCCTGTGTTTTGGCGCTAATTCCTGCTTACATCAGCCCCTTGTCTAGCCTCTGTCTAGACATCTGTTGCTATGGGTAATTGGGTCAGTCAACCTCTTGACTTGCTTTCCCTAAATGTCTCATGACTTCCACGTGACCTCTTCTGTTGTCAGGCGGAAATTAACCTTAATATATGCGTGTATGCGTGTCTGGGTTATCTGCATCTGTCACACCCGCCCTTGGCTTCAGTCACTTTTCCACTGCCATAATATAGCATCTCTGTGCCTTTTCCATAAATATTTTCATGGTAATTGTTCTGATGAGCTTTCCTCTTTTATACCTGGATTTTACAAATCTAAGCACAGCACAAGATTAACATCATTTTAAAGTTGAGATGGCTAGATGTAGCCATAAATTTCATGCGAATAGTTTCATCTCTTGCACTTCTCACTCATGGAATTCTCTTTCTGCTTCTTGTTTTCCAGTAAACTTGATCTTCAAAAATTTAAATGCAATGTTAATTGTTATCTTCTGTATTTTAATTGCTGTTCTTTTATTGTTCCCTCCTTAATAAAGCTTCTTTTTCTCATATTCTTTCACATTCAATAATCCCTTGCATCTTAGTAGCTTTATTACCTTGCTTCAGGTGAAATGATTAAATATATATAAAGAGAAAGAGTGTTGGAGGGAGATATATACAAGCAAAATTCAGATTTGTACATATAAAGAAATATTTACATAAATATCCTAAATTAGAGACAAGAAGATTCAGATACCTGTGTAAATACATAAATATACATATTTTGGAATTCATATAAAAAATGCATACAGAAATTATTAGTTGTGCAAATACATTCATATATGTTCTAATATTTATAAACACATGCATACAAAATACAAGCACTAGAATATCTATATATCAAGAGACATTTCACCCTCACTAGATAGGCTTACTCAAGTCAGAGTGAAAGAAATCTAATGTTTAGTTCAGATTCACACCTCAGACATAGTTCTAGTAGCAGATACCCCTAAGTTCAGAGCAGGTTCAGTTATTTCACACTTGTTTGCTAATGGTACAAAAATCCATTATGCATGTATCTAGAATTCTAATATCAATGGAACATAATTATAGTCAAGTGGAAAAAGAGGTCCATGAACTGATTTTTACGATAAAGAGTTTAATGAAATATGAATGGCACTTCATTCTGCTGACAGACCACAAGCCACATTTATTTTCAATATTTGCCTCACATATTATCAGTTCCCAAAAAGAAAGTTTTCTTGATGATAACAGACCACAAGCTGTTATCTTCAATATTTGGTTCTAGAAAAAGTGTTCCACTACATTCTGCCAGTCAATTACAATGTTGAGCAACTATCTTACTGGGATGCAACTTCACCATATACTATCGCAGAATGACTGAATTCAGTCAAACTAACACCTTGTCATGTTTCATCAGTTCACATAGAATCCTTATGGTTGCATGATTGTTGTGGGGCTGATAAGGAATGTCGCCCCCACAAGCTTTTAACGAAGAAAGCTAAGACAATGAGGAACAAAGGCAGAGGTTTAGAATAACAAACGTCAGATTTATTTTTCGATCTGGACAAATGTAGGTACAGGAATTGTTTGGCGTAGTTCGATCGTGAAGTCAGGGAGTGCCAGTTGAAAGATCGTTGTTAGGGTACTAGGCAGCAGCTCCGAGGCAGGCAGATGGAACAACGGTATTCGAGATCCCATCAATCCCCGGATGTCTGCCCTTTAGTAAACAGCGCATCGGCGTTTAAGAAGAGAGTGGATCAGCGCAGATGGTGCTGGTGTAGCCTGTTCGTCCTCAGAATGACAGTCGTGTAAGAACGCAGCTTGGTAGTTCTAAAAAAGAACTTTCGCATATAATGTGGCTAGGTTAGTCCTACAAAGGACTGTTGCATATCATGAAGCCAGGCTAGCCCTGAAAAGGACTATCGCATATCATGTGGCCAGGCTAGTCCTGAAAAGGACTATTGCATATCATGTGGCCTAGTTAGTCCTGAGAAGGACCGTCACATATCATGTGGCCAGGTCAGTCCTACAAAGGACTGTTGCATATCATGAAGCCAGGCTAGTCCTGAAAAGGACTATCGCATATCATGTGGCCAGGCTAGTCCTGAAAAGGACTATTGCATATCATGTGGCCTAGTTAGTCCTGAGAAGGACCGTCACATATCATGTGGCCAGGTCAGTCCTAAAAAGGACTATTGCATATAATGTTCAGCTGCTGCTGCTGCTGAACTAAGGTCGGCCCGCTACTGCTGCTGCTGCTGCTGCTGCTGAAGTTGGGTCGGCCCACTGCTGCTGCTGAGGTTGAGTCAGCCTGCTGCTGCTGCTGAGGTTGGCTGCTTCGTGCGGTCAGCAGCAAGGGTCAGCCAGGTGAAGGTGAGCACATCGCTCTACCCCGGGGCCAAATCAGACGAGTTCCAAGTGGTATTTACTTGACTCCCACGGGGTCAGGATGTGACACAAGGTCGGTTTAACGTGGGAGACCCGAGCGTTTCCACTCTAGGGCCACTGGTCCA
>OZ010616.1:10056310-10221310 GCA_963932145.1 Acanthosepion lycidas | reverse complement strand
ATCATAGAGCAAAAAAGAGGAAATTTTAAATAAACAAGGATTTTTCAATAATATTCTTATTCGATCTCGCTTTTGAAATTATTATAATTCCCATTCCTGTACAGACATCATAGAGTAAAAAAGAGGAAATTTAAAATAAAAAAGGATTTTTCAATTGTATTCTTATTTGAGATCTCCTTTTAAATTAGCATATGAAATTTTCAAGCAAATTTTCCATTGTTGTGCTGACATCGTAGTGACAAAATCAGATAATTTTAAATAAACAAGACTATTTCAATTTTATTCTTATTTGAGATCTCCTTTTAAATTAGTATATGAATTTTCCAAGCAAAATTCCCACAGCTGTTCAGATTTTGTACAGAAAAAAAGTAAGGAAATTTATATAAACAAGTATTTTTCAAGTGTACTCTTATTTGAGATCTCCTTTTAAATTAGTATAATTCCCATTGCTGTACAGATATCATAGAGCAAAAAAGAGGAAATTTTAAATAAACAAGGATTTTTCAATTGTATTCTTATTCGATCTCACTTTTGAAATTATTATAATTCCCATTACTGTACAGACATCATAGAGTAAAAAAGAGGAAATTTTAAATAAACAAGGATTTTTCAATTGTATTCTTATTTGAGATCTCCTTTTAAATTAGTATATGAATTTTCCAAGCAAAATTCCCACAGCTGTTCAGATTTTGTACAGAAAAAAAGTAAGGAAATTTATATAAACAAGTATTTTTCAAGTGTACTCTTATTTGAGATCTCCTTTTAAATTAGTATAATTCCCATTGCTGTACAGATATCATAGAGCAAAAAAGAGGAAATTTTAAATAAACAAGGACTTTTCAATTGTATTCTTATTCGATCTCACTTTTGAAATTATTATAATTCCCATTACTGTACAGACATCATAGAGTAAAAAAGAGGAAATTTTAAATAAACAAGGATTTTTCAATTGTATTCTTATTTGAGATCTCCTTTTAAATTAGTATATGAATTTTCCAAGCAAAATTCCCACAGCTGTTCAGATTTTGTACAGAAAAAAAGTAAGGAAATTTATATAAACAAGTATTTTTCAAGTGTACTCTTATTTGAGATCTCCTTTTAAATTAGTATAATTCCCATTGCTGTACAGATATCATAGAGCAAAAAAGAGGAAATTTTAAATAAACAAGGATTTTTCAATTGTATTCTTATTCGATCTCACTTTTGAAATTATTATAATTCCCATTACTGTACAGACATCATAGAGTAAAAAAGAGGAAATTTAAAATAAAAAAGGATTTTTCAATTGTATTCTTATTTGAGATCTCCTTTTAAATTAGCATATGAAATTTTCAAGCAAATTTTCCATTGTTGTGCTGACATCGTAGTGACAAAATCAGATAATTTTAAATAAACAAGACTATTTCAATTTTATTCTTATTTGAGATCTCCTTTTAAATTAGTATATGAATTTTCCAAGCAAAATTCCCACAGCTGTTCAGATTTTGTACAGAAAAAAAGTAAGGAAATTTATATAAACAAGTATTTTTCAAGTGTACTCTTATTTGAGATCTCCTTTTAAATTAGTATAATTCCCATTGCTGTACAGATATCATAGAGCAAAAAAGAGGAAATTTTAAATAAACAAGGATTTTTCAATTGTATTCTTATTCGATCTCACTTTTGAAATTATTATAATTCCCATTACTGTACAGACATCATAGAGTAAAAAAGAGGAAATTTTAAATAAACAAGGATTTTTCAATTGTATTCTTATTTGAGATCTCCTTTTAAATTAGTATATGAATTTTCCAAGCAAAATTCCCACAGCTGTTCAGATTTTGTACAGAAAAAAAGTAAGGAAATTTATATAAACAAGTATTTTTCAAGTGTACTCTTATTTGAGATCTCCTTTTAAATTAGTATAATTCCCATTGCTGTACAGATATCATAGAGCAAAAAAGAGGAAATTTTAAATAAACAAGGATTTTTCAATTGTATTCTTATTCGATCTCACTTTTGAAATTATTATAATTCCCATTACTGTACAGACATCATAGAGTAAAAAAGAGGAAATTTTAAATAAACAAGGATTTTTCAATTGTATTCTTATTTGAGATCTCCTTTTAAATTAGTATATGAATTTTCCAAGCAAAATTCCCACAGCTGTTCAGATTTTGTACAGAAAAAAAGTAAGGAAATTTATATAAACAAGTATTTTTCAAGTGTACTCTTATTTGAGATCTCCTTTTAAATTAGTATAATTCCCATTGCTGTACAGATATCATAGAGCAAAAAAGAGGAAATTTTAAATAAACAAGGATTTTTCAATTGTATTCTTATTCGATCTCACTTTTGAAATTATTATAATTCCCATTACTGTACAGACATCATAGAGTAAAAAAGAGGAAATTTTAAATAAACAAGGATTTTTCAATTGTATTCTTATTTGAGATCTCCTTTTAAATTAGTATATGAATTTTCCAAGCAAAATTCCCACAGCTGTTCAGATATTGTAGAGAAAAAAAGAAAGTAAATTTATATAAACAAGTATTTTTCAAGTGTACTCTTATTTGAGATCTACTTTTAAATTAGTGTAATTCCCATTGATGTACAGACATCATAGAGCAAAAAAGAGGAAATTTTAAATAAACTAAAATTGTTCTTATATGAGATCTCCTTTTAAATTAGTATTATTACCACTGCTGTACAGATATCATAGAGCAAAAAAGAGGAAATTTTAAATAAACAAGGATTTTTCAATAATATTCTTATTCGATCTCGCTTTTGAAATTATTATAATTCCCATTCCTGTACAGACATCATAGAGTAAAAAAGAGGAAATTTTAAATAAACAAGGATTTTTCAATTGTATTCTTATTTGAGATCTCCTTTTAAATTAGCATATGAAATTTTCAAGCAAATTTTCCATTGTTGTGCTGACATCGTAGTGACAGAATCAGATAATTTTAAATAAACAAGACTATTTCAATTTTATTCTTATTTGAGATCTCCTTTTAAATTAGTATATGAATTTTCCAAGCAAAATTCCCACAGCTGTTCAGATTTTGTACAGAAAAAAAGTAAGGAAATTTATATAAACAAGTATTTTTCAAGTGTACTCTTATTTGAGATCTCCTTTTAAATTAGTATAATTCCCATTGCTGTACAGATATCATAGAGCAAAAAAGAGGAAATTTTAAATAAACAAGGATTTTTCAATTGTATTCTTATTCGATCTCACTTTTGAAATTATTATAATTCCCATTACTGTACAGACATCATAGAGTAAAAAAGAGGAAATTTTAAATAAACAAGGATTTTTCAATTGTATTCTTATTTGAGATCTCCTTTTAAATTAGTATATGAATTTTCCAAGCAAAATTCCCACAGCTGTTCAGATATTGTAGAGAAAAAAAGAAAGTAAATTTATATAAACAAGTATTTTTCAAGTGTACTCTTATTTGAGATCTACTTTTAAATTAGTGTAATTCCCATTGATGTACAGACATCATAGAGCAAAAAAGAGGAAATTTTGAATAAACAGGGATTTTTCAATTGTATTCATGTTTGAGGTCTCCTTTTAAATTAGTATAATGCCCATTGCTGTACAGATATCATAGAACAAAAAAAGAGGAAATTTTAAATAAACAAGTATTTTTCAATTGTATTCTAAATGAGTTCTACTTTTGAATTAGTATAATTACCATATCTGTACAGACATCATAGAGCCAAAAAGAGGAAATTTTAAATAAACAAGTATTTTTCAATTGTATTCTAAATGAGGTCTACTTTTAAATTAGTATAATTCCCATTGCTGTACAGACATGATAGAGCAAAAAAGAGGAAATTTTAAATAAACAAGGATTTTTCAATTGTATTTTTATATGACGTCTACTTTTAAATTAGCATATGAAATTTTCAAGCAAATTTTCTGTTGTTGTGCTGATATTGTAGTGACAAAATCAGATAATTTTAAATAAACAAGACTATTTCAATTTTATTCTTATTTGAAAAATCCTTTTAAATTAGTATATGAATTTTCCAAGCAAAATTCCCACAGCTGTTCAGATTTTGTACAGAAAAAAAGTAAGGAAATTTATATAAACAAGTATTTTTCAAGTGTACTCTTATTTGAGATCTCCTTTTAAATTAGTATAATTCCCATTGCTGTACAGATATCATAGAGCAAAAAAGAGGAAATTTTAAATAAACAAGGATTTTTCAATTGTATTCTTATTCGATCTCACTTTTGAAATTATTATAATTCCCATTACTGTACAGACATCATAGAGTAAAAAAGAGGAAATTTTAAATAAACAAGGATTTTTCAATTGTATTCTTATTTGAGATCTCCTTTTAAATTAGTATATGAATTTTCCAAGCAAAATTCCCACAGCTGTTCAGATATTGTAGAGAAAAAAAGAAAGTAAATTTATATAAACAAGTATTTTTCAAGTGTACTCTTATTTGAGATCTACTTTTAAATTAGTGTAATTCCCATTGATGTACAGACATCATAGAGCAAAAAAGAGGAAATTTTGAATAAACAGGGATTTTTCAATTGTATTCATGTTTGAGGTCTCCTTTTAAATTAGTATAATGCCCATTGCTGTACAGATATCATAGAACAAAAAAAGAGGAAATTTTAAATAAACAAGTATTTTTCAATTGTATTCTAAATGAGTTCTACTTTTGAATTAGTATAATTACCATATCTGTACAGACATCATAGAGCCAAAAAGAGGAAATTTTAAATAAACAAGTATTTTTCAATTGTATTCTAAATGAGGTCTACTTTTAAATTAGTATAATTCCCATTGCTGTACAGACATCATAGAGCAAAAAAGAGGAAATTTTAAATAAACAAGGATTTTTCAATTGTATTTTTATATGACGTCTACTTTTAAATTAGCATATGAAATTTTCAAGCAAATTTTCTGTTGTTGTGCTGATATTGTAGTGACAAAATCAGATAATTTTAAATAAACAAGACTATTTCAATTTTATTCTTATTTGAAAAATCCTTTTAAATTAGTATATGAATTTTCCAAGCAAAATTCCCACAGCTGTTCAGATTTTGTACAGAAAAAAAGTAAGAAAATTAATATAAACAAGTATTTTTCAAGTGTACTCTTATTTGAGATCTCCTTTTAAATTAGTATAATTCCCATTGCTGTACAGATATCATAGAGCAAAAAAGAGGAAATTTTAAATAAACAAGGATTTTTCAATTGTATTCTTATTCGATCTCACTTTTGAAATTATTATAATTCCCATTACTGTACAGACATCATAGAGTAAAAAAGAGGAAATTTTAAATAAACAAGGATTTTTCAATTGTATTCTTATTTGAGATCTCCTTTTAAATTAGTATATGAATTTTCCAAGCAAAATTCCCACAGCTGTTCAGATTTTGTACAGAAAAAAAGTAAGGAAATTTATATAAACAAGTATTTTTCAAGTGTACTCTTATTTGAGATCTCCTTTTAAATTAGTATAATTCCCATTGCTGTACAGATATCATAGAGCAAAAAAGAGGAAATTTTAAATAAACAAGGATTTTTCAATTGTATTCTTATTCGATCTCACTTTTGAAATTATTATAATTCCCATTACTGTACAGACATCATAGAGTAAAAAAGAGGAAATTTTAAATAAACAAGGATTTTTCAATTGTATTCTTATTTGAGATCTCCTTTTAAATTAGTATATGAATTTTCCAAGCAAAATTCCCACAGCTGTTCAGATATTGTAGAGAAAAAAAGAAAGTAAATTTATATAAACAAGTATTTTTCAAGTGTACTCTTATTTGAGATCTACTTTTAAATTAGTGTAATTCCCATTGATGTACAGACATCATAGAGCAAAAAAGAGGAAATTTTAAATAAACAAGGATTTTTCAATTGTATTCTTATTCGATCTCACTTTTGAAATTATTATAATTCCCATTGCTGTACAGACATCATAGAGTAAAAAAGAGGAAATTTTAAATAAACAAGGATTTTTCAATTGTATTCTTATTTGAGATCTCCTTTTAAATTAGCATATGAAATTTTCAAGCAAATTTTCCATTGTTGTGCTGACATCGTAGTGACAAAATCAGATAATTTTAAATAAACAAGACTATTTCAATTTTATTCTTATTTGAGATCTCCTTTTAAATTAGTATATGAATTTTCCAAGCAAAATTCCCACAGCTGTTCAGATTTTGTACAGAAAAAAAGTAAGGAAATTTATATAAACAAGTATTTTTCAAGTGTACTCTTATTTGAGATCTCCTTTTAAATTAGTATAATTCCCATTGCTGTACAGATATCATAGAGCAAAAAAGAGGAAATTTTAAATAAACAAGGATTTTTCAATTGTATTCTTATTCGATCTCACTTTTGAAATTATTATAATTCCCATTACTGTACAGACATCATAGAGTAAAAAAGAGGAAATTTTAAATAAACAAGGATTTTTCAATTGTATTCTTATTTGAGATCTCCTTTTAAATTAGTATATGAATTTTCCAAGCAAAATTCCCACAGCTGTTCAGATTTTGTACAGAAAAAAAGTAAGGAAATTTATATAAACAAGTATTTTTCAAGTGTACTCTTATTTGAGATCTCCTTTTAAATTAGTATAATTCCCATTGCTGTACAGATATCATAGAGCAAAAAAGAGGAAATTTTAAATAAACAAGGATTTTTCAATTGTATTCTTATTCGATCTCACTTTTGAAATTATTATAATTCCCATTACTGTACAGACATCATAGAGTAAAAAAGAGGAAATTTTAAATAAACAAGGATTTTTCAATTGTATTCTTATTTGAGATCTCCTTTTAAATTAGTATATGAATTTTCCAAGCAAAATTCCCACAGCTGTTCAGATATTGTAGAGAAAAAAAGAAAGTAAATTTATATAAACAAGTATTTTTCAAGTGTACTCTTATTTGAGATCTACTTTTAAATTAGTGTAATTCCCATTGATGTACAGACATCATAGAGCAAAAAAGAGGAAATTTTAAATAAACAAGGATTTTTCAATTGTATTCTTATTCGATCTCACTTTTGAAATTATTATAATTCCCATTACTGTACAGACATCATAGAGTAAAAAAGAGGAAATTTTAAATAAACAAGGATTTTTCAATTGTATTCTTATTTGAGATCTCCTTTTAAATTAGCATATGAAATTTTCAAGCAAATTTTCCATTGTTGTGCTGACATCGTAGTGACAAAATCAGATAATTTTAAATAAACAAGACTATTTCAATTTTATTCTTATTTGAGATCTCCTTTTAAATTAGTATATGAATTTTCCAAGCAAAATTCCCACAGCTGTTCAGATTTTGTACAGAAAAAAAGTAAGGAAATTTATATAAACAAGTATTTTTCAAGTGTACTCTTATTTGAGATCTCCTTTTAAATTAGTATAATACCCATTGCTGTACAGATATCATAGAGCAAAAAAGAGGAAATTTTAAATAAACAAGGATTTTTCAATTGTATTCTTATTCGATCTCACTTTTGAAATTATTATAATTCCCATTACTGTACAGACATCATAGAGTAAAAAAGAGGAAATTTTAAATAAACAAGGATTTTTCAATTGTATTCTTATTTGAGATCTCCTTTTAAATTAGTATATGAATTTTCCAAGCAAAATTCCCACAGCTGTTCAGATTTTGTACAGAAAAAAAGTAAGGAAATTTATATAAACAAGTATTTTTCAAGTGTACTCTTATTTGAGATCTCCTTTTAAATTAGTATAATTCCCATTGCTGTACAGATATCATAGAGCAAAAAAGAGGAAATTTTAAATAAACAAGGATTTTTCAATTGTATTCTTATTCGATCTCACTTTTGAAATTATTATAATTCCCATTACTGTACAGACATCATAGAGTAAAAAAGAGGAAATTTTAAATAAACAAGGATTTTTCAATTGTATTCTTATTTGAGATCTCCTTTTAAATTAGTATATGAATTTTCCAAGCAAAATTCCCACAGCTGTTCAGATATTGTAGAGAAAAAAAGAAAGTAAATTTATATAAACAAGTATTTTTCAAGTGTACTCTTATTTGAGATCTACTTTTAAATTAGTGTAATTCCCATTGATGTACAGACATCATAGAGCAAAAAAGAGGAAATTTTAAATAAACTAAAATTGTTCTTATATGAGATCTCCTTTTAAATTAGTATTATTACCACTGCTGTACAGATATCATAGAGCAAAAAAGAGGAAATTTTAAATAAACAAGGATTTTTCAATAATATTCTTATTCGATCTCGCTTTTGAAATTATTATAATTCCCATTCCTGTACAGACATCATAGAGTAAAAAAGAGGAAATTTTAAATAAACAAGGATTTTTCAATTGTATTCTTATTTGAGATCTCCTTTTAAATTAGCATATGAAATTTTCAAGCAAATTTTCCATTGTTGTGCTGACATCGTAGTGACAAAATCAGATAATTTTAAATAAACAAGACTATTTCAATTTTATTCTTATTTGAGATCTCCTTTTAAATTAGTATATGAATTTTCCAAGCAAAATTCCCACAGCTGTTCAGATTTTGTACAGAAAAAAAGTAAGGAAATTTATATAAACAAGTATTTTTCAAGTGTACTCTTATTTGAGATCTCCTTTTAAATTAGTATAATTCCCATTGCTGTACAGATATCATAGAGCAAAAAAGAGGAAATTTTAAATAAACAAGGATTTTTCAATTGTATTCTTATTCGATCTCACTTTTGAAATTATTATAATTCCCATTACTGTACAGACATCATAGAGTAAAAAAGAGGAAATTTTAAATAAACAAGGATTTTTCAATTGTATTCTTATTTGAGATCTCCTTTTAAATTAGTATATGAATTTTCCAAGCAAAATTCCCACAGCTGTTCAGATATTGTAGAGAAAAAAAGAAAGTAAATTTATATAAACAAGTATTTTTCAAGTGTACTCTTATTTGAGATCTACTTTTAAATTAGTGTAATTCCCATTGATGTACAGACATCATAGAGCAAAAAAGAGGAAATTTTGAATAAACAGGGATTTTTCAATTGTATTCATGTTTGAGGTCTCCTTTTAAATTAGTATAATGCCCATTGCTGTACAGATATCATAGAACAAAAAAAGAGGAAATTTTAAATAAACAAGTATTTTTCAATTGTATTCTAAATGAGTTCTACTTTTGAATTAGTATAATTACCATATCTGTACAGACATCATAGAGCCAAAAAGAGGAAATTTTAAATAAACAAGTATTTTTCAATTGTATTCTAAATGAGGTCTACTTTTAAATTAGTATAATTCCCATTGCTGTACAGACATCATAGAGCAAAAAAGAGGAAATTTTAAATAAACAAGGATTTTTCAATTGTATTCTTATATGACGTCTACTTTTAAATTAGCATATGAAATTTTCAAGCAAATTTTCTGTTGTTGTGCTGATATTGTAGTGACAAAATCAGATAATTTTAAATAAACAAGACTATTTCAATTTTATTCTTATTTGAAAAATCCTTTTAAATTAGTATATGAATTTTCCAAGCAAAATTCCCACAGCTGTTCAGATTTTGTACAGAAAAAAAGTAAGAAAATTTATATAAACAAGTATTTTTCAAGTGTACTCTTATTTGAGATCTCCTTTTAAATTAGTATAATTCCCATTGCTGTACAGATATCATAGAGCAAAAAAGAGGAAATTTTAAATAAACAAGGATTTTTCAATTGTATTCTTATTCGATCTCACTTTTGAAATTATTATAATTCCCATTACTGTACAGACATCATAGAGTAAAAAAGAGGAAATTTTAAATAAACAAGGATTTTTCAATTGTATTCTTATTTGAGATCTCCTTTTAAATTAGTATATGAATTTTCCAAGCAAAATTCCCACAGCTGTTCAGATATTGTAGAGTAAAAAAGAGGAAATTTTAAATAAACAAGGATTTTTCAATTGTATTCCTATTTGAGATCTCCTTTTCAATTAGCATATGAAATTTTCAAGCAAATTTTCCATTGTTGTGCTGACATCGTAGTGACAAAATCAGATAATTTCAAATAAACAAGACTATTTCAATTTTATTCTTATTTGAGATCTCCTTTTAAATTATTATATGAATTTTCCAAGCAAAATTCCCACAGCTGTGCAGATATTGTGGAGAAAAAAAGAGGAAATTTTAAATAAATAAGCATTTTTCAATTGTATTTTTATTTGAGATCTCCTTTTAAATTAGTATAATTCCCATTGCTGTACAGACATCATAGAGCAAAAAAGAGGAAATTTTAAATAAACAAGTATTTTTTAATTGTATTTTTATTGATGTCTCCTTTTAAATTAATATAATTCCCATTGTTGGAAAGAATAAAGAAGAAATTGTATATAAACAAGAAATTTTTCTATTGTATCCTTATTTGAGGTCTCCTTTTAAATTAGAATATGAATTTTACATGTCTAATTCCCATTGCTGTGCAGACATCGTAGTGGAAAAAAGGAAATTTTAAAGAAACAATCATTTTTCTATCGTATTCTTATTTGAGATCTCTTTTAAAATTAGTATATGAAATTCACAAGTAAAATTCCCATAGCTGTGCAGGAATAGTGGAGCAACAAACGAGAAATTGAAATAAAGAATTAGAGATTTGTAAAATATGGTGTACATATCATAGCTTAGAAATCTGCATTTCATGAATATCATATGAAGCAATTTTCAGTGTCATTAATATAGTAATAATTTATCTGCGGACTTAACATATTTTTCATTACAAGATGGCTTTCATTAATTTTCAATTATTAGGCTGTGTTTTACAAGATTAAGGATATTCCTGAATTACTGGTTAATTCTTTATTTTAATATCTCTAGTTCCAAAGCTAATACTTTGATTGTACCTGTAACCTTTAGCCTTCTGCATTATTAATATTACTTCTGTTTCCATTACATTTTTCTCAAGCCCTCTCAATAGTAGTAACCTTACTGTCAATTTAACTCAAAGTTGTTTTCAGTTGCCATAGGAGGATATGACAACACAATTATAAAATTCAAAACACCATTCTTCAGGAATTAGAGTCCCCTTTAATGGCAGAAACTTGTACAGCAAATGTCACGTGCAGAGTGATAAAACTTTGTCATCTATAAATCAGTTCAAATGTGATTATAAATGAAACATTTCATTAAAAGTTAATTAAATTTTAATGATGGAGAATTAAATAAAAGGCTATTTGCCTTAACTTTTATAAATTACTAGTTCAGTAACTGTCATTTTGCTGACAAGATGATTAAATATATATTGTTTGTCCATTTAAAATACTATATCTATTATAAAATATATTAGGTTTAAATATAGAAAGAATCCTTATAATGCTTTTACCTGTTTAGCATTTAACATTCTCAAACCTGTACTATAAATATCAGCTCTCAAAATCTCACTGTTTATGGTCAAAGTTTCACTGCTTGCATGACATCATGTGCTATTTGTGATGATGATGTCATATATTATGTCATAGCATATATGGGTGGGTTATAGTAGATTTAATTTAATTTTGGAACTTTATATTTACAGGGTATGTTGAATGCTCAAAGGTTAATAACCCCAGTTATGAATGCCAAGTGGGAGACAGATTGCACTGACCGCTTTGACCAATCCAACCAAATACAATTCCTGTCACTTTTCTGTCTCTTTTTGTCTTACAACTTCCACTGGTTCTGCTTCCTCTTATAGCAATCTGCTTCCACTTGGTACTCTAAAAACTTCAGCTATGAATGCCAAGTGAGAGACAGATTGTTCTGTCCACTTTGACCACCCAACCAAATTCAATTCCTATAGCAATCTGCTTCTGCTTGGTACTCCAAGAAAAAGAATCCACTCCCATTACCTGGCGGGATTTATATAAACAATTTTTTCTCAAAAAAATGCCTTTAAAAATGTCCATAAAAAACATTCTCCTCATTCACTAAGTTTCTCTGCAGGCACTCAGGTAGGTAAAACTTCTTTCTCTGCTAATTCATTCAAATAACACATACCTGAAAACAAACACCTGAAAAATCGTAATAAATAAAACCCAAATACAACCAAAGCCTCATTCTTAAGCCCTTTAGAATTCAACTCACTCAAACCTGCTCCTTAAATATCAGCTTTCAAAATCTCATTGCTTGTTTGACTTCCTGTGCTATTTTGATGTCGTCGTCATATATTATGGTAGAGTATACAAGAGATGGCTATGCTAGATTGAACATTGAGAGCTGATATTTATGGGGCAGTTTTTGGGTGGGTTGAATGCTAAAGGGTTAAAGAACTAGCATATTCTCTTTTCCAGTTAATCAAGGATTATTGCCAGACTAAAATGGAAAATAAATTTGGTGACACAAATATCTATTTCAATTTCATTCAAACTGTGGGCATATGTTTGTACATTTTAATTCAATGACAAACCTAAAAATAAAAAGCTTAAAAAAGTAATTGTATTCATTATTGAATAATTTCCTAAAAGATCAATAAAATTTTATAATTATATAATTTTTTAGGGTTTAAAAATTAAGTTTTATTTTGTCTTCAACTTTATGATTTTATTGCTTAGCCCAGGGAAGGAGTTGTCCAGTCTGAGTGAGAGTGAGTATTATTCCAATCTCAGTCAAAATGTGTGTATGTGTGTGCTCATGGATACATTAAATGGAACAAATACATGTAAGTCACCGACACATATACATATTCATATACCTTACAAATCAGCTTTTCTTTCATAATATAGATGACCAATAATACTTTTTAATGAAATCTTAAGTAGCAGATTTACATGTCTGGAAATAATTGTCTTCCAGAATCTTGAAAAATTATTAAAATAAGAAGAATTTAATATTCCTATCTTGATTAAGAATGGAATCAGACAACAGATGATTTAATTAGAAATGATTAACCAATATGATACTATCATTTATGAAAAATAAAAATAGAAAATTAAATTTACCTTCAAGTGATTGAAATATTTCATCTGGATGAAGTATCCACCAGTTTTTTGGTTGGGAAACATACTTTAATCGGATAATCAGAACAACAAAACAAATTAACCAAGGAATAATTTTTGGAAAAAAACTTGTATTTTTTTTGCTGTAAATAAAATTGGGATGAAGATTATTCTTCAATTTCTTCTTTTCATACATAATTCTACCACAATTTTGTAAAGGTGGTCTGTGAATCAGATTTTGATAAGGTCCATTTTTCTTAAGCTTCATCTGTTTTGGATACACCATGATATCAACCTGTCACACAAAAATGAATTTTTTTTTAGGCAAATTGCAAAAACAGAAAGCATATGAATTAAAATTTTTAAAAAAATTAGTTTAATAATATAAGCAAGGAAGAATAAATTTCATATATTTAAATATATTCATATAGTCAAATTTGCAACAAGATAAAAATAATTTCAGATATTATAAGGTTTTTATTAAATTTTCATAAAACAGCATATTAGAGTTGAAAGAAAAGGTAAAAAAAAAATATTAAAATATTTTATTTTCATGCATTGTGCTCACCAAGGATTAATTAATTTTTACTTATATGCACAAATAACTATAAAAAAAGTTTTCAGAATTGCTTTCATCCTTTCCAGATGTAGATAATGTTATGAGGATGATGGAAATAAACATGGAAATATTAACAAAATCAAGGAGACATGATTTGTTAATCAAATATTGATTAGCTACAAGGATGTTTTTCACATTTGCTTTCATCCTTTCTACATGTAGATAATGTTATGAGGATGATGGAAATAAACATGGAAATATTAACAAAATCAAGGAGACATGATTGTTAATCAAATATTGATTACCTACAAGGATGTTTTTCAGAGTAGAAGGATGAACGCATCCTTTCTACATGTAGATGATGTAGATATGATATGATTAGCTACAAGGATGTTTGTCAACATTGTTTTCATCCTTTCTAGTATAGATAATAAACTTGTAAATAATAACAGAATAAAAAGAAGGTCTTGATTTTAATTAAATAATGATTAAATAGGAAGGTGATTCTCCACCATTTGCAATTAGTAATTTTTATTTTATTTTATTTTATTTTAATACAAACAGTAGATTGTGATCTAATTTCAAAGAACTTCAAAAATATTTGTACATCAAGCCTAATCTGAAGAAGCAGTTAAAATTATAAAAATAAGTTGTCTTCATTTCTATACATTTCTGGAAATATAGTTCATTTTTCATTGACAAACCAATTATGAAAGGAAGAATTATATTCAATTTTTGTTTTTTACTTACCTCAGTTTAACTTGTACAGATAAAGAAAACCTTCTTGGCACTTTTGGGCTAGTCTCTGTTTCATTTTGTCCTTTGCCAGATACAATGCCAAATACATGCTCAATGCATGACTTATCTACAAATAGCTTGTAATTTTCTCACAAGTACCTGTTATGTTCAGTAAAAAAATTTAAAAAAAATGTTCTCAAAGTAAACAATGAATAAAAAAAAAACTCAGGAAAATCTGTGACCCATTTTATTTATGCTGAGAAATAAAAATGAATGTTCTGTTGTTTGTATTGTTTTTCTTATATTTCTACATTCATCATATATATTTTTTTAATCAGAACATACCTCGTCAGTGTTATAATTGAAATTAAATAAAGGAAATTAAAATGGTTTAGAAAGTAAGAAAATTCTCTTTTGAAGACCAGTCAATCTGGTTAGTGTTGCCAGTAAAATTCTTGTCCAAATAAATTTAAAGACAGAGAGAAAGCAAATAATCTTGATAAAATGTAACACCAAAATACATACAGTGTCAGGTCAAGAATGAAAGGATTGTCTGGCAGATTATTACTACTGCAAAGAGTTTGATCCTCACTGAGTATTTCATATTTGTGGCCCTGTACAAGATCAAGCTAAGTTTAGTATATACACACACACACACACACACACACACACACACGTATATTAGCTTAAAAGCCACCCTATCAGGCGGCATTTAATCTAGCTCCTAGAGAGGGCTCTTGATTGGGCCTTCAGCTTGTTTAGGAGTTTGAGAGTCTTTGCATATTTTCAGAACTGGGATCTCTCTTGGCTGTCATTTGATCTGAGTTCTCATTTGCATGGGACTTTCTTTTTCTCACTACAGTTTTGGCTCTTTTGATTGCAATTTGGTCCTCTGTTGGCGGACATTTTTTTGTGAGACATACTGATGCTGTATGCGATAGGCAACAATAAACTACAGAAGAACTCAAAATTGATCACTACGTTTAAGTATTGCATTAATATTTAAGCATACTTTTTAAAAGTTCAACAAAAATTCTTCTACCACCACTTAATTTAAAAACAATTTGATGATGCATAGGTCCTTACTTTCTGTACAAAAAATTATTTTTATTTCATGGGTGACTTTTGCTGGATTAATTTCAGTTATTCCCAAATTTATTTCCAAGTTATAAAAATTGTTATCATACAAAAAATAGATTGCAAAAAATCACATTAAAATTCACCAAAAACAATCATAGTAATATAAACTTGGAAATCCAAAATTTCTCTAACATGAGCTATTGAAAGTTAGAAAGTTATGTCCCTTTAATTGAAAAAGTGTGACGCACTGACATTGGCATTTATTATATAGAAGAAGGAGATGAACTAATGAGAGTTGTGTCCTGTTAATTGAAAAAATGTGACACACTGAGATTGACATTTATTATATAGAAGAAGATGAGCTATTGATAGTTGTGTCCTTTTAATTGAAAACGTATGACACATTAACACTGGCATTTATTTTATATATATATATATATATATATATATATATATATATATATATATATTGTGTATATTTAGGCAGCAATTTTTCATTAATGCATGTTTCATTAAATAATATAGACAAGTTTTGTCTATTTATTTTAAGTAAGTTCCTTTCATATTGTCTGATGAGCTTAATCACATTATCATTGAAAGATGAAAGGAAATCACCATATTGATACATGTTTAAATCCAATCTAAGCTTTTGGCTTACACAAGCCATTACCCAAAAATGACAATTTCAATAAATAAAACAACATACGGACAAAACAACAATGATAGTCCACCCATGCTGCATGAAAATTTCCAAGTAACAACAAACTCATATATATGAGACGTGGAAGTGAAAATTATGTTGCAGCTCGTGATGTCACACATGACCATGTGAGAGTGAAAAACAAAATGTATTAAGTATGGGAAGCCATTGGTATAAACCAATGGCTTCTGTTATGAATTATAGGCATTTAAGGATATTTGTGGGGATTTCATAGTTTATTTTGTTCAGGTTAGGTTTCAACTGTTTTATGTATAAAGCTTCAAGAATTTTTAATTTTTGTTTATTGTTTTCATGTTTAAGTATAGTTGTGTTTTCAACAAGGATTTTCCAGAATTGAGTATGCGGACAGGCATGTTGTTTTAAATGTCTAAAAATGTTAGAGTTATCATTTAAATGTAGAGTCAAGTGCTGTGAAAACAAACTTGTGGTGTGACTAACATAAATATTATTTAATCTGTTGGAGATACAATCTCCCAAAGGGTACTTTTTGAAGTTAAAGCATTTCAAAAACGTTTTCAAGATAATTCTGTCCTTAAATTCACGTATGAACTCAATACTACTAATAAAATTCCATTCCTTGACATATTGATAAACACAAATAATAACAAATTTACTATTTCGCCATACAAAAAACCTACGAGCATAAATTCATGTATACTTAACTACAAAAGCGAATGTCCATATTACTACAAAATAGCAATTATAAAAAATCTAATACAAAATGAAAAAACTAATTCATCTACAAAACAGATTTTTTACAGTGAACTAAAGAATATGAAACAAACACACACACACACATATATATATATATATATATATATATATATATATTAATATTTTTTATTGTCCAAAATATATATATATATATATATAAAAAGTGGACACTGAGGTTAACATTGAGTGGTGAGAGTCTGTTTCATGCTTCAACACAATCTTCAAAGATTAAGATTTCAACATGTATTAGTCAAAAATCAAAATATATTCATAGTTGTGTGAAAGATGGCAAAAATTATTAATATGTGGTTCCTTAGTTCTCATTGGTAAGGAAAGCAATTAGGCATAAGGATGTTGTTGGTAGGGCCAGGAGTTGACCAATTTCTTGGGTTGATTGGATGAGGTCACAGTGTGGTAAAGTGTTTGATGATCTGGCATTCATGTGAATAGGCCAAAGTGTTGAAGCTGAACTCCTGTTGTTGCTAATGAGTGCCATTTTTATATCTTTGTTTTAACAGGTATATGCTCCTTTTTTTGTGGGAATCTTTGTGATTGGCTATTGCATTTTTAGATCTTTGCAGGTATTTGTGTTGTTGACTGGAAGTAATGGTTGGAGTCCCTGTGCAGACGATGACTTTTTTATTTTGTGTTTTACTTTCTCAGCATTCACATCCCACCAACATGTAGTGGGAATCAGAAAGAGATCTAATTGCAGTCAAGTATAACAAGTGATAGTTCTTTCTCTATGCTTTAGTACTTCTGTGCATTTCTAAATCATTTCACCTCAAGTAAGGCAATAAAGCCACTAGTATACAAGGGGTTACTGGGAGTGACAGAAATAAAGAAGACAATGAAAGAACAGGAATTAAAGATACAGAGGATAACTATTGACATTGTATTTAAATTCTTGAACATCAAAACTAAGTGGAAAGCAAGAAGTCAGAAGAGAGTTTCATAAGTGATAAGAATTTTTTTCAACTGTAATTTTTTATGTGTGTTGATATTTTTCTTTTTTTAGACATGTGATTAATCCTGCAAAATACAAATGGAAAGAAATTTATTAACTTTTACAGAAGCAATTATAATAATATCAGTAAATTATTTATTTTAACAATGATTTCAGGTATAATAGAACATGATCCATAGAGTATTTATTTTGTTTTTAAGACTTCTCATACACAATAGATTAATGATTATTTTATAGTGTTTATGAAGAAAACTTAAAAAATTGATTTAAATGAAGATCTAGTAAAATGAACAAATTAAATAGATTCAAATTATAGAAAACATGTTATTAAAAATAATCTGTGAATTAATTAATTTCAGACAAAATAAAAATGTCTTTTTATTGAAAATTATTCTAGGTATACAGAAAGCTATTATCTCCCCTTGGTGGTGATAAATCACATGGTTCATGTGATGGCCAATAATGATGTCACTTCATACAGTGACAAAAGTGGTAGTTAAATTTCAGTTTTGTTTACTGTAGCTAAACTGAAATGTTGCTTTTATTCGCAGGCTATGGCTCAGGCAGAGGCTGAATCTGCTTCTCCAGTAGCTTAGAAGTTCATGGTGCTATATCTCTGCTTTCTTCTTTTCTTTCCATTTTTTTTTTGTGGATGAGTTGATTTACAAGGGCATATTTTCACCCCCTTAACTTTCTACAACTTAAATGCTCTCTTCTGTGTCTGAAATGGCTCCCCAGTGCATGTTGACATCAGTAATAAAAAATAGTTAAAATTCTCTGAAAAAAAATTGTCAAGACATAGGACAAAATAAACAAAAAAAAACTGTAAGTGTGATGATATTACTATGATCTACTGCAGACACACACACACACACACACACACACACACAGACACACACACACAGACACACACTAAAATAAGAAGTAATGGTGAAACAAAATCTAGGAGGAAAAATTAGTAAAAAGTGTAAACAAACAGATTTTGTTGTATGTGTGAGCAAACAGGTTTTGATAGACAAGAAAAAGTTATGAAAAAAAGAACGAATAGAGAAAATAAGAAAGAAAAGACACAGTATGAGCAGTGAACACTCGCACTGACACATACATACTGATGTGTAATTTTTCAAAAACAAAACTTTTGCAGCCACATTATGTTGATTTTGATTAGCACACTTTAATGTTTCCTAGATTATACAAAAGTATTTGATAAGGTATAGCACAAAGATCTGTTTGAACTGCTAGGAAAACTCGATTCATTTGTGAAGGGTGTTAAAAAATCAGAATCTACATTAATAACAATTAGTTTTTTTATTTTTTAATTGATTTCAGCTTAAGCAAAACAGTAAAGCCACTAATACACAAGTGGTTACTGGGTGTGGAAGAATTAAAAAACAGAAACATTACTAAGGAGCAAAAAAAAAAGAAATGTAATCAGGAGGACAGTAGCAAAACGATTGACATTGCATTTAAATTTTTGAAGATTAATGTTGGCTGGAAATCATGGAGCTGGAAGAAAAGTGCAAGAAAAGTAACTATTAGCATAAAAATTATGGTTACATCTAGCCAATTCAACTATATATTGGTGAGATTTCATCACCAGTCTAGTACGGCACTTAAATTTATAAAGTCTAGGTACCCTAAGAGCTCATTGAAACAGTTGCCATAAAAATATTTATGAAAAAAAGGTACAGGGAGGCAACTTTAAAGAGGTGGGATAGTGACTGAATCTGAGATGCCAGATCAAGACCAATAATATTACTGATTCTTTGGATTTTATCAAGGCTCTCTATGTAATAAGAGCCCCAGACCATATGTGGCAGTAATATTTTAAACATGGATGAATGGTAGACTTATAGATATGTAAGATATCTTCAGGAGAGAAAAATTGTCTAGCATAACACAGTGAACCAACTTTCTTGGCAGCTGACCTAACAATTGATTCAGTATAGTCTTTCCACTTCATATCAGCCAAGAATGTTAGCCCAAGAAGATGCACTGGAGGTTAGCATTAGCCATACTGATGGAAAGCAGAGAGGGGTCTCTCAGATGTTTAATAAAGAGCGGTTATGTTTTGGAGACATTAAAATTAGCACGCTATCCTTTGCCCCAGTCAACAACAGACTGAAGCTGCTAATTTGGCTGTATCAGACTAATTAGACTTAGTTCTTGTAATAATATAAAGAAAGAAGGCAAGAAAGAAAGAGAAGACAGAGGAGAAGACAAAACTTCATTAATTTTATATATTTCCATTTGTTCCTTTTTACTTCTTTAAATAACAAGTGTGTGAAGGGAGGAACTAATATAATTATAAAATGATATTTTAAAATCTATCACTTCCATTTCATCAGTTTTTATCCAGTCATTTTGAACAGAGAGATATCTAGATGCAGACTTTATATAATTTGGTGACCAGTTAGAGAGCACCCAATTGCACATATATAAATAAACTGTTGAATTGGTTAGTTGGCAGTGAAATACGTTCAAGTAAGTTTGTGTGCTTTCTTATTGTCACATTTCCAGTGATTGAGTGAGTAGATGGTTCATATCTCATATAGACTTTCTTTTTTAAAAATTATTTCACCATATGCAAGATAATAAAGCTACTAAGATGCAAGTTGTTACTGAGTATGAGTTAATATGACAAAAAAAAACTATTAAGATAGATAACAAAAAAACAGGAATTATGAAGACAGAAGATAATGATTGATATTGCATTTAAAATTTTGAAGATCAAAGTTGACTGGGATGCCAGAAGCCAGAAGAGAGTTCTACAAGTGAGAAGTACAAGAGAAGAAATTGTTTATAGAGAACTTATTGCTACATCTAGCCATTTCAACTGTAAAACGATGAGACCTAACTGCCAGTCTTGTACTGTGCTTAAATTCATAAAGTATAGATACCAAATAGAAAAGCTCTCATCAGAACAATTACCATGAAAATATTCTTAGCAGAACATTGCATCAACCAGGTCTGTCATCCACACTAAAGATTAAATTTGCATTCCTGCAAATTCCATACTTTTTCCAAAACTAAAATAACTATTGAATCATTGAGATTAAGGAAAATACAATGAACCAGCTGATGGCAATTCAGACAAAGAACTTTACAAACTTTATTTTGAAAAGTTGAAGGGTTGTTGAGATAATTATAAGAAGTCTAAAGGAGAATAATTTCACAGGACTAAGATATCATTGCTCTAGATCACTGATTCTCAATGTGGGGCACATGTCCCACCAGGTGGGGCATATGTCCCACCAGTGGGGCATGGTAATATTTTGGTGGGGTATGCATAGGATGTGCACCCTTCAGCTTACTATACCAACAGAATAAGGGAGCAATTCAAGAATGAGTTATTAACAGTGAATTTGTTTTCTATTGAGTTTGAGTGGGAGTGTTAATGTTAACTGAAGAAAAGAAATCGACTAGATATCACAAAACAAGGAGACTTGAGGCTTAAGCTGACTAACTTGGTGCCTAATATAAAATCTATCTGTAGCAGGTATGGCGCATAAGGATCTCACTAACAGTCATTTTGTAATGAGCTTAAATTCCATTTTGCATTATTATTTCATGATTAAAATGATCAAAGTATATTACAGAATAAACTTTCATTCAAATATTTTATATTTCTGCCTTTCAGTTCTCTATTATATGTTTTGAAACTATATATATTTAATTATCTTTTGTTTGTTTTTTCAATTTTTCTCTTTCAGAGACACCATGGAGGTTTGTTTAGAGACCAAGTTAATGGCCTTTTAAGCTTCCTTAATGTGAATTGCAGTAAAATTTTGAATATATAAGAATTAAATATTACAGGGGGGCACCAGAATTTTAGAAATACCAAAGTGGGGCATGGCCCAAAATCAGTTAGGAACCACTGATCTGAATTGACTATTTTTTCTTTTTTTCTTTTCATTAATAATAAATAGCTAGCAACTTCCTGGACAGGTCTCATACTTTACTTTTTTATTCTATTCTGTCTTCTTAGTTATAAAGGCTTTGTTATAATATGTGTTTGGTAGTGAAAGGAAAAGAATAAAATGGATTAGGTTTTTAAACAACATGTATTTGTCTGATATACAAGCTTTCTTACAGTATTGTTGGAAAATTGGTGAAATGTTAATTTTGGTTGCTGATTGTCAGGAAGGCAATTAGGTGTAAGGATAGTGCTGGAAGTTAACCAATTTCTTGGGTTGGTTTGAATAAGGTCAGAGGATATAGTCATTTGTTGGATCTGACACATGTCCTGATCGAATGAGGTCATAGTAGCATGCAATTGTTGCCAAGGTGACAAGAGATTGATGTAGTTGGTAAACCTGTGGTGGAATGTTTCACTGTGAGGATATACTGGTCACAGGATATTGTCATTGGTTGGGTCCGACACATACTGGCAGTGATACATGGTAGGGTGCATTGGTTGTTGAGGTGACGAGGGATTGGTGTAGTTTGTAGGTCTGTGTTTTTATGAAACAGAGTCACAGTGATGACTGCCAGGGAATTCCTGTAGTGAGTCAGGTATGCTGAGGTGCCATCGATATCAATGGTGTCGGTGTTGAGATATTATCAGTCATGATGGTTGGTATCGGGAGCCTGGTGGTGTTGAAGCTGGATAGTAGGCCACTGCAGTGAGTCAGGTTTGCTGATATGACAGAATTAGCAACAAGGAAGACTTGTAACTGGGTGGTGACAACATTGAGATAATATAAATCTCAGTGGCTTGGTATCAGGAACCTGGTGGTATCAAAGCTGCATAATCAACTGCATTCCATATATAATGTTACAAATCACGTTAGTGTGTCGAGCACCAGGCAATGTTGAAACTGGTCTCTGTTGGTTTCTGTGTGTGAAGAGTCAAGACTGGGAGTGGTATCAGTTGTGTTGAAAGAAGTGGTCATGGAGATGATGACTGCAGCACACAGCATGTCAGCAGGAGGCATGACAGCTAGCGGCTGCTGGTGGTCATTATGGGAGGCCTACTTTTAAACAGATCTGGCAGTCCCCAGGGACATCTCCTTTTCCAGTGTGAATGTTCATGGCCAGTGTGACTTTCATTGTGGGGGCTTGCTTCATGCAATGGATGTGACTTGGAGCCTATGCAGAGAAAATGACTTTTTTTATTTTGTTCTCTGCCTTCATGACATTCACATCTGGTCACCATACAAAATGAATCAAAAAGAGATTGCCATGCAGTATAACACCTTGGTATATACTGTATATGGTAGACTCTCTTGATTATTACCTATATCCTAATTGTGGTTTTATTTTTTTTAGATATATCTCTATGTTAATATTTTGCCCTAGATGGTGTGTTTGGATATAAAAAGATAAATAAATTTGGATTAGAGAGACATTAGTCTATCAAAGCCAGTCTTACAACATTGTTGTAAAACATCTATTTGTGATTTTTCATTATTTTCCTCTGTTGATTCTTTTTCAACAAATTTTAGCTAATAAAAAAAATGTGCCACATAGTGCAATAATTCTATTTATAGATTAATAAAATAAGAAGAATCAAGTGAATAAATAATTTGAATGTTCTTTATTTAAAACCCAATTTTCAGTCAGAAAACAATTACATAATCATTATTTTCAGTTTCCCTGATTTTTCTATTTGATACAATGTCTTTTACCAAGTCTTTTACCTGAGATCCAAGTTAAAAGAATGTTTTTTCTGAGAATGTTATTGTGCATATTACATTAAAAGAGTTTTTCTGAATTTGTGAACTGTGATCATCAGCATAATCTTTTCTATCTCAAATAGTGAGAGATTTCTTGGGATTTCTTCATTATTATTATTATTATTATTATTATTATTATTTATTGGTTTCTGTTGTATACCCATTTCCTTCTGGGCCCCAAGCAGAGACCTAATGTCAGAAATGGCCTCATGACAACTTCCACTGATCATTTTTTGTTAGAAAAACCCTAAGATCACACATTTTACACAAATAAAGCTCTTCGTAATTTGTGAGCTGTACTAATGAGTACAATTTTTTGTATTTCTTTAAGGCATGAGTTACCATTATTATTATTATTATTATTTCTGCTGTATACACATTTCCTTCCAGGCCCAAACTAGCAGACCTAAAGGTCAGAAATAGCTTGATGACATTTTCCATCAACCATTTTCGTAAAAAAAATTTTTTAATTATTATTATTATTATTTTTATTTTTTATTTTATTTTTATTTTTTTCCTATTTCATTTCTGGGGTTTACACATTTTTTTCCCAGGTCCCGACCAGTGACCTACAGTTATAAACAGCATCATGACACTTTCCACTGAAAAAAACAAAAAAAACACAGATAAAGTCCTTTGTAAAGTGTGGGCTGTACTTGTCAGAGCAATTTTTGTATCTCTTTGAGACATGAACTTCCATTAGTCTACTGGAATCTTTTCCAACCAATCAATTAGTCTACAATCCTAGGGCTCAACTACAACAGGGATTATTGATGTTCCCATGTGCCACATTTTTGAGATTTCTATTTCAAGGTCCTTGTATTTTGACAGCTTTTTGAATATCTTCAAAGATACATTACAGTCTGCAGGGACTGCCATATCAATAAGGAGAATTTTTTTTGTTTGTGGTCTTTAATAACAATGTCTGGGTGACTGGCTTTGATTATTCTATCAGTGTGTATTGTGTAGTCCCATAGAATTGTAACAGGTCCTATCTCCGTAACCTGGTCTGGGTGGTGTTCATACCATTTTCTTTCAGTTTCCTTCCCATAGAAGTTGCAAATTTTCCAGTGCAGATATTGGCCCACTCTGTCATGCTGGGTTTTATACTCAATGGGTGCCAATATTGTGCAACCTGATACAAGATGATCAATTGTTTCTGGATATTTATCACAGAATCTGCATTTTGGGCTAACACAATATTTTAGTACATATGCTTGATAATTCCTAATTAACAAACATTGGTCCTGTGCAGCAAGAATAAAACCTTCAGTTTCAGTTTTCAACCCTGCACTAAGTAGCTATGGGTATGAGTTTTGTCCAAGTCAGCTTGTTTTGTACGGGAAGAGTATTGGCCATGGAGCAGTTTATCTTGCCATTGTTTCTGTATCTGGTTGGTTGCATTTGTCTTTGCTTTCTTTTTTAAGTATTTTGCAGCTTCAGCCGGTGTATTGTGCTGTAGTTGCATCTCTATGCCCATTTGAAACTCCATTTTGAATTTGTTGGCTTCCTTTAATACGGAGTAAAGACGCTTACTACTTTCATGTTCCTTGACACATATCATCATCCAGTCTTCTGTAGTTTCCAAGTATCTTTGGAGGCCAATTGTTGTAGTTTTGTAGGACAGTTCTAGTTGAACTAATCCTCTGCCTACTTTGGATCTGGGCACATACAGACAATCAACATCAGCTTTGGGATGATGCATGTGGTAGCAAGTGAGAAGCTTTCTCGTTTTGCCGTCCATTCACTTAATTTCAGCTATGGTCCAGTTAAGGACATTAAAGCTATCTTGCACCACAGGAACAGCCAAGGTGTTTATGGCTGATATTCTGTTTTTTGAGTTTAGCTCAGTATTTAGTACCAGATGTACATGCCTGTAGTACTCCTTTCTTACTTTCTCCTTCATTTGGGTGTGTTGTATGCCATCTCCTTCACTAATTCCTAGGTACTTATAAGCTTCATCATGCTCCAGTTCCCTAATCTTTGTGACAAAATCTAAATCTATTAAGGGTGTTTCTGTAATTCTACCTTCCTTGAATGTTACTTTTGCACATTTATTTAATCTGAAGTTCGTACCTATGTCGTCACTGAAGTATTTTACAATATTGAGGAGGCCCTTCAACTCATTGTCATCTTTGGCAAAGAGTTTGAGATCATCCATGTAGAGTAGGTGATTGAATATATTCTTATTTATTCTGTAACCATAGCTACTGTTGTTCAGTTCATGTGTAAGGGGGATTAAGGACAAACAAAACAGAAGGAGTGACAGAGAATCTCCTTGAAAGATTCAACATTGGATATTTAGACGGTTGGATATGGCAGTGCCTCTGGTGTGACTAAGGTATAGTTGGTATTCCACATTCCCATGCTGTGCTTAAGGAAATTTAATACCACAGGGGAGACTTTGTACATTTCCAAAGTCTTAAGGATCTAGGAATGTGGAACACTACCAAAGGTTTTATGATAATCAATCCACACTGAGCTAAGATTTCTACGTCATCTCCTGCAATTTTCCAGGATCATTTTATTCATCAATAGTTGATCTTTGCAGCCATATGAACCTCTCCTGCATCCCTTCTGTTCCAGGGGAAGAATGCTGTTTGTTTCAAAAGAAAAAAGAATAAGTACAGTTCCCCAGGACAGACATAATCAACTTATACATTGTGGAGAGACATGCTATCGGCCTATAATTTTTTGGGCCATCTGTCGTCACTGAAGTATTTTACAATATTGAGGAGGCCAAAAACATGGCATGAGGTATTTAATACCTTCAGTAATCCATTCCGGGATTTTATTGAGATTATTTACAAGCATTGATAATGTTTTTGCAAGGATTTTATGGATAGATAAGATATGATAAAACAGAAATTGGGCACCTTGTCATTTCCGGGAAATTTCCATTTTTGGGATTTCGTTAGAGCTTCCCCAACATCATCTATGGATATATTTTCCCATTCTTGCAGAGGTGTATCCAGCATTTGTTCTTCTTCACATCGGATCCATTCTGCATTTGGGTTATATTCCTTTGGGTTGCTCCAAATATTTTCCCAAAATGTCTGTACATTATCAATCGATGGTCGTCTTTTGACATGTATAGATGTTTTTCCAATTTCCCTGTAAAATTTCTTAAGGTCCGTTTGGAATATTTCATTTTGGCAATAGAACCTACAACGTTTTTCATATCGTCTTGTTTTCTGTGCCTTTAGCTGAAGTTTCTGCTTCAGTATTTCTGTGATTGATGAAATGTCAATTAGGAATTTAGTTTTATATTTCCACTTGATCTTTTTGCACTTGCGTGTGGAAATATTAGGGTTTCTGGTGAGCTCATCTAATATAGAAAGCTCACATCTGATTTGTTTTATTTTTCATGTCAGTTTTGCTTTCCAAGCTGGCACTCTATGTCTGTTAATTTTATTTATTGTTTTGATCCTAAGATTCCGAGTCACTGCTAAAGCTGTTGTGTATATGACGTTGTTAACTTCTGTGATGTCTCCCAGTGGTTTATCTGTTAACAGTATTTCCAGAGCAGCGTTGTATATTTTCACAATGTGCTTGTTGGAATTTGTCATATGGATTTTGGGGAGCTGGTCTCTGTCTGACAATTGTATGAAAGTTACTCTGCTGAGTACTTGGATGATGTGGTTTTTCGCTTCGGTGATTTCAGCTTTGTGGTTTTCAAGGAATTCTAACTTAATGTACCTGGAGTCATCTTCAGTGACATTGTCTGGAGAACTGCAGGTTGTATTTAAGGTAGAGTCTTTGATTTTATTTCTTGGGAGGTTATTTTGTATTTCATTTGTTTTAGTTTTTACCTCATCCTCTGTCACATTACTTATTTCTACTTTCATCTCATTACAGTTTGAGTGATGGGTCATAGTATTTTGTCTTATATTTAATTTTATCCTATCTATTTCTGTCTTTGAGAGTCTGTTGTTTTGCATAATGTCCCTACGGACATTGGCAAGCATGTTTGGACTAAAGTTAGGTCTTATATCATTTCCCACCATACTTCTCCATATTTGGTATGTTTGATTGGTGGTGTTCTTTGCTGGGTTTTCGAGTGCAGTGAAGAAGGATATCATGACTTGTTGATACTCTTTGCGAGACTATTTCGTTCGTTTTCTTTTTATTAGTCGATTTGGTATTGAGTCACTTGATGCAAGGTTGGCAATAATCCAGGTTTGGTGACCTAGTGTCTCTTCATTTGTAGAAGAGTTTGTTCCAGTGACAGATTTTTCGTTCTCAGACTGGTTCCTCTCTGAGGGATGTGGCCCTTGTTGACCTGGGAGACAACCGATCTGGTATGAAATTTTATTCGTATTCATTGAAATTGGTAGAGATTTGGATTTTAACCTTGACTGCCAAGGGGTATTTATGTTCAAGTTACCAGCTTTAGGACAACTCTTGAAGAAGACACAAGAGCATGCCCAACCAAATAAGATTGGTATGAATGAGGATTTATTAATATATCGAAGGGAGAATAGTTCATAATAGTGTATTGTGGGGTAGACTATACTAAGTTTTAACTTAGTATAAGTCGGAGAGACCACTCCCTTGGGGAATATCAGATTTTATTATTCAGAGTTAAAAAAAAAGAAAGGAAGAGCAAAGTCTCATCTGTGTCTCTGGTCAGTGACTTTGGAACTGGGGCTGGTCACTTCAGTGTTCTGCTTATATTGACTATTACCCAAGACTGACATGAGGGTTGATGTGGTTAAGGGACCCAGTGTTTCCCCTATCTTCCAACAAGAGTTCTTTGTTGTCTGGCTTTGGAAATTTAATTATCTCCCTATATTTGGGAGATCCTTTTTCCTAAGGGCAGTGGTCATAGGTACTGACCCACCCCAATAATGTCTTTTATCTCTTATTTTTGCCTTGCGCCATTACTTCCCAATGGGTGTAGGCAATTCCCCTATCCTTCTTGGCATCTCACCTATGCCTGTCATGTTGGTTGGCATTTTGACATATCTGTTTTTCAAGCTATGTGACTTGACTTAACTTCTGGTCATTAGTTAGAATTATCATTTTAATTGTTCATCAGCAAATTTTCTCAGCCTGGTCTTGTTCATACAATCAGAAATTTACCAGCTGTTTTCTTTGGTCAGCTATCTTTATATCTTGTTAGGGTTATTGCACTTTAAGAACCCTAGACTGGGTCTTTACATAAAGAAATTCTATTTCTCAACTTATTTACAAATTCCACTTTTTGATGGGTGGAATAAATCAGTTGTTTTCAATTTGACCTTGTCTTTAAAAATGATCAAATGTTATCTTTTCAGTTGGTTTCCTTTTCCAACTGGTCCCTAGATGTTTTCATAAATTCCATTTTAAGGTAGTGCCATCAATCGTCAGCCCAGCTTTTTCCATAGGGCCTCTGTGGTAATATCTTTTCTCCAAAACAGCAAAGTCATTTTCCTCAAGCCATCTCTGCTTAAAAAATAGACTTTCAAAATTAAAAGCAATTTCACTCTTTCTCTCAGTTTGTCTATTGTTCCTTTCTTTAACCCTTTTCATCTTGTTCCAAGTTATATTTTAATTTCAATTCTTTTCTTTTCATTTGCCAGTGTCACATCTGGGAATTAAAGTAAATAAATATTTTTTCCTTACGAGGTTAGTGAAAGATTTTTTTTTCTAAGTATATGATGCAGTACTCATTAAAACAATCTATTTTCTGTTTTAAATAAAAATGGATTTCATGAGATTATGTTAAACTATGTATTAACATTCAACACAATCTTTCCTGATGCCACAAATACTACTTGAGTAATGGTTGTGTCTAAATGCCACATTTGATAGAAAGTTTATTAAATTATTTTTTAGAAATGCTTTTATCAGGTAGTATGATCATGTTTACACAATAACATACATACCAAGCAACTAAACAATGGAAGCTAAAAGAATAGATATAGCCATACAAGATATTAATCTTTTATAACCATACCTGTTCTTTTAGCTTCTATTGTTTGGTTGGTATGCATGAGAAAGTCCCAGAGCAAAGTAACACAATCACCTTCTAGAACTGGTGGTGGTTTTTACTCATACCAGTTTTCTCTATGAAGTACATTATAATGTTGGCATATTTTTTTATGAAGTTATTGATGTAATCTATCAGGTCTATTTTGAAATAGATTCCTTTAGTGTTAGGTTAGTGCAGCCAATTATTAGATGATCAATAATCTCTTCCTTAAAATATGTGTCTGGTGTGATCTTGTTTGCAAACTTTGATCTTGAGTTGCTCGAATTAACCCTTCCATTTCTCATTTCAACCTAGCATTCCATGTGAGTCAGATTATGTGAATGGATGGTAGGACAAGATGCATGGTAATGTGTCAAAAGTTACATAGAGTAAAGAAAGGAAGTTGGGGAGAGTCATTAATGTGGTGGATTATATTAGAGTAAGTGACAGTAGGCCTCCTCAATAGTACAGCTCTCTCATCAGCATTCAAACTGTTTCTTTTTCTATTTATTCCAGCTATTTTTCTATGCATTTCAGGATCATTCCTAGTACTCCAGCAATGATCATTACTACTGTTATTATTATTTTCTTCAGTTTCTTCACTTCTCTACCAGATAATTGTCTAAGTTTTTCTTTTTTATATATATAATTTTACTCTGAGGCCCTCCAGGAGTGAAATTTGCAATCTGGTACATTTTCTTTTCTCTTTTTTAATTAGTTCTGGTTTTCTAGTGTGGTTTGGATGATCTGTTTGACTCCCAAATTCCATGACAATTTTGAATTTTGAATTATCCAAGACAGATTGTGATTATACAATTGGTCTGTACTTTCAAATTGTAGTTATTGAGACAGTTTACAGAGCATTACTCTTCCTACCTTGTTATGTCTACACTTTCTGACCATGTGTGGTGGCTTTTTGACTTCTAAAACTTCTTTTCCATTTTCTCTTTAGAATTTCTTTAGGTTTGTTATTCTGCTGACAGAAATTATAACACTTTTCATCTGGATTTTCTGGGATTATCTTAATGTGGGCTGCTATTATTATTATTATTATTATTATTATTATTATTATTATTATTATTGTTATTATTATTGTTTGTGAATGTTATGTTTCCTCCTTTGTATGCTGTACAGCCGAATCCAAACTATGGTCCTTAATCTTCTGGGCAACTTGTATGTTGATATTACCTGGGACACTATTAGTAAAATTGTTCATTTCTTTTCTCACAAGGCCCAGAGCTCTGATTACTAATGGCACAGCCTAGGTCTTCATTCCCCACATCCTGTTAATCTCAATCTCCAGGTCCTTGTATTTAGACAATTTCTCAATAATTTTTATGGAAGTGTTTCTCTCAGATAGTACTGCTATATCAATAAGAATACACTTCCTGAATTTCTTGTCTTTTATAATATCAGGTCTGTTGGCTTTTATTTCAATGTCAGTTTGAATTGGCATATCCCAAAGGATAGTTATATTGGGTAACTGTATCGAGTCGGTGCTCATACCATCCCTCAGTGGTTTTGATTTTGTGCTTCTTGCATATCTTCCAGTGCACATATGTTGGTATCTTGTTAAGTCTGTGGGTATATTCATTTTTTGCTTGTTCCGGACATCCTAAGATAATATGGTTGACAGTTTCATCATATTTCCTACAGATCCTGTATTTTGGGTTAGTTCTATCCTTGATTATGTGACAGTAATAGGATATGGTTGTGAGACTTTAATCCTGAGCTGAAATAATTAGGCTTTCTGTTTCAGTTTTCAGCCCGGTGCTCCTCAGCCATTGATGTGTTTATTGTTGATACACATCTGCTTCTTTTGTTCTTTTTATGTATTTGCCATGCAACACTTTGTTCTCCCAGTCTTTTGTAATTTCATTTGGCCAAGGTGTTTTGCTTTCTGTTTTACTTATTTGGCATAGATAGTATTCATTTCATTTTTTTTTTTTTTTTTTTTTTTTGGTAGGATTTCAAGTATATTAAGGTATTTCTTGAATAGTGCAATTTCTTTGTTGATGGAGTGGATTTGGTGTTTTACTATTTGTAGCAGAGGGTCATTGGTTTTTTGTGAGGTAGGCTTCCAATCTGATTGAACTAACTCTAAAAACTACAACAATTTGGATTAGACCTGGATTAAATTTGGATTACAGCCTATCAACATCTGATTTTGTATGGCGCATCCTCATTCGAATAAGTATTATTCTGGTCTTAGTGTTTAATCTTTTAATGTCATTCAACTCTCATTTAGTAATATTGAAGCTGTATGTTACTACGGGTATAGCAGAGGTGTTGATAGCCTTCATTTTATTGGCTATTTAGTTCACTTTCTAGTATCAAACACACTCTCCTCTAATATTCTTTTCAGATCTTTTTCTTCATAATTGAATATTGTATTATATCTCCTTCATTAATTCCTAAGTATTTGTTGTATGTACCATTTTAGTCTAGTTCCTTAATCTTGTTGTTGATATCAAGGTCTAAATTTGTAGTTTTCATTAGTTTACCTCCTTTGAAAGTGGTTTAGACACATTTGTTGATTCCAAACTCCATCCTAATGTCTTTGCTAAAGGTTTTGACAATGGTGAAATGATGAGTAGGTTTTTCTGCTGAATGTCATCCTTGGCAAACATTTTAAGATCATCAATATAGAATAGGTGATTCAGTTTGCCATTCTGTGACTTGTATCCATTGCTACTTATTGTTCAGCAGGCAGCTAAGTGGTGCTAATGCAAAGCAGAAGAGTAGTGGTGACAATGACCATCCTTGGAAGATCCCTCTTTTGATGTTGATTGGTTTCAATTTTGTATGGTTTAGATTTAGTGTAGTCTTCCAGTTTTTCATGCTCTCTGTTATGAATTTGACTGTTGTGGGGCATACTCTGTATATTTTTAGACTCTTCTTTATCCATGAGTGTAGAACACTGTTGAACGCTTTTCTGTAATTGATCCATGCTCCCAATAAGTTTCTTTTTTTGTTTTCGCCTCTTCCAATATTATTTTATTGATAATTAGTTAGTTCTGGCACCTGTAACTTCCTCTATCATATCCCTTCTGTTCTGCTGCAAGTAAATTTTTTTCCCCAAGGGAGTTGTATGTCCTCTCAGTTATGATAGAAGTGAGGATCTTGTACATTGTTGGTAGGCAGGTGATGGGCCTATAATTCTTCGGGGGCAGTGTCTCTTCTGTGTTTGAGAGTAGGCATGTTACTCCCCATGTGAACCATTTGGGGCATTTTTCTGGGTTTATAATTATATCATTGTATGCTCATGCAAGGTCTTGGTGAATGCTAAATAGTTTTTTTTTATTAAAAAATTAGCTATTCAGTCTATTCCCGGCGCTTTCCAGTTTTTGGTTTTGCAGATGGCAGTGGTTATTTCAATAATATTGATATCCATCCATTTTTGCAGTTTATATGTGTGTGTTGCTCTTGTTGCTTGATCCATGTAGCTCTTTCATTGTGTATTTTGCTGTTTTCCCACATCTTACAGCAGAACTCCTTGACATCCTGGATATTAGGTGGGTCATTTATCTCTATTTTATATTACTCAGTTCTCAATATAATTACTTGGCATCTTCTTTGAAGATCTTGTTTTGCCAGAAGAATCTGTTTTTTTTTTTTTTTCATAATGCCTGATTCTTTGTTCCTTCATTTGAATTTGTTGATTCAGCTTCTCTTTAACTTTTGGTACATCATTTTTTATGTCAAGGCTTCATTTCAGTTGTCTCCTTTTTCTTTCTTTCATTTTAGAGCCCTTGTCTACTTCATTGACAATTGTCCTTGTAGTTTGTTTATTTTGGTTTCTATTTTTTCTTTCCAGACTGGCATTTTTCTTTTTCATTTACGTTGTGTTTTTACTCTTTCACCTATTGTTTCTCTGATCGTTGCTGGGGCTGCGTATATAAGATGATTAATTTCTGTCAGGTTCATCAGTCTTTCCATTTCATCCCTTATTTTTCTAATTGCTTGGTTAGCAAAGCTGATGGTTTCCTTCATTTGACGGTTCTTTCTTACTTTTGGAATTGTCAGACTTTGCTCAAAAGATATTTCCTTTACATTCTCCCATTGATATCAGATGTTTTTTGCCATCTTTGTTTCTCTCTCATATTCATCATTATCTCTATTTGCTTGAGTACCTCAGAGGGGGAATTACAACTGGTTTCTTTATTATCATCATTATTATTATTAATAATAATAATAATAATGATATTTCCTTTGATTTCGGATTTTTTTCTTTCATTGCTGCATGTTGAATCCTATGTCAGTTCACAAATCACATTTTCATTATCAATTTTTATAGCAATTGTCTGTACCGATTTCCCTCTTTTAAAGAATGTCTCAACACATTTGTCTCAACCAAATTCCCTGGTGATATTCTTGTGGTATGGTAATATATATGACCATTTGTAGATGTCTGTTTATTAACATGATCACACGATTTATATTTAACGTAAAATATCACAAAACATGAAACACAAGAAGGAACAAAAACGGTTTTATAACAACATTTATATTTATTTTTGTGTAATAATGTACATGCATCGAGGATACTATTTTGTTGGTGTTATGTCTCTTTGACTGATTTAATTTTTTTCATCTGAGCTCACAAACGTTGAATGAATTATAAAGCTGAAAAATACTGAATGAACTGTAGCTTAGAAAAGTATTTCAAAGAGAAAAGTTCTTGATGCTTGTTTGAAATGTTCTGTATGTTTGTAATGTAGTTTGGAAAATTTTGTATGTATGTGCATACGTGAATATGCTTTTAACATCCGACCGCACATGGTCGAGATGTGATGCTTTTTACAACTACATCTTGTAGCGAGAGAAATCAAGGAAGAAGAGAGAGAGCAAGCTTGTGTCTGCTATTTATAATTAATGTAATCATGTGACAGGCTCATGGAAAATGGCGGGAAAACTTGACTTGGTTGTGTGCTAGAAAAATATTTGTACGTATGTGGATTGCAACACTCACTTGTATTTTTATTGACCAATTAGAAGCTGATATTTCCTGAAAATCTGCATGAAGCTGAATAAGCTTTTGATAAAATCGTACAAAATTCAACATTAATAATAAAGTGGTAGCAGGATGCTAAAATATCATTACTGAATTTAATCTACTCTTGCTTCTAATTCATTATCATTTTTAATAGTAAACAGTTTCAAATTGTTCATGTGGAACAAGTGATTTAATAAGCTTATCACATAGGTGATATCCATAACCTGTGTTATTGACCTCTAACCAACACACGGCATTTTAAAGAAATTTTTCTCTCAACAATCCCAAAAAGTTAAGTATTTCAAACTATCTCTCTTCATCTACTTTTGAATGTATGCAAAACCATGTATCCCTTGTATGAGGAATGCACCCCCCCTAAACATTTTGAATATTATTTTGTATATTGTTTTTTCTTGTTTGTGTGGATAAATCAACTGTGTAGGGACCGGGGGGTGAAGATGAAAAGAAAACACATGCGTTTATATTTCCTGCTAGAAGGTCCAGCTACAATATGAAAATGTTGGACTCGAATTAAGTCCAACTGAAGATAAGACTGATATATATTAAAACAAATATGTGTGTATTAACAACAAATTACAAAGCACATAGTTAACATTGTGTTTGTATGTGAACATTTGTGTGTGTGTGTGTGAATGTTCGTATTTTGGTGAATGTTATAATGGAGAAGTTTGTAAGTGTTCCTATTGGAGTGAATGCTTGTAATGTTCATAGCATTTTCCTAGAAATGGGAAATGCTGATCTTCTAAGAGCTTACATCTTGTTGCTGAAATGAAGAAGAAAGAGAGATTTACCTCACCTCCACACGAGGTGGGATTCAGCATGAGGACTGAAGGAAAGAAGAGATCGAGGCAAGAGGTCACCCAGTATTTATAGCATGGGGAGAGAGACCCCTGGTAAAGAATTTAAAAATTAAGGAGGAGGTAACTCCGACAACTCTTCATTTTAAATAACCGCTAAGCCCCATGCCACTATAAACTAAAAATGAGTTTATGCCTAGTGCGAAATGAATGTAGCAGACTAGGGTAGAATTTGAACTCAGCTTGTAAATTCTATTTTCAATAACTGTAACACTATCTGCATCAGTAATATGCAGAAGGGTGGGGGTAGAGGGTGCGATGGCTACAGGTATCCAATCAAAGAGTGAAACAAAAATTTAGCTTATATTTAATTTAAGTCTTTGTTTCATGTTTCATGTGATTTACATAAAAATGTCTTCCATTCTCATATTTTACAGTATTAGCCCCCACCCCTCTACTTCAGAGCATACAATCAAGGAGTTGACCCTGGGTATCACCAAACCTCTGCCCAACCAAATACATAGTTTAAATTCCTGAACTTTTATTGGGACCAAAAGCGCTAAGGCTTTCCACAGAAATTATTAGCTTAAAAACTGCCAATGGCCAATAACTAGAAAAAGAAAAAAAAGATAATTACTTTACTTACTTTCTGCTTGCTTAGTAATCAAACTCAAACACATTTGTAATTTTAATAGAAGCACAGACAGCAATTATTTTATTTACTTACATTTGTAAGTATTTAATCTATTTATTCAATAATTTGATCGATTAAATAATATTTACTTTTCTGTCTTTTTCCTTCTTACCTAAAACCATTATCCTTAGTGAAGCTGCTGCTTGGAAAGTTTATAGACAAAACTAATGCTACATTCATTAACAGTTTCCCAGGCTAAACTAATGCACTTAAAAAGCCGGTTTTTATCCACGAATGCCAAAACTAAACACTGAAATGAATAAATGTAGATTTTGATTTTTGAATTATTGGACTAAATTACAAAGACATTAATTAATAATAAGAAATATCTTTAGAAAGATGCCAGCGTCTGGAAATAACTTTTTACCACAAAATATGATGCAGGTAAGAAAATGAAGCTCTGGAATATAGATTATTTTTCTTTGTATTTAGGTTAAAGAAAAAATGTGGACGGGGTTCAGTTATTTTTCAATGTTTCACCCATCATACACTTGGAATAAGAAGATATATCTGCTAATAATAAATCATTACAAATATTTAAAAAAAAAAAAAAAATTTTTTTGCTTAAAATTTTTTAAATGAAACTAGATTTTTTTTTTGTCTCTTTTTAACTTTAAGTTTTCTTTTTCTTAAACAAGTTATTTCCCTGTTCGTCTTAAATAAGTTTTTTTTTTTTTTTAATATATAAAAATAAAAATCTTCATATCGTAACTTTTCATGTAGATTTATTTTTAGTTAAAAAAATTACTTTTTTTTTTCGTAATTATAATTTTTTTTATTTTTGTCGATTTAATCACAAAGTTCAATTTTTGTTAAAATGACTTAAAAAATACAGTAAAATTTACTATATATATTTTTTTTAATGTAAAAATCGACATCATGAAATGTATTTATTTTTTCAAGAGAAAATGTATCAGTTTTTAAAAAGAGCGGGGGGAAAAATCTATGCGCAGTTTTATTCCTGATCCGGATGGAGAAAAAAATGTTAAAGTTAAATAAATTATTAATCATATTCAGCACGATCTAATTATTATTATTACAAATTAATTAATATTTTAAAATCCTTCTTTACCGAAAGCGGGAAATATTGGGAAAATATTTTCTTAAACGGCCAATTATTGGAGACAGAATGAAAATGCAAAACCATGAAAGACTACATGTATGTATTGTAGTTGTTAAATGTTCCATTTCATATTCACTCATCTTTGTTTATTTCCGTCAGTAATGTCTTCAAATTTTTATTTATTCATTGTTATTAGAAATTTTAAAGTAATTATTAATGTAACCTTTATCTTCGTTTCTACAATGACCCTATTTCAGTTGGAATGGCTTCTGCTGCTGACCTTTGTTAGTTTTTTTTTTTTTTTTAAAGGAAGGTATTTTTGCTCTTGTCTTGAGTCTCAGTATCACTTTATTTTCATTTGTTTTTGCTACTAACGTTCAGTTGGTGCATTTTCTGTGCTTCCAGGTGTATGCTAAAAATTATTTCAAGTAAATTTTCTTTATTTTTTAAGAAAAAGAAAAAAGTTTCACTACATACAAAGAAAGTACAAACCGACCAAAAATTGTGGATCAGAATTATTTTTTAAAACTAGTTACTAACAGTTGAGTAACACCTCCTTTCAAAACACTGTATGCGCGCAATAATATTTGAATTTGCTGCATTATTGAACATCTGCAAACTAATCAGAATCAAGAACATCATCAATAAAGGACAAAAATTTTGTGTTTTGTCCTTTATTATTAATGCAAATTTAAGAACCGATGAAACTTTTGGTTAATAAACTAAAAACACCAGAATTTGAATTTGATGCCAAAAATGATAACAGTTTTTGATTCTAAATTCTGCAAAGTAAATTTTCCGTCATTTTTTTCTGTGTATTTTTAGGCAGCAAAAGTTCTTTAAGTAAGGAAAATATTAAAAACAGACATTTTGTGTCGATTAATTTTAAAATGATCGACTTTTCCAAATTACAAATGATCCTTCCTTCTTGGGTAAAAAGGGAGGAAGAAATTCCGTCCGAAGTTCATTGCAGAAGAAAAGTACAAGAAATGGTTTCGACTTATCCAGGCCCACCCAATTAGTAGGGGTGGAAACACAGCTGAGAAGTGTAATAGCGCCGATTCTGGAAGAATCCAAAAAGTGCTAAATAAAAATAAAATGACTCTTAGTTTTGGTGTTTTTTCTGATTAGATTTTTTTTTTAATTTTTAATCGCTTCATTTAACATTTTAGTAAACTCTTAGGTTCAGTGCTTCTCAAACTTGATTAAATTATCTCCCCCCCCCAACCCCAAGAAATAAAAACTAAAAAGTGATTAAAACAATTTAACATTTTCCAGTATGGGGGTATGAATCTATGTTAGAGACTTTCACTTTACTCCGTGACTGATTTCTTAAAATTTACAATTCAAATCTTAAGTTTTATCTTTATCTTCTTTCTTAGAATGTGTGTTCACAAATGTTATTTGAAGAAGCCTTTGTGACCTCTACTTCTTTTAGTCACAATTTTGTAAATACCTTTGAACCTTTGAAACCAAGAACTTTTAAATTCTTTTAAATTGATGAAAACCAGCAAAACAAATTCTTGTCAGATTTCCAGCATGAATATTTACCCTGGTTCCCCACTGAGACAGGATGTGGAACAAGGTCAGATTTAATGTGGGGAACCTGAGCGCATTGGCCAAGAACAAAAATTTCCCCCAAGTCCCCGCAACTTTTAGTTGCTCTAGTCTCAGTCTGAGCACTGATCCCTCTCTCTAGTGCAATGAGAGGATGCAGCTTCAGGCTGGGCAGGATGCAGAGGATGCAGGCCCAGGGCTGGGCACCTGACAGTGTGATTTTCCTCAATTGCACCTCTGTCCTCTGACAGAACCACAACCGGATCGCACTCTGCCCAAAGACAGAGATGCAACTGAGAGATGATAAAGACCTAAACTGGCTAGTTTAACACTTTAAAAAAGAAACAATTTTTATGCTATTTAAGTTATACCAAGTTATTTGCTCTGTGTTGGCAGCAAGCTGAAATAAGTCAACTGGAATATGTCACATTATGAAACACTGCCAAGAGAAGCCACCTTTTGTTAAATATGTAAAAGATTTTATTTTTGTATATCCATGTTGCAGTTGGAAGAACATACAGTGGTTCTTTTAACTGAACAAGTTAAAACTTGGCTATTTTAACCTTCCTTTTTACCCTCGATGATAATTACTTTTTTAGTCTGTTGGCCAGAAATATTAACACTGTATTATATAGTTATTAATTATTACAAAGTTTTAGTTAGTTGATTATCTTCAATAAACAAAAATATTATTGAAATTGAGTTCTATAATTATTAAATTTAAATACCTTTTCTTTTACATCAGTTTAACATTGGTAAACTAATATGACTAATACCTTGATGTAGTTTCTAATTGGTTGGAAAGGCCCAATAACAGAATTTTTGATCTTATACTGAGCCACATTTTCAACAAAATTAAGTGAATGTAAAAACTTTTTATTTACATTCTGGAAAAGAAAAAAATGTCTGTCTATCTTTACAGATTTATAAGTCTACCATTCATCTACACATGGAATGTTGCTGTCACATATAGTCTGGTGCTTCTATGTATTTAGAGATCCTTGATAAAATCCAAGGAAGAATCTGCAATATTATTGGTTCTGACCTAGCATCTTGGCTTCTAATCAGTCACTTTCCTATTTCCATAACATAGTTTCTTTGTGCCTTTTCTATATTTTCTTGGTAATTGTTTTGATGAGCTTTACCTAGACTTTATCAATTGTATCTAGAATTTAAGTGTCCTATGAGATTAGCGGCAATTGAAATTACTAGATTTAACCATAAGTTCTATGCTAACAGTTTCTTCTCATGCACTTCTCACTTGAGGAACTCATTTGCAGCTTCTTGCTTTCAAGTCAACTTTGATTTTCAAAAATTTAAATGCAATGTCACTTGTTATTTCCTTAATTCTTGTTTTTTTTTTTTATTGTTCTCGTTCCTTAATTGTTTTCTTTTTCTCATATTTTTCACTCTCAGTAACACCTTTTGTCTTAGTGTGTTTTGTTAGGGGTGAAAAGATTAAAAAAATAAAAATAAATAATCTAAAATTAGAATTAAACAAAGTACGACCCGGTCAATAGGTAACAGAATTGCAAATGAATGGCAATCAATATTTCCTCTTTGGTTTTGATATTAACATTTCTTGAATGGTTACATTTCTTGTTTTAACATATTTCTTTTTAATTTTCAGCAACAGAACTTATCTTTAAGGCAGCAGTTGTACACAAGTGTGTATACTACTGTATACTCTCCATGTGGAAAATATTTGGCAGCAGGTAATAATTATGGTTATTGCGCTATTTTTAGGTAAGTAGTTTTACATAAAATTAATTCTCTTACTGTAAATAAACATGATATCATTCTGACAGTTAATTTGTTGACAAATAAATATTTCATTGAAAATTAAATGCAATGACAGGCAATTTTTATAATTTATTTAAAAAAAAATTAAGAATGGTAATAGTCCTTGGGTTGAATTATTATGGCAGGCTATGTTTTGACCAACTTCAGGATATGAAAAAAAATAACTAATGTTTTAAGAGTCACTTAATCCTTTAATTTCAGATATGATAAACTTTAAACTTTTTATTTGTAATTTTTAAAAACTTTTGGTTTGAAATTAGAATTAAAACAGGTAAACAGGTGTTACATCCATAAAATTTTGTATCATCTTATTTAATGTCATAGTAAAACATTCTCTTACCATTTAAAATTTTTATTTTAGTTTGCCTGGATCATTGGCTTTTGAAGCAACAGAAAACTCTTGGAAACCTATTTTTACTTTTAAAGGTAATTTTTTTTTTTTTTTTTTTTTTGTAGTGACCTTGTTTAAAAATGTTTGGATATCTTATAAGAAGTGTAAACCAACTTAAAATTTCATTATTGTTAATATATACCAGTACGGTTCAAGTGACCATATGAATGAGTATTAAAAATGGAATTACTGTGAGAGAGTTTTGTATTCATTTTATACTGTAGTTCTTGGGAAAGAGATGAATCCATCTCTTTTATTTCCAGGTATGGGTAAAATAGTAGTAAAAATTAAGCTGTATAGGCTCACTTGACAACCAGCTTAAGAGCAGAGGGCAACTCTGAGTTTAAAAACCTCCATTGTTTTGTAACCATACTCACTCATGGGAAAAACTTTAGAAGTAAACACTTATAACAACTCCAGAACTGTATTCCTTAAAGCAGTCCAAAATTATCTTCATCATCATCATCCTTCCAGAAGGATGCCATAGGAGTAAGGATGAGTGTATGTCATGATAGTTTTTTTTTTTTGGTAGCTGATACAAAATGTGGGACGCCAACCCTACATTATCCTAAACATCCTCCTGACAACAACAAGGACATTAGTGCTATGCTGTATTGTGTTTTCCCTTTGTTTTTGATAACATTTATGTGGAGAGGGGAAACTGCTTATCTTTTATGCAACTGTACCCAGGTTTGTGTCCCGGGAAGTAAAAGTACCAGGTATAAATCCGAAGTCTTGTGAGACAAAAAGACATATCTCTATCTATAAAAGGCAGGATGTGTGTGTGTGTGTGTGTGTGTGTGTGTGCGAGTAACGAATGCATGGCCGCAATTTTCGACGAATTTGCACCAAAATTTACAGGCACATGCTCCAAGTTAGTGAGAAGGCCAAGACCAACTTTGCATTTCCCAACTCCCATCGATAGTGGAAATAATTGATTTTTTCATGCATCTATGGCACTTTTCACATAGTTTGCAGCCATTTTCTACTGGCCAGAGTGAGAACCAATAGTTGGCTGCCACGAATAGGCAGAAAGATTCTATTGGCCAGCGTGAGAGCCAACAGCTGATTGACACGAATGTTAACTAGTATGCTAGCATGCAAAAAAATCAATAGCTGCATTCGTCACAAGTGGGAAAAATTTAAATCTGCATGGCACTTTACTCCAATTGGCTCATCCGCTTGCTTAAACTCAACGTTGATTCTGATTCCGCAGAACTGGGTTGGGTGTGAAAAAGTATTTGTTGTTAACATTCTTTTTTCATTCAGTTTTTCCAGTTACGAGTCCTTTTTTAAAGCTGATCATTTTGTTTAGTTCTTTTTTTATAACAGATTTAATGTTTAGTATAGAGCTTAGAAAAAATTTGCAGTGTGAGATAGGCAAGAAGTAAGGCATGTAGCAACATCAGCATGGCAAAGGGCACTCCTTTAAAGGCAAGGAAGGACAAAAATATTTTAAGTCAAGTGATAGCGATTGCTCTATGTCGTACAATTTTTAAATCAAGCACAGGCAACGCCAGGCCATGCTGCTAGTCAGAATATATGTAGAATTGTAACAGTAAACTTAATTCTCAACCAAAATTATTACTCTGCAGCAAATTCTTATGGCTTTTTAAATGTGTATTCTTTTATAAATGCAGTATGTGAACTTTGAAATATTTATTAAATAGTAACAATAATCAAAAAAGTAAAGTACCTCAGGATTGGAAAAGTCAGCATGGTTGACTATTACTACAGAATAGTAAGTTCAATCCTCTTACTGGGTACATCATACTTGTGACTTTGTGCTAAATTAAGTCAAACTTAGTAATTAATAAGACTAAGAGTAAGATGAAGAGAATAAGTCTTTTGCTCAAGCCACTGCTTAAATAATAGATAGTGTTCTTTCAAAAGCTGTTTTTGTATGTTTTCTTCTCATCTTTACTTCAACCACAAAAACAGAATGACTAATTGTAGCAAAAAGAATCCTTTTCAGTTTGTCAAACTCTATTCTTTTCTTTCTTAACTTCAACTGCTTCCAAAATTTGACCCAATCATTTACTGGATTAGAAAAATTAATTAAGAGACCCAGTCAGTCTTTCTTTTTATTGTTGCTGACTACTATCCAACACTCATTTGTTCATGCCCCTAAACACCAGTTAAGTCTTGTAAATATTTTATTTTTCCTCATATCCAGAGCTTCAAGCATTGCATACACTTTACATGGTCTCATGATCAACAGAGCATCTGTCCCTCCCTTTGTCATTGTCATGCTGATTTGTCTTGAACAGCATTTTCTCAAGTCTCTTATTTTCTGACAAGCTCACCACTCGACTTAGGTCTAGGATGTATCTGGGTACCCTGTCATCAAATACATTATTTGAATTCCAATTATCACTTCCCTTCTCCACTGTATTGTGTATAGGACATCAGGAGGCTTTATCCAAACTTCCTCCCCACTCCAAATAGATATAGATGCCTCTCTTGTTTGTTGTTATGACTGTTGGGTACCTCAATGTATAGTCAAAAATTGATTTTTGTGACACCGTTTCCTCCTGTTCTGATGGGTGACACAGCAGTAAAGTCTAACATTTCACTTGTTTGACATTGTTCCAAGAGATTCTACTGTTGTCCATTAAGACTTCTTCCAGTGGTCTTTGCTTTAAAAAGATCTGTCAAGCATCACTGCTATGATGACTGCAATTTCTGACTGGATCTCCCTCTAAATGGTAACACATTCAGGACAACAGTTAATCATTGTTAAATATGCCTCTTTCTTGATATTGGATTATATATCAATTGCCAGCCTTGTCCAGTTTGTCTTTCTGTGAACCTCAATCATTTTGTCCACACTCAAAGCAGTTAACTAACATTAAAAGCAATACCTGACTACCCTCCAAACAGCCTGGATCAACCCTGCTGATTCTAACCCTGTATGCTGCAGGTATTGCAACTCCTTCAACTCAGCATACTTTAAACAGCACATTGAGGCTGTTCCTCCTTAAACTTTACCATTATCAAATTTTTTTCATATTTGCAGCAAAATATCAGCTTTTTTTTCTTTATGAAGCCACAAGCACTATGCTCAACTTCAGGCTTAAATCAGTTTACAGTTCCAATATTCTCAAGTGCTGTATAACATTGATCTCTGAAGCGCCCTTTGTTTAGACCATCTTATTAGTTGTAATAACTGAACTCATCCAGCTAAGGACAGTGTCTGAACTGATCATGATCTCTTTCAATGTCTATTTCACACCACCCTTTAATGTAGCATACAACTCCACCACATTAATGTGATTGTAGTTAGTTTCCTTTCTCAAAGAGGTTGCTTTTCTAACTACAACACAGTCAATTTCTGCAATTACACCCTGACAGTACTGTTTATATCGTACTATATTACTCCTTTTGTTGATGTGGAAACATGCTATTTTCATTGAACTTAGTTCTCCTTTTAAACTTCTTTCACAATCTCCTGCATAGTCATTGTCACCTGTGTTATCTTCCCAGCTCACTCCTTCAACATTCTATTTTGCATACTCACGTGCCATCTGAACCTACCCCCAGCAATGGGATAATGGCCTACCAGCTTTCTGTAGACAAAAAACAACTTTTGCCTTCTCATGTCATTTTCCACTTCTGAAACCTTCTAAGCATCTGGTTATCTGCTCTATTTTTATTGATTTGAAAACACAACACTACTTTTCCTTTCAACAAAACCATTGGGTTTGATATATCAAAATATTGTCAAACTTGACAATATTTTGTCCAACTTGAATCAATTTTACCTAGGATGTTGTTATTATGTATTTTCTAAAAAAAATAAACATTGAACAGAATTCATATTATGAAATTAAAAAAAATATTTTTAGTTCTTTAAATTTCACACTTGCATGTTTGTAAAAAAAAATTAAAAATAAATTTTTTTAAAGTGTCCTGTTTTCTTTTTAATAGTCATTCATTTTATTTACATTTTTGGCTGGCAATATTGTTTCTAATTCTCAGGATTTGTGAATTAAATTGAAAAATAATATAAATGAACTGGGTATATATTTTAGCATAACTTTTGCACATGGAAATGTAATTAGGTATTTTCAAAATGTAATCAGTTTCTTTTTCTTAAGTTTTTAATGTTTATTAATTGTAGGGATTAAGTCCTATTTCAGAGATTAAAATGAGATTGTTACATTTTCTTTAAAAAAAGATAGATACATTTTATAGTCCTTCAACTTTTTCAAACATTTTTTGATAATTTTTTCTTTTCCTTAAGCCATTATAGAAGATAATAAACATAACATCTTTATTTTTTTAAGAGGGTATCTCTTAAAATTTTTCTTTTTTGTGTATTAGTGATTTTCATAATAGAGATTCCTACCTAGGTGATTAATAAAATTTACATTTAATTTTTTGTTCAGTGGATGATGAACTCCACATCCTGAGAAGTAGTTTCCTTCTAAGTGGGAGAGGCAGGCTGAAGAAGACACCCAAATTTCTTGCAATGTATGCTGATAAACTTAAAAACTATGTGATGAAAGGAATAGACATTACAGTGATATAACTTTTTTTAATGGAAATTCATTTCCACCAATAAAGGAACAAAGGAAGGTAGACAGAGAACTCAGTGAATCTGAGTATTCAAACAACTCTAGCATTTGTGATGAAGAAGAACCACTTCAAATGATCTTCAGTTACAAGTACCAAGACCAAGAGGTTGTAGTATATTATTACTGCAGCTTTTACATTGACCAAGTCATTGACATTACATCTGTTCAGTGCTATCATCAAAAGTTTAGTTCCAACCAAAGGTAGAAATGATTATTTTGATGGCTTTTGTTGGATGATATTAACAATTGTCTTTAAATGGGACTTTGATACAATATCACTTTCAAGAAATGACAGGATATGGAACGTTCCAGGAATACTGATTATAGCAAAGCCTCATAAACAGATTTAGATTGTAAATCACCATTAGAAACTGGGTACAGTTTATAAAATAAAAATGAAAAATGAACTGGATATATGCTTTAGCTTAAGTGTCTCATGGATTCATAAAAAATTGAAATATGGAGGTTAAAACGTTACACTTTCTTAAAAAAAAAATATACATTATAGTTCTTCAACTTTTGAAAACAGATTGTCTTTATGAAATGTATTTTTTCCCCTTTAGCCATTATGGACGATAATAAGCATAACATTTAAAGTGGCTGTGTTGGAATTTAATTTGAGAACAATATTTTACAAGTTCACATTCTTGCTATTTTTTCTATCCTCACTCCAACCTCTTTTTACTTTCAAAACCGGCTCCCAAAGCCTTGATTTTTATTAGAGATAAGAATATATTTTCTAACAAGAAAGCTGGAAAATATAAAAAGGAATTCCACCACCATTATTCTTTCCATGGTGCCATAAAATCTGGGGGAAACCTCACAGCTTGTTCACTCCAACCTGTTTTCATTACTTCCAAAACCAGCTCCCAGAGCCCTGATTCTTATCAGAAATAAGAATATATTTTCTGACCAATGAAAGGGCCAGGAAATTTGTTTAACAATTTTGGATGGAAAAGTCCCCGATTCTTCTGAGCTTACCAAACCTCCATAAATTTGGAGAATCTTTGCCTATTTGGCAGTGAGGATTCAGCCCAAAGGTCAATGATAGAGAGCTCCAGTCAACTTCAGAACCACTTTCAACCAAAGAAGAAATTCCTGTTGGGCTGGAAAGACAGACCGTCAGCCCACTACTAAAAACCAATTGAAAGCTGCATCCCTTCACCACTCTTTCTGTTGTGCCCACTGGACTTCTGTCGTTGATCTAAAAAACTCACTCAACTGCAGAGATTCCTATATCTACCAACAATTTTCCTACTCTACAAGAACTATGACTGTTTCTAAACCTTAACAAAATTCTAGGTGCTCAGAGAAATATTTTGAGCAAGCCTTTTTTCTGTTATGAACATTTTCTTTTCCCTTAAAAGACATTTTCTCTTTTCCCTTTCTTTCACTTCTAATTGTCTTTATCGCTTTACCCTTTTTTTCTGTATGTAAATAAACACTTTCTTCTTTTATTGTTACACAGTGAGCAGGAGTTTTTTTCTTTATTCGTCCGTGCCTAAAAGAGAGTTTGTCCATTCTAATCTTGCTGTTTCTTACTCACATTTTGTCACAATTTTTTAACCTCAACCCTTTGATGTGGGAAAGCCAGTACAGATTTCCGTGCAGCTGTTCATTTCTCCTATATTTCTATTATGTATTACTGCATCTCACACACAAAAAAACCCTGCCTAGGTGATTACTAAAATTTAAATTTAACCTTTTATTCAGTGGATAATGAACTCCAAACCCTGAGAAGTAGTTTCCCTTCTAAATGATAGGAGTTTGAAAAAGATCTCAAATTCTTTACAATGTATGCTGATAAAAACTATGTGATGGTGATAATAGATATTAGTGATATAACTTGAAATGGAACTTTATTTCCACCTCTAAAGGAACAAAAGAAGTAAGACAAAGCACTCAGTGAATCTGAGTATTCAAACAACTCTAGCATTTGTGATGAAGAAGAACCACTTCAAATGACCTTCAGTTACAAGTACCAAGAGGTTGTAGTATATTATTACTACAGCTTTTACATTGACTAAGTCATTGACATTACATCTCTGTCCAGTGCTGTCATCTAAAGTTTAGTTCCAACCAAAGGCAGTAACAATTATTTTTTATGGCCTTTATTGGACAAGTGGTGTCAATTTTTGTTTTGAGATGGGATTTTGATATAATATCACTTTCAAGTGATGATAGGATATGGAATGTCGACAAGTTAAAAATTGTATAATTTTACTAAATTTTCCAAAGTTATATACATCTATAAGAAAAGGTATTCATATCACAAAAAAAAAGACAAGTTTTATTGAATTAATGATTCCAAATTTAGTAAAATATCAAAGTTTCATGCTTGTAGCTTCAGTAGATACTAGAACAAGACCAGTGTGGTTTCATTAAAGATATTGGAACAAGAACAGGAAAAGGGATAAATCTCTACTCCTGTTCAAAAGTCTAGGGAGGAGTGTGAATTAGACAATAGGTGAACCTATCTACTAAAATAATAACTAGTAAATAAAATTTCAGAGTTCAGGCAGAGACTTTAGAAGAAACTGGAAGCCCAATCTGAAACTGGACAATGGATAAACCTCTACTCCTGTTCAAAAGTCTAGGGAGGAGTGTGAACCAGATCTTAGGAAAATTATGGTGTAAAGACTTATTTAAATTGATATGAAAACTTGATTTATTTGGGAAAGATATTAGAATAATCCAGAATATTTACTGGGAACAAATATTCCATCTTTTTTTTTTTTTTATCATTTTACCCCAAGCAAAGCATTGGAGCCATTAAGACACATGAGGTTACTGAATGTTTAAAAAATATGAGAAAAATATAGCATTAAGGAGAGAAGACAAAAATTAAGAAGACAGAAAATAATGATGATTAAAAAGTTGAATAGGAAACAAGAGGCCAGAAGAAAGTTCCACAAGTGAGAAGTGCAATATAAGAAACTGTAGCATAGTACTTACAGTTATATCTAACCATTTCAATTGTAAAATGATAAAACCTTGCTGCATATCTATTACTGTGCATAAATTCATACAAGTCTAGGTATCATAGAGGAAAGTTCATCAGAACAATTAACCATGAAAGTATTTATAGAAAAAGCACAGAGAATCTACGTTATGGTGGTGGGAAAGTGGCCAAAGCTGAGATGCCAGATCAGGATCGATAAAATTGCAGCTTTTTTGGATTTTATCAAGAATCTCTGAATATATAACAGGAGTACTATACCAGATGTGGCAGCAATATTCAGAGAAAGTGTGCATGATAGACTTATAAATATGTAAGATAAATATGTAAATCTGGAGAGAAAATTGTCTAGTTCCATATAGTGAACCAACTTTCTTAGCTGCAGACTTAGCAATTGATTCAATATAACCTTTCTCCTTTATATCAGCAGAAAATGTTAGTCCAAGAAGGCGCAATGAGTCACTCTCTAGGACATTAGTATGCAGATAGAAGATGAATTGAGTACACAAAAATGTAAAGGGGCATAAGGCAAGGAAGTCTCTTTTTACCAGATTTATTTAATATTTACAGCAAGGCTATCCTAAGAGAAATGCCAGAACTTAATAATGGCGGGCACAATCTTAACATAAGATATGTAGATGATAACATGTTGATGGCAGACAAAGAAATAAACACAAAAAACTACAGAATTTCTAGAAAAGGTAGCAAAGGAAAGTGAGAAGAAAGGACTAACTATTAATTGTAAGAAAACAATGTATGGTTGTCAACATGAATAGTTAAGGTTGCAAGCTATGAATTGGAAATGTCAAAATCAAGCAAATATGAAAATTTAAGTATCTAGAAAGAATACTCTTCTCCATTTCATCTGAAAAGCAAAGTTAGAATAATTTCAGAAGCAATTTTCATATCCTTTCTTCTTAACTTCACTTCAACGACTGAAACAATAAAAAAAATTATTTTCTTTTTTTCTGTCCTTCCTTCACTTCAACTGCCTTTTAATGTCTGGCTCAAAAATGAATGTCAGTCTTTTTTTATCATTGCTGACTACTACTCATAATTCCTTTATGTCCTTGCATGCCACTCAGGTCTTGTAAATATTTTATTTTTCCCCATGCCAGTAGCCCCAATCAATACAAACTTTTATTTAACAAATAGTATTTGTTATATATTTGTCCAAGGTATAAGGCATCAAATTTAAACTGTTCAATTTTATTTCTCTTATATTTGAAAAAGCTTAATAATGGCAAAGCTTTTTGAAATATTTTAAAAATAAAACCTAGATGTGCATTTGAAAAATTAAAATATAATGGAAAAGTACTTTTTTTCGTAATTTAATTTTAAAAGATGAAACTTTTATCTGTCCTAGATTCATTTCACATAAGGTTAAATGTTTCAAGCATTTTTCTGTTTTAATCTTGGTGAAAAAATCATGAAAATCAAAATATCCATTTCTATTGCAAAATATTAGAATATATCAGATCACCCAAAAATAAAAGGATTTATATGAGAAATATTGAACTTCTCAAAAGCATATTCATTTATGCACCTTTGCATAAATTACTACATCAATGTAACCTGACATGGAGGGGTCATCGTGTGGCACTGCTTAAGTGTTATGGAAGTCCAGTGCTTTCCTCGTTGTATTATTGGGTCTAGTGTTCTTCATCTTCCTCTTGATAATAACCTAAAGGTTTTCTATGGCATTTAGCTCAGATGAGTTGAGTGGCCAAACCAGTACAGTTATAACATTGTCAGCAGATCAGATACTTGTAGTTTTGTCACTGTGGGCAGGTGCCAAGTCCTGCTAATAAAGGAAATTAACATCTACATAAAACTTTGTCAGCCAAAGGAAGTATGAAGTTCTTTAAAATCTTTGTACTGACTTTGGACGATGAAAAAAAAAACAGTATGCCAATAAGCCAACGGATGACATAGCACTCCAAATCATCACTGACTGAAAACTTCAAACAGCACTTCAAGCATGTGTTTTTCCATGTTTCCTCTAGACCAGGGATTCTTAACCAGGGTGGTGGGATTTTTTACAATTTTCTCATTGACTGAATAAAATAAAAACTGTTCAAATACCCTGGGATTATATTTTTTTTTGTTTTATTGGCGTATGCTTCTGTTTAATTGTTTATGAATTAAAACAAATTATCGTACATATATTCAAGTTTAAAAATCCATCAGTATTTTCTATTGCTATTAAATTTGTAAAACTTCTCTATAAAAATAATTAAAGTAAATGTATTCTTTTTTAATGATGTTCACTCTATACAAAGCCTAAGAGCCACTTAATGTAGAGGGTTACAGAGTAAGAGGCACAGCTTATGCAGAGATATATAGAATATAATAGTTAGCCATAAGCTTGAACAGGTTAAGATTGTAGTAATCAGGGCGACATTCTCTTGGGAAGAAGCTGTACAAGTGAAACTTACATGTTACCAAAAGAATATGAAGAGCATGAGGGTGGTTTGCTACAATGTGTGTGGTATGAAAGGTCTTAGCCATGAAAGTCAGGACTTATGGAACTGGTGTAGTTCATCTGGACACTTTCCATGGAAATAGTGCTAGAGCAGTGAGAGACTTACAATGTCTTGTCTGTGAGAAAGAGGTTATAGGGTTTAAAATAATTTTATACTTGCAAAGATACAGAAACACTTTAGGACTATCGAGCATGGAAAACAAGGACTGGACAGCACCTGCTAATATATGGCAGAAGTATTCCATTTTCAACCTGATCTGTCTCTTGTAAAGATAGAGGATAACAGGAGGAGTCTGATACTTACTGGAGTGGTACAAGGAACCAACCATTTTTCCAGCATCTTTAGCAATGAATCATAATTATGAGTTTCACTTGAGGTTTGGGCTGAGTTTAAGTCCTAGTAGGTACTCAAGGTACATCAGTTCATCGTGATTGGTGAAGTTCTTGTGAAAGTTCTGAGTCCAATTGGTGATGATGAAATGTCACTAGTTTGGTTTTCAAGGTATTGGATGTGACTTGCCAGTTTGTTAGAGTTGGATCAGAGGAGAGATCAGGTGCCAATCTCTGGTCATGTTGGGCTTTGAAGTTTCATCCATATATCATTGTATCATCAGCAAAGATATTTACAAATGCTCAGAGTATATTCTTAAGCAGATCATTTATGTAAAGCAGGAAGAGAGTTGAACCAAGAATCGAACATTGGAGAACATCTGGGTTGTTCATTATTTGGAATTCACTTTTTGAGTCTGATAATCTTGGAAGTGAGGTGTGACATTCTGACTTATGGTGAAATGGGTGCATTGGGTAAAAAAGTTTGGGAACCATTGCTCTGAATTTTGGTCTTGCTTTCTAGTCAACTTTGATCTTCAAATATTAGAATTCAGTGCCAATCTTTATCTTCTGTCTTCTTCATTCCTGTTCTTTTATTGTTTTCTCTCCTTAATAAGGTTTTTTTCTCATATTCTCTCACACTCACTGACCCCTTTGTGTTTTAATGGCTTTATTGCCTTACTTGGAGTGAAATTATTTTTAAAAAAAAAAGAAAAAAAGCTTTCTATGAATATACTCTGCAGAATACTCTGAAGGAACAGGCTCATTCAGTAATGAACTTCTGTGACCTTCTTTCCGCAAGAAGTGTCTCAATGAGTGTTTTTTATTTCAGCTCTCAGGTCAGCAGTCACCTCGCCCCATGATTGTGTGTACTGAACCAGACTGAGATTCATCTTATTTATACTGTATAGTACACAAATTTGAAATGGAATATTCTGATATTTTTAGATGCATTTTTCTATTTTGTGTTGCCATGTTTAATTATTAAAATAAAAAAAATACTTGAAAGATTCAATAAGTCTAGAATATACACAATTTTCACTTTCGGAATATAATTAAAAATATTGAATTTTTCCACAATATTCTAATTTTTTTTAATTGTACTTGTAGAAATCTTTGTAGAAATATTTTTGTCAATTTTTTTTTAGTATTACTTTTTATTGGTTTGCTTGTTATTTTTAAGTCTCTGAAGATGGCCCTGTTTATTCAATGACAACTACAAACAGAGAATTAATTTGGTAGGTAAAATCTTTTTATTACTTTTTATTACAATATTTCAAAATGATTTTGTCTTTAACTATTGTAGCAAGATATTTATAATTAGAATAAGTAGTTTCTACCAGAACTCAAATTTTCCTCTAAAGCATATCTTGCATTAATATTTTTATTTTGATAATAAAAGTTTTTATAGTCATACACCATTCTAATTTCAGTTATTTTTAGTCTCACCCTACAACCATTTTTCCACACCATATTGTTTGACGACCCAATAAAAATGAAAATAGTAGTAGTGTTATTAATGTTTTAAAGTGTTCTTTGAGATTTGAAGAAATAAAAATCCTTTTAACTTGACTAGGTTGTTTTTCATTGCTTTTTATCACAATAGTAACCAATCCAGTTTTGGGTTGTTGAAGCAATTTTTTTCTTTTAAGACAAGAAATTTTGTCTCTTTTGTGAACTTCTTGAAAATGATAGATAATTGAAGTTTTCAATCAAGGGAAAAGTTCCTCGATTTAAAAAGCCACAATCCAAAAGGGTAAAATATTTACTTGTGTTATTAAAATTATGATTTTTTTTTAATCATTTCACCCCAAGTAGAATACAATGTTCATTTTAATGACTAAAAGTTAAATTGGCTAATAAGATTTCAATTAAAAATAACAAGGATATGAAACTTTTTAAAAGTTTAGGATGCTTCTTACAATATTAACAATTTTTTCTAACCAGAAATATAGAAATTAGTATTCATAAATTTCACCATAACAAAACACAAAGTAATTGATTCTTGATAAAATACAAAGAAGAATCTGCAATGTTATTGATCCTGACCTGGCATCTTGGCTCCAGTCACTTTCCCACTGCCATAATGTAACTTCCCTGTGCATTTTTTTATAAATACATTCATTGTAATTGTTTTGATAAACTTTCCTCTATGATACATGGACTCCATGTATTTAGGTACAGTACTAGATGGGCAACAAGGTCTCATCATTTTACAGTTGAAATGGCTTCTAGATGGAACCGTAAGTTCTATGCTAATAGAACTTACAGGTACTTTTCACTTGTGAAACTCTCTTCTGACCTTTTGCTTTCCAGTCCACTTTGATCTTCAAAAATTTAAATGCAATGTCAATAATTATCATCTGTCTTAATTCCTGTTTTTTTATTGTTCTCTCTTCTTAATCATTCTTTCTTTTTGTCATACTCTATCACACTCGGTAACCCCTTGTGACTTAGTAGCTTTATTGCTTTGATTGGGGTGAAATGATTAAAAAATTCATATATTTTAATAGCACAAGAAAAATAAATATTATTACCCTTTTGGATTGTAGCTTTTTAAATAAAGAACTTTTCACTTGATTGAAAACTTCAATTATTTATCATTTTCAAGAAGTTCACAAAAGCGACAAAATTTCTTGTATTAAAAGCAAAAAAGTCTCATTTATTTTTATCAACCATACCATTTTCCCTTCTTTAACTTGATTACTTGATGAATTTTTAACTATTTCATTTTACAAATGCCTACATCTGGAAAAAACAAAATAAAACTGTAAATATTATTTGCAACAAGTGAGCTTTCTTTATTGTCATTAAATAACTTAGACATTTTATTACTAGTAAGATCTCAATAATAAGATAACTTGTAATGGTAAAGTCAAAATATTTTGGGAAAGCAGAGAAATTGTCTTTTTAAATAATATATTTCAAATTCATTTTTTTTAAAGATCCATCTTATTTTATTTCAGTGGTTGCAGTGGTTACATCAAAGCCTGGTTATGGAGTAATATTATAAAGAGAGTAAGTAATTATTTTTACTACTTTTAGCAATATCAGTAGTATAAAATCCAAGCTTACTCATTTGACAAATATAACTTAAAAATCTTGTGAACAATTAATATCTTATTGTGTTCATGATACTGTAAAAGATACTATGGAGATAATATATATTATCTCTTTATTTTATACTATATTTGTGCATAGGACTTCAACTGTTCTAATAATCTTTCAGTTTCAGTAGGATTTTTTATTCATTTATTTTTTAAAGTGGAGTTATAATCTTCAATGGAAAGATATAATTTTCTTGAAAATTTAATGTGAGTCAACTCAGATTTTATTTTAATTTTATCTCAGGCAGCATGGTGGATGAGTTTTTTTACCTGCACACAATTGATACTGCTCCCTTAGTATTTGAGGTATTGATTTGAAACTCCAGATATGTTACTAAAAATTAAACTTGTGAAAAAATTTTGTTGAATTATTCTAAATGTATTTGTAAATATAGTGAATGTTCCTTTTCTTTCATAATTGCTGATATGAGGATTTTGGTAAAATTTAGAAAATTACATATAGTCTTACAATACAACTACTATATGACTTCAGTATACAAACATTTCAAAGTACATTCAGCATAGATTCTTTGCAATGTAAATGAAGCATTTGGTTCAATTACTTTGAAAACTATGTTTGATGATATCACTTGTTCTTTCTGTATTTGTATTGCTCTTTCCAATAACATTCTGAATATAAATATTGCATTCCTTGTTCTGGTGTCTTTGACGAACACATACTGTTCTTGTCCTACTTCTGGTCTGATTCTGCTGTGCGCTCTATTCATCAGAATTCGGACAATGAGTTTTGTTATGTGTCTCATTAGGCTGATTGTTTGGTGAAGTCTGCATTTGTTTGCACCTAGTTTCTTAAGCAGTATTATAGATACTACTTAGGTTTTCTGGTATGTTACCATTGTTGCAAATTTCATTTATTATTTCTGTAATATTTATGCTGAAATTGTCTTAGGCTGCTAGCATCTTTATTATAATTCTATCTGGCCCTGCTGCTTTGTTTCTGATCAATTTGACCAATACTACTTCCACTTCAGTTTTTAAAATCTATAATAGCAAATGTGAAGTAAATGGTCAGAGATAAAGCAACTTTTTGTGTGTATTGAATGTTCTAGAATATTTCTGTGTAAAATTGTTCAAAATATTTAATCTGAAATGTTTAAATAAAAATAAAGTTGTGATTTTTATAAAAATTACAATAAAATTGAACTAATTTTCTTTTGTATTTCCTAAACATTTAAATGGTGTTTTTTTTTAATAATGTTAGTAAGAAATATAAATAACAAAGTTAAAAGAAAACAGCATTTTGATTTTGGGAGGGTTTAAAATTTTGTGTGGTATGATTAAAATTGTTTTTCAGGAGACTGTTCCAGGACAATGGTGAAAAAAAGTTAGTCTGAAGCTCCACTATAAATCCTGAATTGATTCAAATTGTTTTCTGTTGAAGACTTTTAACACTATGTGTATTGTTAGGAACACAATTGCAAATGCATTTCATTAATATCTATGAATATGTGTGCACTATTCATTTAAAGAACTTATTACTTCTTATTTGCAAGAAATCATACTCCCTATTTTAATGATAATAAAACAAAAATAAGCAGCCTATTTAATTGTTTATCTTGTTTTATTACTTTTAAAATATTCTAATAGATTCAAATGATACAGAAAATTATTCTTCTGAGAATAAGTTTATTTTTAGTTTATGCAAAATATTTTTTTATAAAGTTATACCTATTTATTATAAATTTGGACTTATAAATTATTTATTCAATTTTGTAGACAAACAAGTTGGCCTGGTCTTTAATTATACCGACAAAAAGGTGAGTAAGTTTGTATTTTTGTTATGTTTATTAGATTTAGATTTATAATGATATTTTTTTTCTTTTGATTTAAGAATTTTTTCTTACCTTACTATATATTTAAAAAAAATTAAATATTGTGTCATTATTGATATATTAAGGAAAATTAAATTTAAAAAATACATTTGTTAATTGGCTTTACAATGACAATTGGATTACAATAACAATTTCTTAAGAATCTTTTTTTAATCTTATTCATATTAGATTAAATATAATACTAGTAGTCCATCATAGATTACTACCTTACACACAACTCTGTAATATTAACTACGAACATGGCCACAAATTGCTGTGTTTGGAAAATAAAACATTTCTATGACTTTAGACACATACATAAAAAACTCATATTTAAATTTTTAAAAAATGGCCCTTGATAATGGCTAAAAGAATAGCTGAAAGCACTTGGCTATACAGAACCTTTGGACAGTTTTTATATAGAATGAATATATACACACATACTGGTAAAAACTAACACACTAGATAGACCACACATACACTATGCACCATATAAAGTGTGTGTGTGTATATGTACTATTTCCTTTTAATAAAACAATATATATATGTGGAAAAGGAATATGTATACACATACACAAAAATGTCTGGAAAGTGCCTTGATCGCTAGTTCAGCTATGATAAATTTGCATCCAGGCTCTTGCAATATATCACCATTCTTGGTAGATTTTCTGTTGTCAGAATAAGGGATAATCAGGGACAAAAGGTGATGGAGAGATAAAGAATACAGATGAATTTGGCTAGATTGAAAAAATATTCTTTCCAGAATATTCTTGTATCAAATTTTGCAACTACATGCATCACTTGTCACTGCACATGTGTAGACGTGACATCAACAAAGCCCAATACAATGAAATCCTAATGGAAAATTTTTAATATGTTTTAACATGTCATTAAAAATTTTCCAATTTATCATGTTTTTCTAAATATGTATAGTAGCAAAAACACATGCACATTACACAAAAGCGTAGATAGGTTTAAAAAGATTCAGAGGTCATTAAAAAATAAAAACAAAGACCTCCTTTCTTTCATCTTTTTCTGACCAATCCTAATTGTTTTATTACCCTTTAAAAAGAGGAAAATTTTCTCCACCAATCCAAGAAGAATTTGGATTACTATCACACACAAAAGACAATGGTTAAACATAGGAAAACAAAGAAAAAAATTAATTCCTTTAAATAATATGTGGAAATAACCATTCTTTGCCTGATAATGATCACAAGACTTAAAATGTGCGTAGTAAAAAATATGGAAAATAAACTATAATATATATTTTAAAAAAAGAATTAAATAAATAAAAGATCCACATTATAACCAAAAAAACATTTGTGGCTTCTCTTTATATATGTGTATGTCTGTATAACCAGGCGCTTCCTCTGTAGCTAAATGGTATAGCACATCTGGCTATTTGACAGTTCTGTATAGGATAAAGGTTCAATTCCTGTTGGAGGACGCATTTTCTATGAAATTTCTTGGATATTCAGGCTGGTAAATATTGTTAATACTGTTTATTATAAACAGAGCATTTACTTAAATATTTGTATCTATAAAAATAACACATAAGTAGAAAATATATTATATATTTAGTAGAGATGTGTGGTTTAACTGAAAAACCGATTTTTTTTGTTTTCATCTTCACAACTTGAAACTGCATCGAAATTTTTTACGAAACCAAAATTGTTTGGTTTTTTAAGTGCTATCACTACTGAGTGACCATATCCAAAGAAACACTATTGGAAAAGTCTTTCAGATGTTAATAAAATTAACCACTACTGAAATATAAATTGCCAAACCCACCAACTCTAATTATTAAGTTTCCTAAAAAATAATTATCTAATAAATCAGCATAATGATTTGACTGTAATATGTAAGCATTTTACAATGTTTTTGTTAGAAAATAGTTAATGGATTTTTCCTAAAAAATCTATGTATTATAATTCTATATCCATTATTTTATTATATATATGATGCTACATGTAATTTTGATTTAATTCCTTGATTTTTTAATTTTAATATTACCGTGTATTAAGGCCCATTAAATAAAATAAGTATTGTATTTTAGATTCAAAATTATATAAAAATCATTTAATCATATCAGAGGCCTCTTTAAGATAGTTCTAAAATAAATTTTTTAAAATAAATTTTTAAAAAACAAAAATTAACCTGTTATTAGTGATATACATATCTCTCAAATTATTTCTTTGTAACTTAAATGTATATTCTTAACTGGAAGTATTAGGTTGGCTTGATATGACAGTTCCCTGTGACATGTATGAATACCACACACCCCAACATCTAACCTATGTTTTTAACTTTTCTGCATTAGTTTTGACCAGTTTTTTGATTAGTCAAAAGAGATATACAAATAAGATTTTTAAAATCTGATTCCCCACTCTTACTTAACTCTTTAATAAGCAAACATATTGTTGTCTGTTTTCAAGTGTAAAATCATTTTCATCAAAAGTTACCAAACATTACCTGATGCCGGCATAAAGAATTTTACATCCCGAAACATAGAAATTTGTGTCACAATGTAAAATGTTTTTCAATAAAAATATCATTTTTATATATATATATATATATATATATATATATATCTGTATAGCATATATATATATATATATATAGCATATATATCTGTATAGCATATATATATATATATATATATATATATATATATATATATATATAGCATATATATCTGTATAGCATATATATATATATATATAGCTATATATCTGTATAGCATATATATATATATATATATATATATATATATATATATATATATATAGCATATATATCTGTATAGCATATACATATATATATATATATAGCATATATATCTGTATAGCATATACATATATATATATATATAGCATATATATCTGTATAGCATATATATATATATGTATAGCATATATATCTGTATAGCATATATATCTGTATAGCATATATATAGCATATATATGTGTATAGCATGTATATATATATATATATATATATATATGCTATATATATGTGTATAGCATGTATATATATATATATATATGCTATATATATGTGTATAGCATGTATATATATATATATATGCTATATATATGTGTATAGCATGTATATATATATATATATATATATATATATATAGTGTATGTGTATATATATATATATATATATATAGTATGTATATATATATATATATATATATATATATATATATATATATATATATATATATATATATATTAGGTTGTCCCAAAAGTTCGTAAACACTTGTGAGAAATTGAATTTTTATGCAACACAATCCAGCACAATCGAGACAAGCGATGGGTTCAGAAAGGGCAAGAGACACCGTTGGTTCCAAAATAAGATCGATTCGGCAAGAAAGTCATGTTGTGCGTTTGGTGGAACTTTGAAGGAATCGTGCATTTTGAGTTGGTTCCGAATCAGTGCCGAACTTTACTGTCAGCAACTGGAGCGGGTCTACGAAAAGTTGAAGCAAAAGTACCCAGCTCTGATCAACCGAAAGCACGCTTTGATGCAGCAGGACAATGCCAAGCCACACACTGCCACGAAGACCAAAGACAAGTTTGAAGAGCTGGACGGCATTGAGGTTCTGCCACATCCAGCCAACAGTCCTGACTATGCTCCATCAGATTACGGCCTTTTCCGCTCAATGCAACACTTTCTGAAGGGCCGCCGATTCAACTCGTTTGATGAAGCCGAGGAAGCATGTCAAGAATTCTCTGATTCGAAGCAGGCTGAATGGTACTTCCACCAGATCCAAAAGCTTGCAGATCGATGGCAGAAAGTCTTGGAAAATGATGGTCTTTATTTTGAGGAATAATTTTTGTTGTTTTTGTTATTACTTGGCGAGTAATTACTTATTATTACTTATTTTTAAAATTTCAATTTTTTGCAAGTGTTTACGAACTTTTGGGACAACCTAATATATATATATATATAGCATACATATATATATATAGCATATATATATATATATATATATATATATAGCATATATATATATAGCATATACATATATATATGCTATATATATATATATATATATATATATATATATATATACTATATATATAGTTTATATATATCCTATATATATCTATATAGCATATATATATATATGCTATATATCTATATAGCATATATATATATGCTATATATATATATATAGCATATATATATGCTATATATATATAGCATATATATATATATATATATAAAACATATATATATATATAGAGAGAGAGTATATATATATATATATATATATATATATATATATAGCATATATATATATATATATATATATATAGCATATATATATATATATATATATATATATAGCATATATATAGATATATATAGCATATATATAGCATATATATATATATATATATATATATAGCATATATATAGATATATATAGCATATATATATATATATATATATATATATATATATATATAGCATATATATAGATATATATAGCATATATATATATATATATATAGCATATATATACATGTTATATAGCATATATATATATGTATATAACATATATATATATATATATATAATAATGTACCGAAAGTTGTGTATAGATTTATTAAGTACCGATACAAAAAATTAGATCTGATACTTCAACGCCTTCTTGAGCATTTGGCATCAAAGAATGTAGATAAAATGCACTGAAAACTCCTCAATTTTGCAAGATTTGGCCTAAATATTGATGAGAAAACCAAACAATTTCAGTATTTAAATCAGGGAATGCTGTTATTTTATTTTATCGAAATGAAATAAAATGAAGAAATTATAAGTAAACTTCAAATTGAAAATCTGCACCCCCCTATTATCAGTGACGACTTCAAAATGCTTTTTTTTTACCTCATGAATTAAGCAATAATAGTTGAATACATTAAAAAATTGATTTTTTTCTATTTTGAATGAAAATACAACAAACAAATATGGAAAAATAAATAATAGCTTTAGGGCTTAATATATAGAGTCAAATAGCTCCATATAATAGCCCTTAGACGAAAATGATGTTCTCAATTTCTGACACAAAGCTTTTGATATTATGTGCTGGTGCCTTGCTTCAAAGCCATACACGGATTGGGAAGCTTCTGTTGTTAACTTGACTGCCCGTTCCATGCCTTGAGAATGTGAGGGCAAATCTGGCAAGTCAAGCTTTATACCATTTAATAATGATTCCTGAAGTTCATTTTCAGAATATTTTTCTGTGAGTCTTAGTTCACAAACTCCACTTAATGACAGATCTATTAACTATGTCCCATGCATAGCTTTAAAATTGATAGTTATCATTCTTTTTAATCTTTTCTTGGCTGGCTCCCCACTCCTGAAAGAATATAAAAATTAATTTGTGCTATTTAAAAAAAAATGCACTCTGTACAGCTTTAATATTTATGGTGAAATTCAATAAAATCCTTAAAATGATTCTATAAATCAGCATAACTAATTTAGTCAGTTTTATATGAATAAATATTTAATAACCTAATGGCCAAAATTCTTTTAATAGCTTCTTCCTTCACTTCCAGTTCATCAGATTTGACCAGTGAATATAAGATATTTTCAGGCAGTAAGGCGAAAGCATTTTATTGTATATTTTTCAATGTGATCTGTTGGATTTCATATGGTTGCTTCCTGATCCTTTGGATCACATTGAAAATATACATTTGCTGATTGTGGAACTTGTTATTTCTTTTAATTTCGAACCAGCAAATGGCATACACATTCACAATAAAATTTATTAAATTGTGGAGGTTAGTTGAAAGATTTTGTGGGTATGCACCACAAATCCATAAACACATCAGCCTGATGGCTAAACTTAACCACCTTGCATGGTTTAATGGACCAATTTTCCATGATGCAAATCTAGAGTCCACCTTACCTCTAGAAATACCCACTGTATATTCATAAATGAGTCTTTAGTCACAACTAAGAGTATCTGTATTTTCAATTTTAAAAATAGAATCCAGAGGACTGCCAACAGCTGAAAATGATATTTGGAGTAAATTATGGTAATCATTTGCACATAATTTACCCAGTGGACCATTGAATGTGGTAGGGCTTTTTGTGGTATCATCTACATGTTTAAAAAGAGCTCTAAACAGAAGTTCATTTTGGTACAAGGAGCAACCAATAGTGTGAAAATTTCTGTTATGTTTTCTTTCTAGAAGTGCAGCAAGTCCACCTTCACAGCCTGTATTGGCACCAGTTGCACCAGTATTAGGAAGAACCCTGTGTGTCAGATATTCACTTTCATATGTCATGGCCTTTGTGATGTTGTCAAGTGACGTTCTGGTCCCTTGGTTTTTTTTTTTCAGTTTTCTTTCCATTTTCCACCATTATTTCCTTGTACATTAGTGTGTCTTTGTCAGTTCTCCCATCAACTTCATTACAAAGATTTTCCACCTTTTCATCATGGTTTTGATGGGCATTTGTTTTCACTTTAGCCTTTGCTCTATCAATCTTACATTTATCTACATAGATATCTTTTATATTAATATTAGGGATAAGAAGGCCCATAGCCCTCAAATCCAAGAGGAAAGAATTGGCTAAGCTGTCTCCAAGATTAGAAGATACATCACCCCTCTGATCAACTCAATATAGCATATCATAGAATTTTGATAAGGGTATAAGGCCATTTGGGATGCTTTTTCCTGCCATTTTTATTAAAATATCTGAAAATAAAAATATATGTATTATCAGAAATTAGACAAAAATATTTTTCAAAATAAATTTGAAAATAAAGTTTGAAATACATTATTAAATTAAAAGTAATGTTTACTTACCTAAAAGAGTTAGTTCCAAGATTAGCTCATAAACCTTAATAAAACACACTAACTTTGAAAATATAAACAAATTACAATAATTATAAAAGTTGTATTTTTTAAATCATTAAGTATATTTTGATGAAAAATACAATAGATATTTGTGTTAGCTAAAAGTGTAAACAGTAAACAAAAATAAATGAACTTACAAAAAGAGGTAATTATTACCGGTAAATACCAAAGAAATATCCAGTAAATAAAACATGTTCGTAAGTAGTTATTTGTATTTTAAACTAAATATTTTAGTGTGTTTTATTTTTTTTATTTTTGGTAATTTCATTTAATTTATTAAGAGAATAAATACTAAACTTAAAAATATCCATTATTAAGCGTATTTTCTTTTCTTTTCCTTAAGACTCGGTTTTAATTTAACCTACACGTTTCCAATGACACTGATATAATGATAAAAATCACAATTTATTTTGTCTTTAAGTTCAGTTCCTCAAATAAATACAAAGTTTTGAAGAAAAATATTTTTGTGGTAATTTTTGACATTATTTTGCAAGTTTCTTCAAGTTTTTTTTTTTTTTTTTTTTTTTTTTTTTACAGTTCCAAAATCGACCTACCCTAAAAGCATTGAGTACTTATCTGTATTTTTTATGAGTTAATCTATTATGAAAATAACTTTATTCTTTCTAAATTTTTTTAATCATAATTTTGATATTTGACCAAAGTAATTTTAATTGTTTTAAGATATTTCTATTTCTCACTTGAGGAACTCTCTTCCAACTTCTTGCTTCCCATTTAAATCTGATCTTGAAAAATTTAAATGCAATCTCAACCTTTATCTACTGTTTTCTTAATTTTTGTTCTTTTATTGTTCTCACTCCTTAACAGTCTTTTGTTTTTTCTGTAACACTCACTACCCTGTCCCCGCATCTTAGTGGCTTTATTGCCTTACTTGAGGTGAAATGATTAAAAAATATTTTATTTGATAAAAGATGAAAATGACTGAAAGAAAATGCTTATAAGTAATTAGTATCTGGCTAACAAGATGATCAGTTTAGTCTCATTTGAATTTTATGTAAAGGAACTTTTTTTGTAAAAAAATACAGAAAACCAATAAAGAAATAAACTATGCAACCAGAGAAATATATCTTATCTTAATATTATGGATTATAATAAAATTACCTTATCTTATCTGTACTCTGAGTTTCATAGAGATTACATCCATTCATCATGGAATTTTACTGTAAATTCATATTTTTAAAATTTAAAATTGATTGTAATAATAAAATTAAAATTAAGTGTATAATTTTATAATCAAGTTTCCTAAATAGTGGATGTAATTTACAAAGTTTGTGTTAAGGACCAGATAAGTGAACATTTAATTTTATTTATTACTACTAATGCTCTATCTCTTGATATGGAGCACTATAATTACAAAGATTTGTTTAACTTAAAAATGTTACCTTCCAGAAATAACAATCGGCAAACTTTTTTGCTAATCGCAAATTTCAATTATTGTTATTATATACAGTGTAACCCGGATATAAGAGAAACCCGGATATAAGAAATTTTCTCTGGTCCCAAATTAGAGCCTGTGTTAATGAATATAAATTAGATCAAACCCAGATATAAGAGACTTCTTCTCCGGTCCCGACAACTCTCTTATATCTGGGTTACACTGTATTTTATTTATTTTTATTTTTTCTAAGGAGATAACACGTGTGTATTTCTAGCTTTTTATTTTCTTCTTATTTGTTTATGTTCTGAGTTTTGGCATCCTATTTGATGTTCTTATGTTAATAAGCATTGAAATATCAACTAATTTACTCATCAACTTTGTATGTTACTGAAATGTAACTGTGTTATTCAAAAATATATCCATCCTTTATTAAAATTATCTGATAGACAAGATTTTATTTGACTTATTTTTAAAATCTTGTTTGCAGCTTTTCTGTATCTGAAATCAATTCTATGGTTACTGATGACAAAGTAAGTGTAAACTACATTTCTTTATTTTTAAACTTTCTTTTTAAACTCTGATTACTTTTAAGAATGTAAATACAAAATAATCTTGTAAAGTTTCCTCAGTATCTTTCCATAAAACATCATTTGATAAACTGGAAATTCAGAACTCAAGGTAAATTCCAACTATCAAACTAAAATAAAATTTCATTTTAATATAGTTTTTAGTGCTTTAAATTTTAACATAAATTTTCCATCATAATTTATGCATATTTTTAATGAATAATTTTACTGTTTCATTAAGGTACAACGCTAGCAGTTGATTCTGGTACTAATTTTAATTCTTTCTAAAAAGACTAGTCAGATCTGGTGAGCTAAACATAATATGTATATGTTATTGGAACCCTCAAAACTAACAATTTTGAATTAGCTGACATTTTGTACAAAATTATGTAAAGGAATCTGATATTCCTGCAGTAAGAATGATGTTGCTAATAATCAACCAATTTTGGAAAATTTTTAGTTTAGTTTGTTTATATTTATATGTTATTACAATACATTTCTATAGTAAAATGACAATGAATGCAAAATTTTAAAAAAATATGAAAATACATTTATATAGTAAAATTACCAACAATACATTTTATGATTTACAAACTATATATCTAAAAAAAAAATACTTTTACCCTGAAAGTATAAAATTATGTACAAAATATCTATAGTTGAAAGCATAAAATTACATACAAAATATTTAGATTTTGCCATTAAATAACCCATAGAGATTTATATGCCGCTAAACAAAATCAACCAACCAACTAAATGATAAAAGATTAAAGCAGGAAATAACCAAGATTAAAAAGTGAAAAAACTTATGGAAACTAAGCATTGAGGAGAATAAAGAAGGGAAGAAAGAATTAAAAATATTGCAACTGTTGAAAAATAAAAATGGTGGTGTGGGCAGGAGGGGGTTAAATCAAAAGGTCATAAATCAATTCCTTCAGTCCAAGGTCAAAAATACTAGGGCTATAAATCAAAAGGGGTCAAAAATCTGTATCCACAACTCACAATATACAACTGCCTATTTCAGCCACAAAGAACAGAGACACTGTTCCTGTCATCCACATAGTAGTGTTCTTTTATTACAGTAAGAAAGACTGTGATTGTCAAGTGTGGTAGGCAAGTACAAATTACGATATTCTGAGGTTTTATTAAAATACACCGATCTTGGTTTTAGTTTCCAACAAACAACACAGAGAACAGAGATTCTTTTTCAAGATAAGATATTGTTTTCTTCATTGCCGAAAGAACTCATAAAATGAATTTGGAGAAGGCTCTAGAAAAATCTAAACATGAAGTAAACCAAGTAGAATTTATTAAGATTTAGTATGACTAGATCGTCCCCCAACCTACACAGTTTCCTCCAGAGGACAGTATGACAAAGTTCTATGGTCTTCTAAAATTCTAGGGAAGAATTCTTGCTATGTTTATATAAAACACTACTGCACCTCACGAACAATTCATATTTTTATCAAAATTCAGCACACAGCGGTTTGGCCTGACTGCATTCCAAAAAGAGTTGCCTTTTATTAGACAATGGAAGGTCACCAATATTGAAAAACATGCAATAAATCAAATCTGGAAGTGTGCAAATTTCCTTATATAAATTAGACAGAAGCCAGGCAGAAGATGACAAGATATGCAAGGTCTCTTATAAACCATTCTTCCCACTGCTTCTGCTATCACTAACGAGCACATATGCAATCCCAGATAGGTGAGAACACACTGCCAGGACCAAGGTCTCTCAAATTATTACAAATTACTGCTAGAATAATTTTCCTGCCAAAAAATTAACAAAGCTACATAGAAAGATTAATAATTCTTTAATCCTTATACTTTTACATTCTTCAGTTTTTGTTTTCATTAAACCTGTTGTTAGTTATTAACAGAATTTATGGATTTGTGCTGTGAAAGTAGTTTTCAGCAAAGAACTTAAAACAACTACAAAACTTGCACACCTGAAATCTCTGCAGAATTTGATTACTCACCAGCTTGCTGATGTAGACTTGAATGGACATGAAGATAAAATACATTGCTATGTGACAATGCCAATAATACTATTTTTTTGGTAGTGCTTGGACAGGGAAAAACCTATCAATAAAATGAGAGCAGTGTCAAAGGTTATAAACACTTGTTTGTATCAATCCAAGAGAGGTTGAATAAAATGGACCATTGCAGCTCTATGCATTGCATAATATGTACAGGTAGCTACCTTATTCACATTTATTGGGTTGCATCATAAGTAATTTCCATCTTTCTTTATAAATTTTATTCTTCAAAAAACGAACATACAATACATTTATTTACTTATATATTCACCATTATTTGCAATGACTTGTTGCCACTTCTCAGGCAACTTTTCAATACCTTCTGAAAACCACAGGTATTGATGTGAAAAAGTTTTTGATGTATCCTTGAATCTGGTTTTAATTAGAGAAAGTTTACCTTGTAAAAGTATTTTGCAGTGATTGAAAATGATAATCAGTTAGTGTAAGTTCAGATGAATATGGCAGATGGGGCAGAACAAACGGAATATTCCAAATTTGTTTTCCTCTCTTTTTCTTGCTGCACGCAAACTTGCATTGTCATGGAGAATAATTTTTTTCCTATTGACTAATGCAGAATTCTTTTGGACAAATTTTTGGCAATCTTGGATCTTCATACCTGCAAAAAAGCAAAGTATCAAAAGGACAGTTTTTCCCTTGACACTGCTATTATTTTAACTACCTTTGCTTCTCAATCTTTATTGTGTTAAAAAGAAATGATTAGAATTGGAATTAAACCTAGACATATGAAAAGGAATTCATACATTTTCTTTGTTCTTGAGAATTGACAACAAAAATAATAAACACTATTAGGATTGTTTATTAGAATAGTTGGCAAGGGGTGGCATGGTGGAGTAATGGATAGTGGCTTGGATTGAGGAATCAGAGTGTCAAGTTTGAATTCCATTCAGATCCATTACATTCTCTAACTGCTAATATCCTTGGGAAAGGTATGAATTCTCTTCTCCCCCAGCTATGGGTATGTAGCAGGACAGACTGGGTTCTATAAACTTGGATGGCAACCAATCTAGGAAAAGGAAAGACTGTGAGTGTTGGGCTTCATCAGGCTATCTTGCCAAAGAAACACCACTTCTAATGCAGTTGCAGTATACATGGTGCCCCTACAACCCTATGGGTCACAGGAAAAAAAATAATAAGGATTTCCTTATAATTGGTTCACATATTTTAACTTAGTAAATGTAAATTTATAAATAAAATTTTTTTTTCCTATTTCTTTCTTTCTAAAGGATAAATACTACACTGCATTAGTTTTAATACAACTGTATTAGTTTTTAGAATGTTGTAAATATGAAATTATTCTTCTAAATAAACAATCTAATAAATAGTGTTTAATATTTTTGTTGTAAATTCTCAAGAACAAAAAATGTATAAATTTGTTTTCATATATTTAGGTTTTATTACAATTCTAATCATCACTTTTTTAAACAATAAACATTGCCAAGGAGTGAAGTTAGTTAAAATAATAGTGGTGTTAAGAAAAAAAAAACTATTCTTTTGTCACTTCATTTTTTTAGTGGGTGGGGGCATGAAGGTCCAAGATTGCCCAACTTTTTATAATGTTGTAGCTATTGGATTTATAAATGTGCATTCAGTATTTCATTGAATTTTAAGAACTTTAAATGAATAATACTCAGACAGTTCCATCATACATATAACATTAAATGTCTTCCATGGATCTCAGTATTTGCATTGAACATTATCATATGTAACCCCATTTTTAATTACCTCTTATGATATATTTAAAAAATAGTATGATACATTCTTTGTTAAATTGATTCCCAAAAATGGAAATTACTTATGAACCAACCTAGTAGAATCTACATGTATTTTTGGTATAATGTCATCTAAACTTCAAGATCAATAAAATGATCAGGTGTATTTAAACATTTAACAAGAATCAACTTTATTCCAGTTGATATAGTAAGTATAAAAACAGCTCTGTTATAGAAATATAGAGGTTCTGTTATTTGTAAGACTTTTTATGGATGATACATCAAAGTTGGTCAAGTCAGGTCCTTTTTTTCTCTTTTTGCTGAGATAGGCTCAATGTTTTTAGTTAAGCTAAAAAAAAAATTAGAACACACATTTTCTAAATAAGATGTGCCAGAAAATGAAAGCTAATAAATAGTAGTGAAATATAGAATAAATGTAATTACTTTTTACACAATAATCTCTCACTCTGTTTAACCCATTTTTATAACTTGGATAATCTTTCAAACCTTGAAACAAAGCAACATCTAATGTCACAAATGATATGAACAAGGTAGTAAAATGTTGTATGAACTTTAGGAGTAAACAATCTTTAACTCTAAAGTCACTACTAAGCTAATTTATATGCCAAGCACTGATATCACTAGTATCCTTCAGATTTCAAAGGTTTTCTTTCCCCTACGCAACTACAATGTAAGTAATTTAACCATTGATAGGTAACTTCTAATTGGGACAAAAATTCATGAGAGCACTGTCAGGCTTAATTTAATTAAAATTTTGATGTCTTATTTGCTTCTATAAAAATCATTATTTTAACTGCAGAATCAGTGTTGCACTAGTTTATTATTATTTCTATTCATTTTAAATATTTGATTTATAAAACAATTATTTTCTTTTACTTGTTTAAAATATTTATTTTTTTATTTTTACAGGATGGTAATAAAAATTTATTTGCTGGTTGTGGCGACAACCTAATCTACATCTTTGATTTGGAAAACAGTTCATTAAAAGTGAGTTTTTATGAAAGGGATTCTTCAACATTATCTTAAAATTTATTTTAAACAATTTATGAAATTATTTTTAAGAATGATTATTATTTTTCTTTACTCTTAGCTTAAATAACATGATGCATGTAAATTTACAACATATATTTTCCTCAGATGTCTGTCAGTCTGGGTAACCCTTTATTCAATCTAAAGGATAGATTGCTCTCAGTATCTAGAAATATCTTGGTTAATTGTTAAGTTATTACTAGTCCCTTTTCTGGGTATATTTGTACTCTCAGGCCGAGGGATTGAACTCACAATTATTTTGTTGCACAGATGCACTAATACTTTAATCTTCTTGGACACTGTCTTGATCATAATAACAAAGATGAGTATATTAGTCCAACTGTAAATAATGTAAATGTTGATAACTCATCTCAGAAATTAAAATGGAAAAATTATCTTAATTTATGAGATATTTTTTAGACACTTTTTCTGTATATGTAAATTGGTATTCATTTAAAAAGTAATTTTTATTTCTGCACATGCATTAATTTTTAACATTGGTGTTATATATAGATTTTGTGATATACTGAAAATTAAGAATTTATAATTATATTGTGAGTGTGGAGCAAAGATGCATGTTAAAGTGGAAAAAGATTTTGTGTGGCACATTTCATCCCTTAGGACTTCATTGGACTAGGTTTGTTTATGTTGATGCAACTATACATGCATATGAATGAGAGATGCTGGAAATTTTAAATTTAAAAATATATTTGAAAAAAAGTTTTTAATGTGTTTTATGTTATGTTTTTTGTGTGTATATTTTAATTAGATTCTTTCAATTTTAATTCTCTCTCCTTTTTATAAGGAATCTCTTAGACAGCTGTTGCATTTCCATGATATATAAGTAATATTTACAAAGTAATGTAAATATACCTATATATATTTACTTTGTCAAGTTCACTTTTAAGAAGCTACCAGTGAGTGGCTAGGACATATTTATGACCTATTGGTATATTTTCACTTGTTGTTAATAATGTGATAGTATGGATACTTCTAACTAATGCCGGTGGATTAGTAAACCTGATTACCTTTTGTTACATTATTAATCTTGATAGTACTGAAAGTTAATAATTAGTAATGAAATTTGTATTCTTGAAACTACAAAATCTCTTAGGATTAATAAAATAAGTATTAATGATATTTAGTTGATTTTCAAATAGTACTTTTTTTTTTTTTTTTTTTTTTTTACTAAATTTCAGTCATCAATTTCTTTTCAATTTAGAAATACATTTCATTAAATTGACTTCTCAGTAATATTAGTTAAAAGAAAATGACTAATCTCTTTTTTTTAAAGATTAAAAAATCCCGTATATTTTTTACAAAAATCAGTTTTATTTAAAAACCTTTTCATTTTGTGTGAAATTTTCTCTCTTTTTAAGTCAACTTTATCTGGTCACAAGGATTATATTCATTGTGTTACAATGTGTAACACTCGGTCAGAATTTGTATCAGCTTCTGAAGATGGTAGTGTTAGAATTTGGGGTAAGTATAATTAGATTCATAATGATTATAAAGTTTCTTTTTAATCTATTTAGATGTTAAATATTGATACGTTTTTATTGGTCTTCTTATGCATCAGCTGAACAATCTTATTGGATCTGATTTGATCTGATATATGACCTCAAACTCAAGTTACACAATTATTTTTACCTATAAAATAAACTTTAAATAAGGGTTTCAAACACTTTATAAACATTTGCTGTTGAATTGTTTTTGTATGAAGTGGTTGCCATTTCTTGTTATAAACTTCTGACCTCTCATAGTCTATAAAGATAAAATTGCTTTTGTATTCAGTTTGATGCATACCCCCAAAAAATCTTTGTATTATGTTGATTCAAAAGTTTCATCTTTTGTTCAATGTTAGAGAGTGTCTTTGAATTAAACTCTTTATTGATAGGAAAAAATAGTTTCCACGTGAACTTACAGAAAGCAGCATTGGTTAGTGCTTAAACATTTTTTTCTTCCTTGTCAGACCAAGATTTTTGCACATGATGATGAAGATGATGATCAATTCGATAACTGAGTTTGGTTATGGGGTCACTGTACAGCTGAGCACATGACCATCTCCTTTCTATGTCTCTGTTGTCTACCAATATCTGAGTCTCTGTGATGTAGCCTATTTCTACTTTTAATTTTTTTTTCTTAAAGTGGAACTTTGTAGGATGATAGTGGAAGCATTGCTGTTTATGATGTATCCATACAATTTCAACTTTTTGACAGTGGAAATGAAGTCTTCTTTCCATTGGGCCTCTTTCTTGTTTGATGGTGTCTTGCACTGTGTCATTTGTGATGTGGTCCATGTAGGTGTCTAGGATGGTTCTCTAGCATCTCATTCAAATGCTTGGATTCTTTGCTGTAATCCTTCTGTTTGTGTCCAAGATTCACAAAAAAAAATAGAGAAAGCCAATGCAGGCAACAATCTAATATCTGGCAATCAAAATAGGTTTCTCCAAAATGAAGAAACATATTTCTAAATCTGATAAACTTTAGCCCTAAACATAATCTGCTGATGAGAAATTTTTTTTTTTTTTTTTGCATTTGATAGGATTCAAAGGGAATTTTTTTGTTCAGAATTTGTCACCGGGACAATTTGCTAGTAATACTCAGTTGGCTCCTTTAAATGACATAATAGAAGAGGAAAAAAAAAACAACTTTTCTAGATTTGGAAGTTGACCAGCTGCATGACAATATCTATTTTCATATGACACAATAAATAATCATGTATGGGATGTTTTTGTTTTTTTGCAGGCCAATTACTGTCACTTATTAAAATTATACAACAATCCCTTTCTGATTTATAACAAGTTAAAAATATTTTTTTTAAAAACCATTAAAAATGAATCAAATTTAAACAGAAATTTTTTTATAATAGCCTAAATTCATAGAAAACTGGAGAAAGTGCCTTGAGACTTAAATAGTGATGTTCTGAATATATATGAATAAGTTTTGCATTTTTTAAAATTTTTTTCATCATATAAATAAAAAGTAACAGTGAAAATTTTAGATAAAAATTTGGCAAATAACTGTCAGAATACAGACAGTGATTCATCACATATATTCAGCCCAGTGAAGAATTTTGCTTGTATATTGTTTTGAGAATCATTACAATGTTGAATTTAAAAATTTAAAAAAAAAAAATTTTATTCATTGAATTCAGGTATTTTTTTTTTTTTTTTTTTTTTTTAAATTAAAAAAAAAATTTTCTGATGTCTCTAAATATGCAATAGCAAATGATGTCTTCCTAAATTAATATTATTTTTTAACTTTATAGATCCACGAAGTAAAAATGAAGCCATTCATATAATTGAACCATACAGAAATGAGGTTTGTTTTAAAATGTTTTATCTTTATTTTTTAAACATACTTTCCTACATCCTGACATTCCTTAAAATAATAATGTAGGTAAAATTTTATCAACACTAAATTATTTCTACTGAAATATTTACATCCTGATGTTTTACTACTTATGCAATTTTGCTTAATGAATTTACTTAATTTCTCTTATCATAGTAAAAAGGAAAGATCAAAATATTAAAAGTCAGAATTAATTTCTCTTTTAATTTAAAATATCAAAACACCAGAATAAAATTTATTTCTTATATGTTGCTTCAAATGAATAAAAGGATAAATCTTTTAAAAAGTCACAATTTCTCTTTTCTTTTTTTCCAATTTCTTAATAGCCTAATAGATTTTCATTTCTACCATATTTACCCATTTTAATTCTTCATGCAAAATCAAAACAGGAAAAGCAATTAAAGAATTCTGTTTATTTTAATATAAATCAATTTTCATAATGAATATTATAATCAATGATTTTCTATTTATTTTAATTCTTCTTCCAGATGTGTGCCCGACCTGAATTTGGAAAATGGCTTGGTTGTGTGACAATGGATACTGGAGATGATTGGCTGGTAAGATTGTGTTTCACCTGTATTGAGATCTTACCTGTTTTCCTTAAAAATCAATATTTAGACTAGGATTTTCACAATAGTTTCAATGTATAATGCACTGTCATTTATGCAACAGGTAATCTATTTAAGTTGTAATATATAATAAAATGTTATAATTTGGATAATTCTACTACAAAAATTACATAAAAATTCCACAAGGTCAGATATTATTCTTTAGCAAATAACAATGAACATTATCTCCTTAAAGAATATATATATGTGTGTGTGTGTATATGTATATATGATGTGATGTGATGTGATGGACTCTCACATCATTTTCAACATATGAGTTTCAGTTTTTATGCTTATGTTTCGTATGAGACAACAATCCTGCACGGGATTTGCAAACAAATCCACACGAAGGGCATAGTGAAGTGTTGACCATCATATGGGCTGATATATTAGACTGAGATTTACTGTTAATTCTTAATTCTCTCAGATGGTTGAGATGATTCTTTTCAAAGTTAGTTATACCTTGGTAGCAGGTGTTTCTCAAGTTTGCTCGGTTTTCAATAGCAAGTTTGAACTCCTCTATAGAGATGTTTGCAGCATTTAAATTGTATTTAAGTTTATTCTTGAAGTGTAACCAAGGACAGCCTACTTCACGCTTACCATGAAAAAGTTGGCTATATATGAGGATTTTCGGCATCTGATCATCACTCATTCTGACGACATGACTAGCCAATCTGAACTGTGATTGCATCATAAAGGATTCAATACCAGTGACACTACATTTGATAAAAAGATCAGGGTTAGAGATTTTATCCTGCTGTGTATAACTGCATATTGAGTGAAGACAGCGTTTATGAAAAGAATCAAGATGATTGATGTGCATCCTGTATGGCGTCCACGATTCTGACCCATAAAGAAGTGTGGTGAGAATTTCTGCTCAACAGTGATTTTCGTTTTCAGTGAAATCCCATGAACATCCCGTAGGCGATGCTTAAGCTTTCCAAAGACATAAGTTGAATTTGATATTCGGCTAACTATTTCATCATCCAAAGAGGCACTTGAATTGACTTTGCTTCCTAAGTACGGCAATGATTTCACATACTTCAGGTTGTTGCTGCCAACAGTAATGGGAATGATTGGAAAGGTATGGGCAGGTGGTTTTTGTTTTACACCCTTGACCTTTAGGTGTAGGTATATATATATATATAGTACTTTGTGGAAAGTGCTCAATATCTGTGATAGAGATAACATATTCAGGTGTATATATATATTAGTTTGTAACCCTGGGTTTCATGCTTTTACGATCATCAGACAAACTGTTTGTCTGATGATCGCAAAAGCATGAACCCAGGGTTACAAACTAATATCCATACAATTGAATATATATATATATATATATATATATATATATATATATATAGTAACTTGCAAAGTCTTTAGCCATTTTAAACTCTTCTGGATTTCTAATAATTGCCATCTTATAAGTGAATGTTTTTTACTGTACTGTTTGCAGATAAAACTTTGGCCATATTGGAGTCATTTTCAAGCCTACTTTTCATATTTTTTTTAGCAAGTGTCCTGAATGAGGAAGGAAGATGCAAGATGACACACAAAAATACATATGCAAATATTTCAGTCACCTGGTCTTTTTTGTTTCCTCTTTTCTATTCCACTGTAGATGTCAATAAGATTGTTGGTTTTGTGTGTATTTTTTTTAGGTGCCTTTTCAATACATAAACAAAGAAGATAGAAGAATCATACAAACACCTTGTGTTTCTGCTGTGGATGTTTATTCCTTTTATGTTGACTGTATTGAAATAGAGTTAAATGGTCTCTTGAATATATCTGTTTTCTTTTTGGTTTTGAAATGATTTATGAGAAATAAGGATACAAATGGGTAAACATGGTCAAGCTCAAGTCAGCTTTGCACTGAATCTCTACTTCATGAATAGGACTGCTAAAACACGTCTGACGATGTTGCTGATAAAAAGTTCAGTCATCCAGGAAACTAATATCCCCCAGTGGGAACACTATTACTGGATGGTTCACATCTTGAAGCCAAGAGGAGAAAGAGAACCAGAAACCATTTCCAGTTTCTTTATACCTTGGAAAGTATGGGAAAATGAAGTTTTTTTTATTTTTTTTTTTTTTTCATTATTATTATTTTATTTATTGATTTTATTTCATTTTTCCCATACCACCATTAAAAGGCAAATATTTTGGGGGGACAGGACCAATCTTTTTTTTCCCTACATATAGGCTAAATTCTGACATTGAATTTTTGCATTCTTTTATTACTTCAAAGTCTGGTGAAAATGTCCAAAGAGAGTAGGATAAAGCTAGTGATGTCCAAGAATATGACCCAGTGGGCAATTCCTAAGGAACTTGAAATGTCAAGAAGTGGCAATTCAGAAATCTTCTCAAAGCACTCAAAGTGTTTTAAATTGACCAAACGATAGTCTCCTTTGAAAGTTGCAGCATAGGATAATATGGAAACTGATGAGGACATCAAGATGCTCAGTGAAAGAATACTGATAAATAAGTGATGGTTGAGCATGATTTCAATTTGGTGTCAATAGGTAAGTGCATTACAAGGAAAACTGAAGTTTTTTGGGTAATGGCTGCATAAAAATGAATGGTTCAAAAAAATTGGTTAAAATTAATGATAATTTGAATAGTGCCAAATACATCCTGAACATTGGATACCAGGAAACTACACAAAATATTAACAATCTGCATTAAATTCTTGAAATCAACATTTTATAATAAATTTTCATTATTGTCATTTTTCTGTTTTAAAACACTGCATCTGACTTGGTTTATGTTAGGTAGCTGAAATTTTTTGCCCAGCCATTTTTTAGGGTCATACTTTCATCTTAGATGCCCCTTCAGAACACTTGCTAAAAATATGATAATTAGGCATGAAAATGACTCCGATATTGCCAAAGTTTTATCTGTAGACAGCACAATAAAAAAACATCCACTTATTATTTGACAATTATTAGAAATTCACAATAGTTTAAAATAGCTGAAGACTTTTGCCTGGAATTGTATATAGGGTCTAATTTTAAGAGGAAGGCATGGGGGGATGGTTGGAAACATTATTTATAATGATGTCTATTGTTTACAGGGACATTTATGAATAGATTTATTACATCCAATGTGGCTTGTATTTCATTGTTAGATTGTGAGAAGATTAATTTAGTGATTTTCAAAGTTGATATACGGGAATAGGAGCCTGATAAAATTATTGGGAAAATAAAAGAATGAACTTTATAGATTTGGACATTACCATACAGATAACCAGGTTGTTAATCACCAATTGTTTTTGTTTTAAATTTGAATGAACCAATTTCTATATTTATAGTTTGTCATGTAAATTCTAATTGGGCTGTAGAGTTTTGTTTAATCCTTTTGAAAGAGCTTTGCTATGTTTGTGGCCATGGCAAGCACCTACCCAGCTTTTCTGGGGATAATTAGAAGGGTTTAAAAACAAGACCTGTCAGATGAATGGCAGATGAACCATCTTGTAGGGTCAATGGTTATCTAGTACAATGGAGTAGACTGGGCTTCATAACTGCATATGCAGCCAATGCAGTGATGGCATTGTTGAACAAAGAACTTCCTAGAGTAAATTAAACAGCCAGGATAGAGAGTTCCTCTTATGGCCATGTGTCTGTGGCAAAGGCAAGCACCCACCTGGCTTTTCTGATGAGGATCAGAAGGATTTAAAAACAAGACCTGTCAAAGGACAAATGAACCATCTTGTAGAGTCAATGGTTATCTAGTACAATGGAGTAGACTGGACTCTATAACTGCATATGCAGCCAGTGCAGTGATGGCATTGTTGAACAAAGAACTTCCTAGAGTGAATTAAACAGCCAGGATGAAGTGCTACACTGATGGCCATATGTTTGTGGCCATGGCAAGCACCTACCCAGCTTTTCAGGTGATGGTTAGAAGGGTTTAAAGACAAGACTTGTAGTAGGGTCAACAACCATCTAACATAATGGGGTATAGACTGTGTTCCATAGCTACTTGTGCAAACAGTGCTGGGGAGTTTCCTACATTGAAGTCAATAGCAGATGATTACCTAGATGGAATCAACAGCTATGTGTCTGTTGCCAAGGGGTTCCTTCAGACACTGGCTGTTGTTTGATCCATAGAAGGATGGACACTGACAGGTCTACTTGCCTGTGACATGCTATGCATGAATACCTTTCTGGCTTTCAACCCAGATAGGTGGGTACGAACTGATCAGGTGTTCAGCTATGCAGCCACACCCTATGACTACAATCTGTCATGTGACTGATGACAAGGATTATACTTATATGCTTCTCTATTTGTGGATGGAGAGAAATCTAGGAATCTTTCTTTAATATTTCGAACATTGTTGATAGAAATTAAAATTTGTTTTTTAAGCTGTCCTCTCATTCTAAAAGATAAAATGTCTCGTAATCATCACTAATAGTCTTTCATTTTATTATTTCAAAATTTATTTGATATTTTTAAAGTTTTAAATATATGTGGTGGGAACTGGTCAAGTAACTCAAATGTGTAGCAGCCCTATGACTTCACTCAGTCATAAGACTGATGATTATGATACTCAAAATATTTTTATTTAATATTTCAATTTTCAGTCTTATGTATTTGTGTATACATAAATAAAATTCATTTTAAATAGAGAATATGACAGCTGGCAAATCTCATTACAAATAATCATAACAAAACAACTTTCTTTTTTTAAACTTCTTTAACTTTTAGGAATTGATAACTATTTTTACTTAAATATTGAAACACTTTCAGTATTAATAAATACTTTTCTGCTTACAGGTCTGTGGTGGAGGGCCCCAACTTTCTTTATGGCATATGCGTTCATTATCAGCTACTATAACTTTTGAAACACCAAACAGCTGTCAGAAACATGCTTTGATTCATGAAGATACTGTAAGCACCATTTTTATTCTTCTTCCATCTCTCACTATTACAAGGTAAAATGTTCTTTTGTAAAGAATTATGTTTTGTGTAATTAGAGAATATCATTGCTAATGCCTTTTTATTTTGAAAATATTTTTTATCCTGTTTCTAAATTTCAAATATCATTGTACAACTCTCACAGTTCCTGTCCTTTCTTTTTTTTTTTTTTTATCAAAGCTGTCAGCTATAGATTTCTTTTAAATGATATTATAAAAAAAGAAAACTTATCAAGCAGTTTAAATTATTACAAATGATTATATTTGTATTTATGAAAGTTCAACCCTTTTAGCATCCAACATACCTAAACCTGTTCAGTAAATATCAGGTCACAAAGTCTCAGTTTAAATGATTTCCTGCATTATTTGTGATGATGTTATAATATGGCAGAGTATACATGGGGAGGGTTACATTGAGAGCAGATACTTACAGGGTAGGTTGATTGTTAAAGGATTGATCATATTACTGTTATTTTTTTTTTTAATATTTTTATTGCTCCACCTCTTCAGGTTTTGTCTGCTGGGAGTGAGCCATATGTTTTTCACTGGTCACTTAATGGAGAACTAAAAGCTCAAATTCCATGTACCCCAACTTATGTATATAAAGTAGATGTGAATACCACTTCAGAAAGTAATAAGGTAATTTTGAAATTGTTTACTACCTTTTATACATTTAAAAACTGCATTTTCATACCATTGTGTTTTGAGAAAAATATAAATGTGAATGTTTATAAAGACAATGATGCAATTTTTTTTATGGTGCAGCCATTTTGGTTTCAAATACATACCCTGCAGTATAGTCTAAGATAAACACCACCTGCAAGACACAGTATGATAAAAATACCGTCACAGAATAGGTTGCATTGTACTTTACTATATGTCTATGCTAGTTTGTAAATGGTAGTTACTTTTTAATATAAATAATAAGAACCACTATTTCAGTTATATATATATATATATATATATATATATTTAGTAGCTCTGTTTCTCTGTTTTATTAAAACCAGCACTATATGTGCGAGATATATATTAATACAAATATAAAATTAGTCACTTAGCTGATTAATATTACCTTCAGCATCCCAACTCGGCAGTGTTTCATGAACAGACCCTCTAGCAATTGTTCTGCCTACTCGTCAGGGGATTTTTTATATATATATATATATATATATATATATATATATATATTGAAAATAGGTAATATAAGTTTTGTAAAGTTGCATAAGTATGTCCAGAGCAGTGGAAGTGTTAATTGCTTCTTATTTTGATTAATCTAAATCATAACATTATCTATAAATACCTTTTTTTTAGGTTGAAATGAATTTATCTATCTGTTACATTAATGACAAATTGACATTTTCTATCAAGCTCAGTTCTAGATTGCCTTTAGGCAATATGTAGCAGATTAAAATTTGAAATATTCAAAACAAGGTAAAATTTTGTAATATATTTAAGAAAAAAAATATATTTTGTATCCTACAAAACTATTTATTGCAGTATTTAACATCTTCAATGATAAAAGGTAGAAATTGTGTGTATACAAAGAATGAAACAGATTTCCTAGAGGCCACAAGAAAAAACTTGTTAGTCACAATAGTGTGTAGAAGACATAGTGCAAATTTTAATAAAGGCAATATTAATTGACATTATTTGGTACTTAACATTAATATATTTGTTAATTATAAAAACACCCTAAAAAAGGCCCTCACTAACATCTTGTGGATCATAGAAGATTTCAACTATCAAGCTTGGCACATCATCATCATCCACCAAGCTGCAAGCAATTTATAAACCAGTTGCCATGCTAGCCTGAAGGAAAAATAAAAAAAAAAACTAGGTGAAAAAAAAAATCAACCAAGCAGAGACCAAATATTTATCTATAGACACTGGGCAAAATTGTCTACACCATCAGTGTGAAAGCAACTGCTAATAAATACATAGTTTTTTTTTTTTTTCTTTTAATGAAATAGTCTACACAATCACTTATTTCAACTAATGGCTATGTAATGAGTTATTAAATAATGAACAGGTTGACACAGATGTTATGTAATATTAGTAAGAGCATCCAGTTAAAATTAAACTATTGTGACATCCCCCAGTGTTGCTGCGCCAAATATAACGTCTGCCTGGCTGCGTCCGTCGTGCTATCCTGTCCTGTGACGACCAACTGGCTTGGTATTGTTCGCGGCACCAAATGTGATGTTCTAACCTTTTGGTGATTCGGATGGGAATCTGGTTAGATTCGGTATCAGCCTTGTCATTCCCAGCTCGCCTCCAACATCTGGTTACTGAAGTAACTGTTTTGATTTCCAGTCTAACCTACCCACATTGTGATTTGATCTTAGGCAGACAAAATCAATCAGTTGCGGGGCCGTGATGCAAGCCGAGTTCGATCAAGGGTAACACCACACAAGTATATGTAAAAGAAAATAAAATAATAATTCGAAAAGTTCAAATGTGTTAAAAAAAGGATAACAATATTTTATATCTGGTTGCTGAATACAGGACTGCGTCTTTCTCACAAACCTGCTATATGGATTCATGACACTTTGTGTTTGTTAGGTGAGTCTTAACATCTTAAGTTGTTTGTTCTTTAAGAAACTGGTTCTTGGTGTATCTTCAGGCGATATTCGTAAAACTTGTTTTGGTGATATGAGTCTAAGTCGTTCTTCAAAAATAAATTGTTCTTGGCTAGAAGTTGAGGTCGTGATACCTGGAATCTTTCAAGTCAGCTATCTGCGAAGCGGGTGCAACTCCAACTGCGAACTTCACTCAACTGCCTCTCAACTGGAACTCGAACTGGTACTGCTTTTCACTCGCTGCGACTCTGCTTATATGGACGCCGACCAAAACCGGAGTGGGCCTGTCGGGGTTTGAGGTTCCTTGATAATTCTAAATCCACAATCCACTTCTTTGTTTTCAGTCAGGAAAATTTATTATTTTCTATTTTTGGAAGTCTTTCGTCTTCCCACCTTCTTCTGTTCTCATATTGGTATCTCACCATACCCTCAGAGGGTGTCAACGGGTTTCCCCTCTCTCTCACAGTGGCATCTCACCCTATCCCTTCAAGGGGGCACAACAGGCCTCCCCTCCTTCTTCACATGATTACCTCTGCCTAACGCTCATGCCACCATCCAGCCAATGGGCGCTCAGTGGCGTGGGTGTGGCCAGACTAGCCTCGGTTTAAAAAATCTTGCTCAAAGAAAAAAAAATTATCTTCCTTTTTCTTTTTTTTTCTTTTCTTTCTCTCCTTCTGCCCGACAACAAACCTTAGACTCTTATCTTAGTCAAATGTCACTTGGACTTTATCACCCGGGGCCTTCGCCAAACAAGTGGGTGGTCAATTGGACGTATTTGCATTCTGTTGCTAATTAACTGTTCTGATAAAATAATTTCGCTATCATATCCAGCCCTGACAATAAACAGGTGTTTTTCCCAAATGACATGGAGGTGGTTCCATGGGCATTTTGGTTTCGGTCAAGCTTGACCTAATTAATTTTTATCTCCCAGCACCCTGCGGGAGGTTGCGCGGACATTTTGTTTTTTCAGTCAGTGCGTGCTTAATCAGTATTATCTCTTTAGAATTCTGTCTCGCAGGCCATTTGACCAGCCTGGAATTTTCACCATTGCCATGGGCAGATTGGCTATATCTTTTTCTCCGCCCCGTAACATAAATCAGATTAAATCCAGTATCTTACTTTCTCGACAATAAAATTTTACCACTTTTCTTTGTTAGAAAAATAACATCACTTAATGTCCTGTTCGTGATGGCTTCTTATCACCTAAATTTAATTCTCACCTTTTCTTTTTCTTCTTTCTTTCTAGCAACACTAAATGGTGTCACACTATCTTCACTAACAAAAGTCTTTGAAAAATAACTGACAGGCACCTGAATATTTTTTCCTATCCTTGAAAAAGTATGACATATGCAATAAGTAATCAAAAATATATATTTCTTTAGATTAAAAATGACACATTTGACATTTGTAGCAACAATTTTATCCTAAGCAGTCTCTTGAAAATTAATCTAGTATTTTATTTATATATTGTTTGTGATACATATTAATTATAAACTATTTCTTTTATTTGCAGGTGCTGTGTATAGCAGGTAACAGTTCTAAAATTGATGTCTGTACAAACTTTAATTACAAAGCATTTTCACTTACATTTCCTCCATGCAGCTGAAAATTTGAAAAGCAATGAAATTAAGTTTTTACAATTATCTCTGAAAATAAATTTGACCTTAATACCAACACAGAATTGTTTGTTCTGTATTTATCCTTTGGTTATTCTTGAACTAGTAGGCTTCACCTGCTTGCTATCTGGTAATTTTTCTAGGAAAAATTTAGTTGTTTTTCTATGGAATTAATGTTCACTATTTATGAAATGTTGAAGGGATTGTGAACATTCAATATATTTGTTCAAAGAATATGACTGTAAAGACAGAAAAATTAATTAGTTGGGAGTGTGTGCGGGGCAGGCTTGTTATAGTTAAGGAAAGCTTTACAAATAGATGCAAATTGTTGAAGGCCAAGTAAAATGCAAATTTCAAACACTTTTCTGCATTATATCAGACAATATTCCTAGACAGAACTATTTTTGATTTGAAAATCAAAACAATCCTCGAATAAAAAAAGAGTAAGGAAGGACAGTTAATTAATGAAATATACATTTTTCAAATCAATATGCAAATTAATTTAACCTGAAAAGTGATAGAAGTAGATAATATATATCAGATATTGAACTTTTAATGTGCAAATTAACCTCAGGAGAATTTGTGGGAGAATTCAGCTCCAGTCTCACATTTATATAAATAAGTAATTTTCAGGTTCTTTTTTTTTTTTCTTGAATATTTTTAAAATACTTAGTTTCCATAATTCTTTTTAAAAATATTATGATATTGTGTAATCATTTTATGGATTGCAGCAGTGGTTAAAATAAAATAAAGATATACAGGAAACTGTAATCACATGCATTATATTCAACAATGTATCTGTGCTGTCAAAAATGATAGCAATTGTTAGAAAGTTTTAATAACAAGATGCAATGAAACAAGTCTTGAAACAATATCCATTAAAGTGAAGATAAAGAATTCCCAACTAAAATAGAGGCCATTGAACCATTTAATCAATCCATTCCTTTTGTTTTTTAGGTTGGTGCAAAATGTCGTTTTTCTTTTGAAGTTGAACGTCAAAGAACGACATTATTTTTGCACCAACCTAATAGTATCTATATTCATTGATTACTCCTAGTATTATATAAAAATTGCTTTTTGCTCAACACATATATGTTAAAGATTTTATTTGTTTAATATAAAAGTGAAATATCTCTTAGAAGAATAAGATTAGCAACAGAATGACAAAGACAGCAACAAAGCTAATTTCAAGAACAAGTTGAAGCAAGGCAATCACTTAATAGGTATCTGAATGCCTTGAACAAATAAGACTACAATCTAAGAAATGGAGTAAAGGAGGAACTGATTAAATAAATGGATCTTTTTGCTCAGGCAGTAATTTTGTCTAAATGCAGATACATATTTTAATTGTATAGATTATTAAAATGACTAAGGGAAGTAACCGCTTTTATTTATCTCCCTTCACACTACAGATGGGTCAGGAAACAAATAAATACACATTGATAATTATTTTATGATTTGATTATTAAGTATTTTTTTTATTTTCTGTTTAGTACAATCCTTTACCAGGTCATTACTTGAAACCTGGTGTAAGGCAAGATAGTAAATATATGCATTCCTTTTGCACAAATATTCAACAGGTATAGTATTCTCTTTAGATTGATAATACTCACTTGAGTAAATGAACAGTTAACACACAATGCAATTTTTAAATCTCTTATAAACAGGTGTAACCAGGAATCTTAGTAATGTTCTTATTGCATATTTTTTATCATATCAAGGGCTCCATGTCTTAAGGGATGTATCTGTACTCACCATGCTTGGGCAATTTGGTTAGTGGATGACTTGACTCTGAGGAGTTCATCCACCCTTTATCCACCCATTACAGACTCTTGCAGTGGCCCAACCTAAAATGGAGTGAATCATGCTCAGAATCACTTTACGTGACAAGAAGAGCAACACCTGGATTCAACAGCAAACTGGAGTAAAGGACATAATCAAGTCTATCAAAAATGGAAATCATAGATAGGCAGGTCACATCTCAGAGACAACAGGTGGGCTATTAGAGCAATAGAATGGACACAAAAGCTTCAGAGAAGAACCAGAGGGCAACCAAAGGCAGGATCATCCAACCTTGGCCCCACATAGCAGAGATATGTAGTATTGGATGTCAACCAGGGAGTGGTTTCTCCAATAGAAATGAGGTGGCCTTGGATTTGGATTGAAGGGCCCCAATTATTATCAGCAGCAGCTGTAATAATAGTAAGCTTAGTCTGAAAAAAGGGATGAAACTGAATTGGGTAGAAATCTGTGTAAAACTCAACATTTGAAATTCTGGTTTTATTTGTATAGATTAGGGGTCAATAACCTTTTGCTATATGCCGACTTAGGGTTTTAAAATCATTCAGTGTGCCAACAGCACACATATTTTTTTTTTTACAAAACAAGGTCAATCAATATACCTTTTCTACAATATATTTTATATAGTAATATATAGTATATATACTTTACTATATATTAAAATTGAAACAGCTAAATATCTTTCTGTTGTATTAGTTATTGGTTCAGACTTTGTGATGTCATTTGCGGCTGCATGCCATTGGAAATTGCTTAGGATGGCACGCATGCTGTAGGTCACTGATCCCTGGTGTAGATTATTAAAACAACTAAGGGAAGTAATCTATCATAAATTTACCTCTCTTCCCACTACAGATGAGGCAGGAAATATATAAAATACACAATAATTATTATATGGTTTGATTGATGACAGATTTTTATCTTCATACCCATACATCAATCCCAAAATAAAAAAACATGCAGCAGATAGACAGATTTGTTTTTTATGGCTTATAAACCTTTTGCAGGTTGTTTAAAGCCAGAAAATATTTTTAGATTGTTGTAAGAATTGTTTTGGCAATAATAATGATTTACTGATACAAGTCCTAATAGCTGTGGAGGGGAAGAGGCGGATTGTCACCTTTCCCAAGGGTATTTGCATGCAAGTGAATAATGAACCTGACTGAAATTGAAACTGTGCTCTTTGATCTACAATTCTGATCCATTGTCCATTCACCACATGCACATCCAAGCTTACAGCACCTGGTATTCCCAAGTGGTCATCCATTTAGGTACTGACCAGGCTGAACATTCCATAATGAGAACCAGTGTTTCAATATTATATGACTGTAAGCCTATACACAGCAAGTTATTACTTTTAAATGTATTCTCCATAATTTTTATGCAACAAAAGATGAAATTAGAAAATAAACACTTGACACTGAAAGATTTCTTTTTTTTGGTAACAATATTTTCCCTGTATTCATCAATCTTAAGAGTATTTTTAACTACTGTTTGATTTACGACCAATGTAAGAACACCTTGCAAAGAGAACATTTGAAATATTGCAACAAACACAACTGATTAAATAAAGAGAAATGCAGAAATAGGTTGAAATGTATTTTTTATTTTTTTATATATCTTATCTACAAGACCACAAAATTAACAACACTCTGACATCCATAACATTTTTCCTGAAAAAGAATAACTTAGAATGCCATATTTGATAAACAGATGAGTGACATAATCAAACTTGTAGAGTTTGATAATCTTTGTCTGAATTTCTGGGATGAGGAGTTATCAATTACACTATTTATATTCTGACTATTGTCCTCATCTTTGTTGTTTTTATCATGTTTTGGTCATTTGATCAGTTTGGAATTCCCTGTAGATTACCCAGATTGATATACACCTGAGGAAGACCAGAGGGAACAATGTCCGAAACGTTGTGATAAAAAACGGAGATGAGAACAATAGTCTGAATATAAATAGTGTAAATATTGTAGAGTGAGTTTTTGCATAATACAAATGAATCACAGAAAACTTATAAACCTAGCAGATCTTTTAAAAACAATGAATTAAGAGGAACATAAATAATAAATGGGAATAAAACATTTTGATCAAACTGTGGTGGAATAGAAAAAAATATCCTGCAATATTTGTTTGTATATTTCAGAATATACACTTTTTCTCTCTAATGAAGTAAACGAGATTGCATTGAGTTATGTTTTTTATGCAAATTAAAATTAAATATGAAAATTTAAAGTATTAACTAATTTATATCTGCTTTTATCTACTTATTGATTACATGGGATTTAAATTAACACCATTTAATTATTTGAGATATACTATTTTGTTAACTGGCTAATTAAAATTCTATTTGCAAATAAATTTTTATACTAAAGTTTATCCAATACAAGGCTCAATTGCCACTTAAGGTAGAGAGTTTTTGAATGGGGTGTGATATGAATGTAAGAAGAGGTAGTAAGCAGTAAAGAAGAGGATATAGAGAATACTGTTTGACCTTTGACTTGAAGAGGTTAAGATTAGTGTTCAAGGAAGCTGTATGTAGGAATCTGTCCTACAAAATAGCAGTTCTTAGGAAAAAGTTGAGTGCAACTTCCTCCTTACAAATGGAATACAGAGGGAATAATGATGGGTACAACTCTAGAGAAGTAGCATGACAAGTCTTAGCTGTAATGGATTGAATTGGTGAAGTAAAGAATAGAGCTCCTCTGAACATTTGCTATAGAAATAGCAATAGGCTAGTGACATTGCCCCTTTGTGAAAGAGACTACAGAATGGAGAATAAGTCTTACCCAGCAAGACTATGTTAACAATTTTGAATTCTATCAAGACTAAAGTTAATTATTGATCAAAATAAGAGGATTTGCAAATGGAAAAACACTTTGAAGCCCTGGTTGGCAAGCCCCCCACAACAAATTATCGAGGGATAACACTCACCACAATAGTCTCCAAAATCTACAACCTGCTCTTATTGAATCACATCTGCCCTGAGCTGGACAAGATCCTATGCAAAAACCAAAATAGTTTCAGACAAAACAGATCAACAGTTGGCCAAATTATAACCATCTGCCATATAATTGAAGGTATAATTGTTAAAAACCAAGAACCTCAAAGTTGTGCTTGAATTTGTTGATTTCTCCAAAGCCTTCAACTCTATCCATCAGGGAAAACTCAAAGAGATCATGTTAATATATGGGATCCTGCAAGAGACAGTATCAGCCATCATGATTCTGTATAAGAACATTCACTCACTGGTCCAATCTCCCAATGGAGATACAAAGTTTTTCAACGTTATCATGGGAGTCTTGCAGGGAGATATGTTTGCCCCTTTCCTTTTCATTTTGTGCCTAGATTACGCCCTGTGAATATTTGCTGATCTTTAGATAAGCAGATGTTTGCAGGGTGTAATCTAGGCACAGAATCTGGGGTTCACCCTTGAAAAAACAAGAAGTTCATGTCACCCAGCAAAAACAATAACAGGCATAGATTGCGCAGATAACCTTGCCTTGTTAGACATAAGGCTACCAAACTTTTCCATCTCATCAAAGAATTGGCCAGTAAGATTGATCTCTGCATTAATGCTGGCAAAATAGAATTTATCAGCTACAACCAAGAAGGAGAATTAATTTGAAAAACCAGCAACAACATCAAATCCATCCAGGAATTTGTTTACCTTGGTAGCAGCATCCATTCAGTGGAAAGAGACATCAAAATCTGCAAAGGCAAGGCCTGGGGTATCCTTGTTGGTCAGAGTACCATCTAGAAGTCTCCTCTCTCTGACAATGTTAACAGAGACCTCTTTAAGGCCATGGTAAAATCTGCCTTGCTCTATGGCTCAACAACATAGACACTGACGAAACAAAGAAGCATCACTTTATGGAACATACACAAGGAAATTAAGAGTTGCATTGGACATCAAGTGGAAGAAACTCTCAACAAAGAAACACCTGTACGGACACCTTTCTCTTATCTCAGTTTCACTAAGAGAGAGTGAGAGAGAGAGAGAGAGAAGGCTTTGGCGAGCTGGTCACTCCTGGAGAAGTAAGTCAAAACTTGTGAATGAAACTCTTCTATGGAATCCACTGCATAGCAAAAGATCAGTTGGAAGACCTCATTACACCTACATTGACCAACTTGTACATGAGTCTGGATGCTATCTGGAGGATGTGCCAATGGCAATGCCTGACAGAGATGGTTGGAAGGAATGAGTTAGAAGAATTCTCAGCCTGATGATGATCAAGACTGGAATGTGAGGATTTAACAGCTCCTTCCAAGATATGGCAGCAATACCCTACTTTGGCCTAATCCAACTCTTGTAAAGGTAAAGCATAGTAGGAGGAGCCAGGTACTTTTTGGAACAATAGAATGAGCCAACTATTTTCCAGCACCTTTTGCAAAGGACTGTATATACGAGTTCCACTTGTGATCTGGAGTAAACTTGTGACCTAATAGGCATTTAAAGCATGGAGTCTCAGTATAAGTACAATTATTCATTGTAACTGAAAAAAATTGATCCATGATGAAATGATAATAGCTTGGATTTTTAGGTATAGTTTCCCTATAGATCTGTTAAGGCTAAGTCAGATGAGAAGTCAGCTACAAGACTATAAAAGGGGAGGGGCTGAAATCATGGTGGAAAAAAATAAACAGGTGTCTGGCTGGGATTATAGTTAGGAATGAGTGTGAGATCCATGGTCACAAAAAACAAATATAAATAGGTGTGGTTCCTCAGGATTTCAATCCTAACATCATCATTACACAATATATAAACACATATGTAGCTGTGAGTGATTTTGGACACAGATGTCAGTTATTTCTCTGCCTTTGATATATTCGTTGCCACTCCTGTCTAAGATTGTAAGTATCTAGTGGTTTATTGTGTACCTAACAAGAACTTAGAATCTTATTAAACTGTGTTTTTGTTTTTATTGCTTGCTTCATTTGAAATCCAAAACAATGTAAATTCTTTCATCAAAAATAATGACCAAACACGAAAGGAATTTGTAGGGGGTCAAAGGGAAGAGGTGATAAAGAATAAAATAAAAAGAACGTCAAACATTAGGTAACTTCAGGCAGTCTTTTGGTATGAGAATATTTACAATCTAGGTGTGTAGTTATATTCATGTACAACTAATCATTTAAAAAGGAGTTCTTGCAACCATTACACCTTAATAGTGTTCCACAACTTTTCAATTCCAAAAAGCTGTCCGGAACCAGTTTGCTGCTACTGATAGCAGGCTTCCTTCCCTTCTCATATCAACTGTGTCTGTAACACTTGGCAGTTTGAATGAATGCAATGAATGACTGGATTCTTCATTCTCTCTATCTACAGCTAGAAGTCCTGGTCTGCTCTCTAAAAGCTGGTTTATATGAAGAATCAAGTATCACATTTAACTGCAGTTACTCCTCAAGATGCAAAATGTCTGCCATTACAGGTCTGAATTTCAGATCTGGGAGTTCTCAGGAAAAGGAACAGAGTGTATGAAAGTCAATAACAATCTATTTTGGGTGATTTGTAGTGAATAAATTAATTTCTTTTTAACCGAGTTGTCCAAAAATGTACTGATTTCATGAATGTTGATTGTATTATTTATTTTAGCACATTAAGATAATTATATTTTTGTCTATTTTCCCAGCTGACTTGGCTCTGACACATTCCATTTTGATAATGTTTGACCCTAGGATTGCTCAAAACTTATTTTCCCAGTGATGTAAGTTTATAATCTCTGAAAAATGAGACCATTGTGAATTCAATCAAGCATGACAAGCAGCAATGTCAGCAGGCAGATGAAGTTCTACACTCGGGATTTTCCCCACAGGACAATAGGCAAGTGGATTAAAGTGTTAGTGATATAGTAATTGTGAGCTCAATACCTGAGGCAGGTAGTGCAAGAGAACTCAGAGGTGGGCAATAACTAAGCATTACTAAATAAGAATATATCCTTGGACATGAGCAAATAAAGAATTCAATTCAATACTCCCTGAAGGTAATCCAGATTGTCAAACATCTGAGGAAGGTTGGAGAACACAATGGCTGAAATGTTATAATAATAAAGATGAGAATAATGGTTTGAATGTAAAAAAAAAAAAGAAGATAACTCCCCTATTCATAAATTCAAACAAACAATGTATTTGTTGATAACAGTCTCAAAGAGTTGGTTATGACATTAAGAGAAGTTCTGATTGGATGATATCGTAAGAATGACACTAATCCACATTCTTGAAAACAGAACAAACAGTTGACAATTTTCACAGACTTGAGAACCATTTTCAGTCAGTAGTTAAACAACTTTGTCAATATTAGAGATAACTCATGATCTTAAGTACAACAGCAGGGGTTTTATTTAAACCAACATGAAGTCAAGATGTTTGATGACTTTGAAAATGTCTCTAAGTGATTGTGAGATCGCTTGTGCTCCTTGAGATGTGTGTGTATGAGAAGGGAGAGAGGGAGTCACGTAGAGGACATTTCTGATTGTCTAATGTGGTGTTTGAGGCAAAGTTCATTATAAAGAGTTTAGTCTTGTTCAGGAAGTGACAGTGCAAAAGAACATTTGTCAGGACAGGTGATAAGAAAAAAGAAGAAAGTTTAAAAGATTTGGACAGTGATCTACTATATCAAGAACATGGGTAGGTTCATCCATAATCTAGGTGAATTTATAAGTGATGGAGAAATCATAGAAGTATTTACCTTCTTAATTGTTTTTTTGTGTTAGTGAACCTACTCTTCAATGTTGAATATTGAAATCAACTCATATGAATACTGAGGGATGATCAAACAAAATCCCATCAATCCTTTCAGCTATTCAATCAAAAATCACAACTCCATCACTCTGAGAATGATAGTAAAGATGAATAATGTATTATGAATTGGACATGAATACACATAGAAGTGTATAAATGAGAAGTTAGGGTCTTTGTTCATTCATTATTAGAAAACAGGATGCTAGCTTTGAATTTTTCTAAAATTGTAGCCAATAAGAAAATTAAGTCAGATCATTTAAGTTGAATATAAGTGGTGGTGATTACTATTATCACTACTAGAAAGAAATCTTAATAAGTGTTATGGTAATTTACCAACACACACATAGACTCTCCCAGCTATAAATAGGAGCAGGTACTGCCTTTTGGAAAAGGAAGTTTCCAGCAGTTAGGTCTGACATTCAGACCGAACATTCTTGCTGTAACACTCTTGTTTCTATATGTTTGTATTACTGTTTCTGTTAACTCAATTCCTTTCTTTGTGTCGTTATTTCTGGCCCAAACAATACCACAACAATAAGATAAAATCTGGATCCAAGCTTGCAAAGCATCAAAAATTGTCTATCAACCACCTATTATTCATAGATGATTTTAAAGTTATATGCTACCAATAATTTACATTTGAACTCTTTGATAAAAACTTAGAATTTTCTCCCTGGATATCAAGATGCCATTTGGACTTGATAAGTTTGTTGTGCTGTAAATGAAGAGGAGGAAAAAGGTGGTGAGAACATGGATAGAGCTCTCTGATTGAAAATCTATGAAGGAGGTAGATTGTTATAAATACCTGGACAGTTCACAGAGGGACAAGACTCTAAATGAAAAGTTAATATGAAGAGTATATTTTGCATGTAAAGATGCTTTGTCAATGCAAGTTGAATGGTGTCAATTTTGTTTCAGGCATCAAAATACTTGGAGGAGTTAGGGTTGTAAAGTATGGTGCAAGCATTTTTGAATGGATCAAAGAAGACCTAGCAAAACAGGACTAAAAGAACTAGGAGGATAATGACTATGAACAGGTGCTAGGAGTGATGTGACTAGGCTTTACCTACCCTGAAAGGAAGGAAGAAGTGGTGATAAGGGGTAGAAGAGAGTATAACATCAGAATGTAAGTCCTTTCATGAGTACTTAGAGAATAGCCAGGAGTGAATGCTAAAAGGTGCACTGAATGAAAAGGTGGAGACGAAGTTGGTAGATTACAGGAAAGGAATCTATAAGGAAAAAGTCTTACCAAAAGCACAAGAAACCCAAGAGGAATCATGAACGTGGCTTAGAGAAGGAAACCAAAGAGATGATCTTTGTAATAAAAGAGCAAACATAAAGAACAAATTCTCTCAAGTACTTCTAAATGCTGATTTGCTCTTGTGAAGGCTATTTAATAAAGCTACTAAGTAAGCAACACATTGTCGGTGAATGTACTCAGTTGGCACAAAAATAGTACAAATGGCACTATGACAAAGTACCTTTCAGAATACTTTGAGAACTATGCCAGAAATATGGCCTCAAGTGTGCACAGAAGTTGGTATGGGCATTCACTACTATTGATCATCAAGTATGAGCAAGTGAATCGCATGTGGGATATGATTATCTTGATTAACAAGCACTTTGAGAGAAATCATCCTGATATCACACTTGTGTACAAGTTCAGCCATAAATGGATCCTGGCAGCTGTTGCAGTATCTTTGGATAAAAAAACATTGAGAAGGCAAAGCAGGTCAAAATATATTCTCACTTGTATTGCCATTAGAGACTTAGCAGGACAAATCAGAGAGAAATATATCAAGCAGCAGCTGAAATTGTCCCTTTTGTGATTAGTGTACTGAAGACTATTTCCAGAAATATTTCTATTTCATAAGACGTCTTGGTGTGTGCTGAGGAAAGTATTAACTTGAAGTTGGCAGGTAGGAGCTGAGCTATGAATATTATCAACCAATCAATACATTTAAGGGTCAGAAAGGGTCTCAAATTAATAATAATTACAAAAGTAAATCAATCAGTGGGGCAAAAAATAATTAAAAAAATGTTTATAAACCACAAACAAAATGTCTGAAGTAAATATCTAAGACTTGAGTGGGTACAGGTATTTTAATTGATATACCAGTTGTTTTTGTATTTTTTTTATTATTAAAAATGTGCTTCCCAACAGAATATGCATTCATTTTTTTTTTCCATTAGGGAAACCACACCTGTAGTAAGAAGTTTGTCCTCTTAGGAGGCATATTTTCTTTAATAGAACACCTTGATCTAGGCCAGTTGATATTAATTCCACTGCTTAAGAAAATAAAAAACGGACATGTCAACTCAAATATGTGTACCCACTAAAAATAATATTTATAGTAATAAAAAATGTTGGATTAAACAAATAGAATAGACTATATCATAAATGTAATATTGAAGAATACAAAAATTTGTAACAAAATATCAACAGGTCTTTTGAGAGGAATATTAATATTACTAGATTTATTAGGTTTTCAGAATGTTGGACTACAATCTGATAAATGTAATTTTATTTATAATATATAAATAAATTTATATTTATTTACGATAGAGTAAAATTCCTATTTTATAAGCCTCAAATCAAGAGTATACTATTTTTTATAATTGATTAGGTATAAAATTGTTTCAGTTTAATAACGAAGTAGGAATTAGTGATAATATTTAAATATAGCTAAATTAGTGATACTAAAAAAAAAACATACAAGTATATACTAATAGATGACTTATTGAAATATAAGAAAGTAGTAATATTTATAGCAATTAACATGTTGGCTAGTAACATACACAGTAAGTGCATTTATCTTCACTAAATCAATTTATAGCAAGATTACTCTTGTAAAATTATGAAAAAAAAAATTATGATTTTTTTTCAAAATTATATTTGTATTTGCTGAAATCTGAGTATTGCAGTAAACCAACACTGAAGAATTATTTTGAAGCATAAATGTTTTAACAATCAAGAAAATAGGCAAGTATGATTGCTTTTATAAAAAAAAAGCATCAAGTAGTTTATTCTTTTTTATTTATTTTTTTTAAAAACTCTTACAGGTCAAAACATTTTCAATAAGCATAACAAAAATAATATTTTTAAACAGCAACAATTTAGCCAGCATCAAAATTTAAAACAAATTGCAAAAAGTAAATATATTTAAAAGCAAAAATATAAAAATTATAACAAAAGTAGAATTTTTTTTGTTTTGTTTTTTCATAAAAGAATTTTGATAATATCAGCAAAAATTGTCTTTTTTATATAAATACTAAAATAAATTAGAGTATGTATGAGCATTTTGGACAGTAGGTAATAATTTATTTGGCAGAACATCATTTTTGGAAAATGACAAGTTACTTTTCCATTTTATCTATTTGACAGATCAGATCATTGTATTTTGATTAATTTAAACTCATTTCTTTTGTTTTCATTGGATGCCTATTGTATTATGGGATGCTGAAACCTTACTCTTGTGCTTTCCTGTCTCAAATGATGTCAGTGTATATATAGATAGTGGCTCGGATTGAGGAATTGGAGAGCAGAGTTCGAATTTCAGTAGAGTTTGTTACATTCACTTACATACAAATACCCTTGGAAAAGGTATGAACCCATCTCTTCTTCCCCACCAGTTATGTGTAAATAGCAGGAGAGACTGGGTACTATACCCTTAGTTGGCGATCAGTCTAGAAGAAAAAAACTCTGAATTCAACATCTCCAACTATGGGTAAATAGTAGGGCAAACTGGGCTCTTCAGCCTTGGGTGTATGAGAAAGACAACTCTAATTTTAAAAAATACTATATGTAGCCTTGGTGAAGAATATACTATGCAGCTAATGAAAGGTTCATGAAGTTTACAATGACTATGATACTGACTGGGGTTTGAGGTATATAACGTGTTAACCTCAGGAATGTAAGAACCCTTCAAGACAACAATTCTTCTCCAGAGTGTAAAACAGCCCTCATTGCTGATGCATTAAGCAAGCACAATATTAGCATTGCTGCTCTCAGTGAGACTCGTTTTGCAGGCACCTCTCAACTTGAGGAATTCAGTGCAGGATATACCTTTTTTTGGATTGGCAAAAACAAAGAAGATTTCTGCTTATCAGGTGTAGGCTTTGCCATAAAATCAGACATTGCTAAATCCCTGTCATTTCTTCTGAAAGGAATAAATGATCACATTATGACTCTAGTCTTAGAACTCAACAATTCTTCTGCCACTTTTGTGAGCTGTTATGTCCCAACCATGAATACCCCTGTATCAGAAATTGATGACTTTTATGATCAACTACAGTCATTTTCAAAGTTCCACATAGAGACAAACTTGTCCTTATGGGAGACTTTAATGCATGGGTTGGCACTCACGGGGTCAGGAGTATGAATTCTAATGGACTATGACTTCTTTCTCTTTGCCAAGAATTTGATCTCACCATCAGCAACACACGTTATCAGCTGTCCAATCATCACAAAACAACTTGGATGCATCCCAGATCCAAACATTAGCATATTATTGATTACATTATCACCAAAAAACATGATGTGAAAGACTTCAATATCCCCCGCTCTTTGCACAACACTTGCTATCTTTCAGACTATACTCTACTACGCAGCAAAGCATCCTTTCGACTTGTACACAAGAAACCTCTCGTTAGCACTACAGTTCCTAAATGAATTAACATCTCACTTCTGAATTCTGATGTTAAGAAGAAAGAACTCTCTGACACACTGGATTCAAGGCTTGATTCAGTTGTGAACTCAGAAGACACTGAATCCTCCCGAAAATCTCTCAGAGATGCCATTTATTCCAGCTCCCTTGAAGTTTTAGAACTTCCTATAACAAAGCATCAGGACTGGTTTGATGTAAATGATGCTCACATTCAACGTCTCATTGAGAAGATGCATGACTTGTGCAAAATATTCATAAAAAGCAAAAATTGTCCATCAAAAAAGCACATATATAAACAGTGTGAGTGGGAAATGCAAAATGCTCTCAGAAAAATGAAAGAGTCCTGGTGGTCTGCTAAGACAGTGGAATTCCAAGCGGCAGTTGACAAAAAAGATCCCAAAGCATTCTATGAAGGCCTTAAAAAAGTGTACAGCCCACAAGGAAATGGAATTTCACCTGTTCTGTCATCTGACAGTAAAACACTCCACATAGACAAGAAGGAAATTATATCATGATGGAAAGAACAATGGTGACAAAATCATTGCTTTAATTCATCAGCAACCAGAAATTTCCCAGTTGTCTCTTGAGCCATGCCTAAAGAAAATTCAGGCTTCTATCAAGCAATTGTTCTTGAACAAAGCCACTGGAGAGGTAATATTCCCCATGAAATTTTTAAATATGGTGGGAAGAAGCTGGTTAAGAAACTCCTTTTTAAAGCCATATGGAAGGTTGGTTCTGTTCCACAGGACTACAAAGATGCTTGCATAAAACATCTATTCAAGAACAAAGGCAAAAAGTTTGTATGTGATAATTCTCGTGGCATTTCACTACTAAGTATCACTGGTATTTCTCGCTCAGTTTATTCTCAACAGAATAATCAAATATCTCATTGATGACATCTATCCGGAATCTCAGTGTGTCTTTTGTTCAGGTTGTGGAATCATTGATATGATTTTTTCACTTTGTCAGGTTGCTGAGAAAGTTTGCAAGAAAAACCATGAACACTATGCCATCTTAATCGATCTGACCAAAGCGTTTGGCGCTGTAAACAAGGGTGTCATCTGGAAAGTACTCAAAAAGCTTGGCATACCTGAAAGTATGCTAAATATCATCATCTCATTTCATGAAGGAATGAAAGCACCTGGGGGAGTTTTTAGAAGCCTTTGATGTAACAAATAGCACAAGACAAGGTAGTATCATGGCTCCTGTACTTTTCACTCTCTTTTTTTCAGTCATGCTACACCATGCTTTTAGTGATCTTGACATGGATGCAAAATTTGAATTCTGCACATGTGGCAGCCTTTTTAACCATCAACATTTTAAAGCAAAATCGCTGACTTGAGCAAGCATTATTCATGATCTTTTGTTTGCTGATGATGCTGCAATCATGGCCACCCCAATCAAAGAAGCTCAAGCACTCACCAATCATTTTTCCATAGCTTGCAATGTGTTTGTATTAACTGCAAACATAAAGAAAACTGAAGTTGTCCATCAAACAAGGTCTACACCTAAACATTAAATCTCGGGCTAATACATCAGCCCATATTACAGTCAACTCTTCAGTATGTCTCTCATGGAGACTTGTCTGTAAATCCTGTGCAAGATTGTTGTCTCATAAGAAACAAATATAAAAACTTAACTGAAAGACACTCATATGTTGAAAAGGACAGGAGAATCCATCATATATACTGAGGTGAGGTGAACAGTGTAAGTTTATGGAACAAATTTAACATAATAAATAAGGAAACTGCATTGAAAAATAAATTGAAGGAATGTATACGCAAACTCACACACTGTATTCAAATAATTCAATTAGCAGACCAAATATTAATAGCACATGGATACCACTAAACAAACTGGAGCAAAAATTCAAAATACGCGACTTTAAAGTTTAGATTTTGTAAGGAAGATTGCAGGGGAGAGCAATGAAACATTACAATGTAAAAAATAAAAATATGTCCAAACTAATCAAAATACAATTATTAAAACACCTTATCTAACAAAATTCAGACTAGAACTGTTTAAACTAGTGTTTTACATATGGACCTTTATACATTTTCTTTTTGAATGATGAAACAGTATACTAAGTTAGTTTCCCACAAGTTTCTCCAAAGATATCATCTTGGACACGAGACAGAAATTCACTGAAAGGAAAAAAAAAAGACTTGTCATAATAAATATACAATCAAAAAACTTAAAACAGAATAGTTTGAGGAAAATAAAATATTATTTACCCTAAATCTGGGTTTTCACTTGTACTTGATTTTCTTGGGGGTGTTTCCTTACTTGAATAAATAGAGATCTTTTTAGTGTATGAATCTGGAAAATTGAAGTAAAATTATAAATTATCACCAATCCTCATAACATTATCTACATGTAGAAAGGATGAAAGCAACTGTGAAAAACATCCTTGTAGCTAATCAATATTTGATTAAGAATCAAATCTCCTTGATTTTGTTAATATTTCCATGTTTATTGCCATCATCCTCATAACATTATCTACATTTAGAAAGGATGAAAGCAACTGTGAAAAACACCCTTGTAGCTAATCAATACTTGATTAACAATCAAGTCTCTTTGATTTTGTTAATATTTCCATGTTTATTGCCATCATCCTCATAACATTATCTACATGTAGAAAGGATGAAAGCAACTATGAAAAACATCCTTGTAGCTAATCAATATTTGATTAACAATCAAGTCTCCTTGATTTTTTTTTAATATTTCCATGTTTATTGCCATCATCCTCATAACATTAGAAAAGAGGAAAGCAACTTTGAAATTACCTTCCATCCCTCTCCTTACTGCCTATAGATTAAAACTGATCTTTTATTGTTCACATTAGCATGTTCTTAATTCATCAATCAGGTAAGCAACTACAAACAACATTTAAAGAAATATATATAATTAAGAATATACCTCGAAATATACTTTTCATTTTTTTGTTTTGATTCGAATCATTTTGAAATTCTTTAAGCCTCTGAGTAATTCTGTCCATTTTTTCATCTAAGCTTGAAGGTTGTTTATTTACTTTGCTAATAGGTTGATATTTTTCATTTGTTGTCAAGTTTGAATTATTTTTATCCAGCATATTCTGAAAAAGAGAGGCAAAAAACATTTAAAATTTTATACAATTTTCTCATTAATTCTGAAAAATATTTACAAAATATAGCAAGATTTGTTTACTAACTTTTGGTCTTAAAATCTTAATACAAACAAAATTAAAGTTATTTATTTATTTTGCAAATGCTTGTCCTGACTACCTTAAAACATAATGGATTAGAAAAAAGTTTTAGCTCAATAAGTTAAGTGTAACAATCTGATTTCTCACACATCTTTAGAAGATAAGGTGATAAATTCCTTCCTTTTCAGTTCACTTGGTTATCTGAGTTTCGTAGGAATTTTGTCTCCTGTCCATCTTGAGTGAACTGAAGTGTCAGTGTTTTTGGGGAATTATGCCTACAGCTGCTTTTGAATTGGGAAACAAAAATTTCATAAATGGTTTTAGAAAGACATAAAAGTAGTACTTTGAAGATTTGAGCACCCATGTGGTTTTGGGGTGGTCCAAAATCTTCCAGAAGACAAGTGGATGGAGAGGGTGGGAACCCAGGATTATCCATATAAGCAAAGACAGGCAGGATGTTGATGAAGGAAAGTGGGTCCAGTCGTGAGAGATGTAGATAGGTGACCAGTGGAGTTAGATTTGCCCAGCAGCTAGTGATAGAAGGTCTCATAGTGAGGAATCAATAATCACTGAGCCCAGATGCCAGTGAAGTTAAGGAGATAGCAGTTCAACTGAAGGGAAAGATAGCTGGCTAAGTGAGAAATCATATTGTTGCTACTTCCCAAGCTGAGTTTTGAAAAATAATTGTCTTCATCTTATTTGTTGAAAGCAATGACAGCCGAGAAGACAAACCTATGCACATAGCGAGTTGGGTGTATATACAAATACAATCAACATTGGATGTCATCACAGGTGCAGTGACTGATGGATGATCAGAGAACATTGTCACAATTATAATGTGAATGGTGTCACTTTGTAAAAAAAAAAAAAAAAAAATGATACTATATGCAAATTGTAAGTTTTCGGTAATGTTTCCCTGTCTTTTTTACTTCAGAGCTGCGTCCTTGTAGAATAACTAAAACTCAAGGGCACTATTTAAATTTTAATACAGACAAACTAGTCATGAAATTTCAAAATATGAAATTTTGGTTTAGCATCCCCAAAGAAGATTAGTGGTACAGTTTCCACTTAAAGGGACTTATGAAGAATTTGTACTATTTTTTTAGAGTAGCCTATAATGACTGATTTAGGAAGGCAAAAGGGATAGGTGTAACCACACTTAGAGGATTAAGGAATTTAGCATCCGGTTTAAAATATCAAATGATAAATATTTGACTTAATGGAAGCCACGTGCTTGGTGTTTGTAGATGTTTAAAAATAAAGATTTTTTTAAATACAAAAATAATAAATTACTTGGGGTGCACCTGGCTATCTTTCAGGGCACATTAGTACACATCGATTGAGAAAATGTTGATTTATAGTAATCCAGTGTTGAAGGTGGGAAGCCACTAGCACGCAAGGGGTTACAGAGAGTTGGAGCGAGAGCAAATAGAAGTGATAGAGGAAAGGATGAAGAGAAGGATAGGGGATAGATCAAGGAATCTGGAGATGTCGATTGACATTACATTTGAAATAGTTAGAGATTATAGCTATCAGGGAAACAAGAAAAGGGGAAGGAGTTCCACAGGCAAGAAGTGCAAGACATGAAGCTATTGGAGTAGAAGAGATGGCTACATTTAACAGTTTCAACAGTGAGAGCAAGATGCCAGCCTAGTTGAACGCTTAAATTCACAAAGTCTGGGAACCAGCAAAAGCAGTTACCATGAAAGTATTTGTAAAAAAGACAGAGGGAGGTGACAACACGTCTGTGAAAGAGTGACAGCAGATGAGATGCCAGATCAGGGCCAATTACATTACATATCCGTCTCTGGATTTTATCAAGGACCTTGAGACACATAGAAGGGGCTCCATACCATATATGGCAGCAATACTCCATGCAAGGTTGAATGGTTGATTTGAAGGATCAACTCCGGTGAGAAAAATTTCCTGGCGCAGTACATGGAGCCAACTTTCTTTGCGGTGGATGAAGCTATTGACTCAATGTATTTGTTCCATCTCAGGTCAGCAGTCAATGTGAGACCGAGCTCAACTTATGTCAAATTATCATAATTTTTACTGAAATTAAGATAATTTAATAACCTTACAAGCACTTAAAGTGAAAGGAAAAGTCATATATCCATCACTTTTTACTGATGGTAAAATGTTATTGAAAAACAAAGAAATCTTTTGTGAAAGGTAGTGTTAACAAATACAGTAAATGTCTTATTTTAAGAAATACCTAGCCATTCCAATGTTCAACAGCTATCATCATTAAAGATTATGACTTACTTTCTTTGTGTGCTATGTCACTTTATGACCTGAGCAATCATAGCTCTCCACAAATTTCTATCACTTGTAGGTCTTGAGAATATTTGGTTTTTACTATCCCTCCCACACCATATTCTGCCATCCATTTATACAACCTTGTTAGGTAGCTCTTTGTCCCTTTTGCCTTCAATATGTCCTGTGAGTTTCAAATCCTCCAAGCCCTCCTTTCTCATTATGTATTCTAGAAATTTTAATTGTATCCTTGTGATTCAAGTATAAATTACTATTTTTTGATTTCATCTCCCTTAAAATTTTCTTCTTGTTCATAGGTTCCATCTATGGTATTCACTGCATTCTTTTGTAGAACAACATCACTTTCCGGGAAATAGGAAAAGGGAAAGGAGTTCCACAGGTGAGAAGTGCAAGACCTGAAGCTATTGCAGTAGGAGAGACAGCTAAAATTCATGAAGTCTGGGAACCAGCGAAAGCAGCTGTTTTATAAATATGTGTACATAATCATCCTTTGCATCTGAATTAGATAGGGGTATATTAACCAGCAGATTTTATTATCAAAGTTTTTTAATGTAAAATTGGTATTAATCAACAGATTTAAAATTTTCAGGATATATTTACATGATAAACTACAGAACAATGCATGAATATCGCTTAAATGACAATTGCCTACAATGAATATATGATATACCAAACCACCATAAAGATATCAGATAACAAAGATACACATGGAAGTAACTGAAGGACTATGGAAACAGAGAAATTATGCATGAAAACACCTTTTAACAATAGTAAATATGTAAACACCACAACACTTTTTAAACATATAGGGGAACAAAATACACCCAAAATATCATGTGAAATAAGGAAATCAGCGCCAGCCTACAATAATAATGTAAACAAACTGTAAACTTTATCTGGAGAAAATAACTATAATCACCTTCCCAAACCAAAACAAATTACTAAATAAAGAACTAAGACTAATACAGGAATTAAAATACATTTTTACTGCATTATTTAAAAATCATAAACTAAAAACTTGTAAGAAATCATTAAGAAAAATGCAATTATATATGCATTATATACAATACAAATAACATAATATACAGGGTGAGGCAAAAGTCATGCACCATAGGGGTTAATTAATTAATCATGTTTTTTTTGACTAATTTGTTTTGATACTTTCTTATTTTTCAGAAATAATTTTGGTTAAATGGCACTTAAAGAATTAAATATGAATGCAGTAAAATGACAAAGGAAACTTTACTGCCATTCATGAGGCTTTGGCTGTTGTACACTCTGGCCTTCTTCATGTGACATTTGTTTGAATTTTGAACTGAACCCTTTATTTAGTCCACAGGAGTAGATTGTTCTAATTCCACATTCTATGTCTTTAGATATCTCAGTTTCAGTTAATTGCCCTTGGTAAAATAATTTCTTTTTCTCTATCATGTACATTGATTTCACTTGTTTTTGTTTGAATATTTCAATTCTGATGACTGAAGTATGATTTATTATATTGGTCACGAAGAAGACAATGTGTTATTTTGGTTAGGAATGAGAGAATAGCAGAATTTTGATAGAATAGTTTTGTTGTTATAACAACAATTATTCATGAAAAAAGAAATAAAATAACAACTCAGACAATTTAACAGAAAAAAAGGTTTTTCCACTTTATAATTTACTTTTGCACATTGAAGGTGAACCAAATAGTCCAGCAAATATCAAAAAAAAAATAAAATAAATTAAATAAAAATAATTTAAACCAAAAAACTATAATAAAGAAAAAAGTACAACTTACCTCTGAATTTTCATTTATTTTATTTTGTGTTAAGATATCTGAATCTGTCATATAAAGTATTGCTGCTTTTAAAGTGACAAGGCTATAGCTACCAAAAAGAAAAATAAGATTTTAAAAAATTAATAACATATAATGGTGAAAAAACAGTAAAACTAATTTGTTGAGAGTAATTATTGGAGTAAGTTTTTGGTAAAATATTTAAATTAAGATGCTATTAAAATATTTTTTCAATAATTATTAAAAAGTTTGTTTAGAAAATATTGTAAGAAAACAATTTTTTGTTTGTAATTATGTTGAAAGATTTATAAAACTTCACTCATAAAATACTAATGATAAAATTTAATAAAATTAATTTGTAAGAAAATTCATGAGATATATTCCATCAAGCTCCATGAAGAATCAATTTAAATTATTAAAACTAATTAAAATCCTTCTTTAATTAGCAATATAATTCTTGTAACAAACCTTAAATTATCTTTATCTTTAGAGACAGCACTCCAGTTGAAAATATCCATGAAATAAACATTGCTTTCAAGATGGGGACTTTTTGAATTGATAATTACTTTAGCCTTAAAAGAAATATAACAATAATGCCAACAACAACAAAAATAATAATATTGGTGGAAGATAATAAAATAATAATAAACAAAATGGTTGTTGTAACTTTTCCAATATTTTTCAACATTTAGAGAAAAGTAAAATTTAAAAAAAGAAAAAGAAAAAACACATTTAAACATAACTTGAAGAAGGCAGACATACTGTGGAAATACTGTTAACCCTAGAACACTAACCATCAATTAAAGTTACACCACTACTAACCATTGGTATATCATACCCGATTTTGAAAATATAAAAAAAAAATATTAAATATAAATCTTTATTTGAAATATTTTACATGCAAGAACTTCAAACTTTGTACTTTGAGTTAACATTAATAAGAACTGAAAAACATATTATTTAGGTAAGAAAATCAGTTACTGAAAATTGTAATTAAAAATATAAAAATTTGCACTGGGTACTATATACCCATGGTAAGTATTCTAAAGTTAAACATTATTTCAACAATATAAAAATATAAAAAATATACAAGTCTTTATACAGACATTGCTTGTCTTGAGAAAAATAGTTGTTCTGGTAATCAATGTGACAAAGCAAATGAAATGCATCTAACATGAATAGAATGTAACTGAATCATTCTCAACATGATGAGGCATCTTTCTCAACATGATGGGGGATCATTCACAACATGATGTGGCATCATTCTCAACATGATGGGGGATCATTCACAACATGATGGGGGGATCTTTCTCAACATGATGGTGGGATCTTTCTCAACATGATGGGGGATCATTCACAACATGAAATTTTCTCTCTGTTGATTACTTTTTTAAGAGCAATTAATCAAACAGTTTAGTTTAAATTTTAAAAATCTCTCATGTCATCTTGTTCATTCCAACCAAAATGGGATATTGGTAATAAGTATAATGATAATTACATATGCAAATTACTAACATTCCACCATGTTGATTACTAGTACAACCATTTTTCTCAAGACAAGAAATGTTTATATTTTTTTTATATTTTTATACTTGTATGCATTTTTTAAAAACAACTTGAAGAAGATAGAATTACTATTAACATATTCTTAAAGACTATGTTGTTTTCTTTACTCTTTCTTAAACCATGCTTTTCCCTAAGTGTTGTAATAATAATAATAATAATTATTATTATTTTCTATTTAAGTATGATCTTAAACTCTTTGCCAAGAATGAAGAGTAATTGGATAGTCTTATACAGGCTGAAAGATTTTTTTTTACCAAAGACATCATAATTGATTTTGGGATTTCTAAGTGTGCAGTTTTGATAATGAAGAGGGGGTAAGATTACAAGAAGTGATGAGATCATTATGCCTGATAGAGAAATCATGAAATCAGTAGAAAAAAGACCTTATAACATTCATTCACTTTAATAATTACAGATATATTGAGATGGAAAGCTGCTGAACAATCAGATGAATAAATTTAAAAGAACATTGGACGAATAAAAAAGTTATTTATAAAATTTAAAATGTGAGAAATAAAGGGATAAAATGTTTAAAGGTTAATTAAATAGAATAAAAAAGTAAACAAAGTTTTACTCACTAATATTGGAATGAGGTCATCTGATGTAATACAGACATATTCTAAAAATAGAAATGAATTAATTTTAATGTTGCATTTAATAAAGCAACAAAGGAAATTAATATGAAAATAGATTTTAAAAATATGAAAACAGTTTAAAGAAAAAAAAATTTAACAGCATTTAAAAAAATAAAATTATCCTATTAAAAAATGCAATGGAAAAAGCATTTCACTATCTTCTTCAAGAAGTCATGACAAATCATGCATCATGATGAAAAAGAACTTGTAGAGAACCATTATCACATCCTGCCATAGAACAATTTTGTAAGTTAGTCTCATAAATCATTAACTATTGTAATGAGTTTGGTTCTGAATGCTCCTGGTTCCTTGTGTCAGACAAAAGTTGAACTTAGCAAATATCTATTAATTATGGAAAGAAAACATTGAATATATAAAATAATTAATTAGCTGATTATTTTAAATATGCAAATATCCTTAAAAACAAAAAAAGAAAACAAATGAAAAGTGGACATGATAATTAAGTTCAAATGTAAGTAAAATGAAACTTACGACAAGATATTTTCCTGAAGAGGTTATTTTGTTCTGTATATTTGTTTATCCCTTCAGAAATATGATCCTGTAGAAAAAAGGAATTTATTTCTAATTTCAAATAAAAATGCAAGTGATTGGAAAAAAAAAACATTAAAAAAAACAAAACAAAATTCTACTGAATTTTAATTATAACATTATATTTTAAACGACAAATTGTAAACATTATTCAGAGCAAATACAGAAATATGTTCATACAAAAATGCAACAAGTTTGTGGTGTAAATAAGCTCTTACTAGGAGAAACAAAATTATAAACAAATGCATATTCCATAGTGGATATTCAGTCAGTTATGTGCCATGTATGATACACATGTAGGCAATCATGTATCTTTCAATACATGACTAACGAGGCAGATATTTTTTCCTGCAGTGGATATTAGTATTACTAAAATGTTTTATCATTTATAAAATGCCAGTATCATGAACACACTAGACAGCAAAGAAGATTACGTACTTTTTTAGAGTAAGAAATATAAGATGACTCCATGGACAATGAAAACATTAAAGATGACAGATATCTACTATATAAATAAAAAACTATCACAATGTCTATCTTCAATATATAAAAATAAACTAATATGTGCTTATTATCTATGTGAATATTTTTAAACAGTATTTAGTCAGTGATTTGGACTCAATTATATGTGCCATAAATATAACTTTCATTCTTATTATTTAGCATCTAGAAAAAAAAAGTTAATATTTACTTTATACAAGGTAACTAAAAAAAGTCCTTGCTATTTTTTATTTATTAGACAAAAAAAGTACTCAGAAAAAATTTGATATATGGTTAGTTCTGAAAGTAATTCCCTATTGGTACCCAGAAACTTTTGACAGTGTGCCTCAAATATCACAATGTGTTGATGGTAAAAATCAGGTGTCATGGGCTCAAAAAAAGTTTGTGAGTTCCTGCCACAAGTCTGTCTCATTTACAAAGGATTTCCCACAAGTTGGTTGTCCAGGGAATGGGAGAGATGGTAATTTGTTGGCACAAAGTTGGATGGCATGGTGTTTCCCAACCAAGTCACTGTATGGTAACCCTGGCCACCTGTGACACATGAGGCCTAGTATTGTTATGGAGGAACAGAATAATGTTGGCTCCTTCTGCTTCACTGCTTGTTACATATATTCCAATTGCTGCAAGTACAAGTCCATTGTGATGGTTTGGTCCATTGAGAGCAACTCATAGTGCACCACTTATGGACTAATCCACCAGATACAGATCATGAACTTGTATGGGTACAGAGGTGGTCTTGTGGTGTGAAGCACAGGGTCTGGCATGCTTAGGAGTATCATACAAGACCCTCTTTTCATCAGTGGTGAGCACTCAATCAAATATGGGTACGTTGTGGTGCCAAGAAGATAATGAAAAACAGGCTGTCAGAGTGTGGAGTACTCACTTGATCAACTTGTATGCTCTACCTTATATGGTGCAGATGAAGTCTGTTTCATCAGAAAACGGAAAGTGTTCAGCAAGCTCACCACAGGTTTGGCTGTTGTTCTCCTCTATGGTTGCCTTCAGGGCTTCATCATCTAAGACCTGTAGTTGGATACTGTGGGGTTTATCACAAAGGGACAGATCTCCCAACCTGAACTTCTGTTAGCAATGACTGGTGGTACATTCGCTCACAGCATTATCCCCAAAGGCTTGACATATTCAGTGAATTCATGCGGCTACAGACAAGCTCACGTTAAAATCAAAGCTGACAACCCCAAACAAGCTGCTTTGATACGCTGCCATGTTTCCTTGCCACTGCTTGAGCTATGAATGATGTGTGTGTGCAACACGCTTGCATTGGTCAAGAGCAATGACTCTACTCCCATTGCTTTCCTGGCATATGCTCTCATATATGCATCAGTGATCACTTCTTCCCACATAACAAAAACAAGGACTTTTCTGATTTCCTTCAACACCTTACTTTTAAATTTAAAAATTTGGGCAAAAAAATATATATTATACAAGAAAGATTATAGTATTTCATTAAATTAAAATATTTTTTTATCATTGCAGATATTTTGTCATATGTTGTTAATTTTTAAATATGTTCAATACTTGGGAATTAAGTAATTTGTGATAAATTTCCATAAAGTGGAAACAAAAAAAATGTTTTTCTTAAAGAAAAAAAAAAAAAAAAAAATCTTTGTTTTTATTATGATTAGATATTAACCATATAATTACCAAAGTGGCCTTAACACACAGCAATTTTTCTAAAGGTGTATACAGATCATCAAGTTTTCTTAAGCATAAAACCTGAAAAGAAAAAAAAAAAGATTTTAGATGTTAGAAATTTGGAAATTGTCAAAATGTTAAAAAAAAAAAAAAAAAAAAATAATTTCTAATTATTAATTTTAGAGTAATTATTTTCATCTCATTTCTGTTACTCTTGTACTTACAGAATATCAAAAGTCCTAAACGTTTTGATTAATAAAACAAAAAAGCACTATAAATAAAATAAAAAATCTATGACTGCTTCATCAAAGTGAAGAGACAACTTAAGATTATTGCATCTACTAGTACACTGTTACATTTTTTTACCATGAAGCTGACAAGTTTTATATTAGTTAAAAAATTAAGCACATTTTAAATATGAAGTGGAGCTAATTTTTTTTAATACAAGTTTATTAACCATGAAGCAAAGGTCATATTTGTTTGTAACAACTTTATTTTAAAATAAAATTTCACCTTTCTCAAATTTTAGGCTTGAAATAAGGTTCTAAATTGAGAATTTACAAATCACAAACATTCAGCTAAAATTACTTGATACTACTAAAACAAATAGTGCCATAGTAAGTATAAACACATGGAATGAAAGTAAAATCAGAATGCATAACTATATGACTAAATTTAAATGACACTTTCTGCTTAGCTTTCGCGGCCTAATTAGACTGCACAAGAGGTAGTTTCATGCAACACCACAAATTGCTACAAAACCAAAACATTAACCAGAAAACTCATTGTCTTGTTCTTAAATAGCTTCATTAGATCAAGATTTTCATTTGGATATCATGCGTGGCACTAAACCGATTCAGAAACATCTGTCAACTGTATACAATTGCATTCTAAGCTCAATGGTCAAAAATGGCTTTGTGCGAGTGAAGCATGTGGGTCTTGGTGAAAAACATTTTTCTTTGAATATTGAGGATTGGTTCTACAGATTCACAAAGAAATTGTATGAAATAACAGAAATCATATTACTTGGGGACTTTCAACAGCAGCAACAACTAAAATGGATATCACATGTAACTTGTTGAGAAAATAATGATATAATTAAGATGTTAATGTTCCACACTACATCAAATAAAAAGTTAGGAAGGAGACACCCATAAATACTGGAAAGAATGTGAACAGCTACTGGACTTGAGAAACCTATTTTCCTGAAAAATTGTTTTTAGAAAATGATTTTATAAATTTCAACCAACTGCAGTACTGGTTGCTCTGTCAATGAACGCCAAATTTTTCCCTGTAGGGAAATGGCTAATATTACCATTACCCAAAAACTAATAAAGAAAACACTTCAATTACAATTTAATGCTATTATATCTACTCCTATTAGTAGAATTAGACATCTAATAAAGTTTTAAAACTCTTCAAAATAAAAATATCCCCAAACTGTTTTTATATTTTCATTCAGTCATAATCAGTTTTTCTAGTATATCTTTTATATTATATTGTGAAAAACAACAAAAATTTTCTTGTCTGAATTTGTGACACTAAGTAGATTCTGAATTTTCACTTTTTGCAATGAACAGTATTCTCTCAAGGAGGCCATGTGCCTACAGCATCTTTTGAGATTTAAGCTCAATGCAGACCTTGAGTGGAACTCGTATATATGATCTATTGCTAAAGATGCTGGAAAAAGGGTCAGTTCCCTGTACCGTTCCACTAAGTACCCGACTCCTTCTGCTGTCCTCTACCTTTACAAGAGCCAGATAAGGCCAAAAATGAAGTACTGCTGTCCAATCTTCATTTTTCAGTCTCAATAGAGTCCAAAAGTGTTTCTGTGGGTGATGAATCATTTTTTGCCCTTCAAACCTTTGCCCACAGACAAAATGTAACAAACCTCTTGCTTCTCTATCACTATTTCCAGAGAAAGTGGTGTTCAGAGTAACTATATTCCTTAGCTCAACCAGTTCTGATCTTCATGAATAAGACCTGCCATACTACACACATTATTGTAATAAACAAAAATCTCATTCTCTTCTTATTCTACTGGTGGGAGGTAATTTATGCTTGAGCAGCTTCTTCCATTGAACCACTGCTTTGTGGAACCAACACCCAAAAGGATACTTCCCTAATCACTACAATCTTAGCCTGTTCAAGTCGAGGGTTGACCATTATCTTACCTACATATAGTCATAAAATGTGCTCATTGATTTGCAATCCTCTACCTCGAGTGGCTCTTGGGCCTTGTACAGGATGCACATCATCATAAAAAAAAAAACATGATAATTTTTTAAAAAATTTCATTGGTTCTCCAATATATAAATTAATGAAGCATAGCGCTTTCTCTATACCCTATATATTCTGATTCTATTTATAAGGTATTTTTTATACATGAATATTTGGTTTGTTCATCTCCAAGGAAACAAAATGAGAAATAAACTGCAGCATTTTGCCTACTATCACCATAATTTTCATCTACATTTATTCTAGAACATGGTCCTTTTTTTAGAAGAACATAATCTACTATAACAAGACATACTTTCAGGATTATAAAATCCTCAGAATAATGTATTTTATCTACAGAAGTAATGTTATCATTGTCATCTTGATCATAAATTGGCCTATACTATGTAATGCCATCAACAATAAATGTAATTAATCTAGTTCTAAGTTCAAATCATCACTGGAACTAAATTCATCTATTTCTCTCTAGCTCTTTAAAAATGTCATCAGAGTTACTTTCAAAGTTTCCTGAATGTTTATAAATCTATACTTGATTGTCATGATTTTGAAATTCAGTCATATATTAATGGAAAAAAAATCATAAAATAAATTGCTAATTTCAAAGTATACTACTGCTACATGGAAGGTGATATGCTGTTTGGACTGATTCCATAGCAGATTATCTTCTAGGGTCAATTGGTATTAATATATCCGATTGTACATGAATTGGTTGGCTAATTCTGGTTTAACCCAGGTCTTTCTAGATAACAGAATTATTTAGAAATTTTACAGTGCAGCATTTATCATGTAATCTGTCTTTAAAATATCCTTAAAAAGAAAAATTATATAAAATAAGAGAAAGTAGAAAAAGTAAAAGGAAAAAAATGTGACATACAGCATCCGAAAGATCACAGTTGAATTTGTTATCAATGCCAAGTTGTCTGTTATCTGCTGATTCAAGTTGTGAGCATCTTGTTAATACCAGTTTGTCAGCTTTTACAAATTCTTCACAGATAGCAGGAAAAATTTTGGGGTAAACATTTTCAGTAATATGACTGAAACAGAAAACATAACTCATTTCAATTTATTCTGTTTGCAGAATAAATTTGTAGAGATACAAAAGACAATTATCTCCCTTAGGTCGAGATTGGATCATGTGGTGGCAGCTTAGTGATGTCACTGCATATTGATGAAGGTGGCAGTCAGTAAGTCATACAATCAATCAGTCAAACCAAGCAGTTGTTTTTTTTGGGGGGGGGGAGGGTTGCACAATGTGAGGCTAAATATGCCTTCTCCAGCACATGGTAGAGCCTATGGTGCCATTTTCCTATAGAAAATATTTTCTCCAGATATAGAAAGAAACTATCTTACATTCCTCATGGGAAAAAAACCCAGGACTTTCCCGATTTGAGGAATATGTCCCCGCTATCAACATAGCAGATGAATCTGGCTTGCTCAAGTCTGGAATCCTAAATATGGTTTTTCCAGAAACACACAAGAATCTTCAGAAGGTCCAGTTTCTATTGAGAATTATTACACATCAGATTCTCTTTTTTCATTCTCATTTAACTCTGATTGTTGCATACATGTCATATTTTCTCTGCTAGGGACACATGTAAATATGTAGATATAATTTTATGTATGACTTAGTGGTATAAAACTCTCTCTGAGAACAAAGCATATTTGTCATTCAAATTCTTTCAGCTATTCCATTCTGTCTGTGAAAGGTGTTATTATACTATGGATATTATAATGCCCATAATGAGGGAATGCTAATGGGAGAATACACCTTTCTTCCACATCTCACCCATTATCTGGTCAACCCAACATGACATGATTTTATTAACCACAACATATTATTAGTGCTCCTATTAAATTACTTTTTTTTTTCAAATTTTAAGAAGAGTTATTGTAAACATTTGATGATATTAACTTTTTTTAAAATTCTGCAGCTTCCAAACATCTGGGAATAAATATAACATTTGATTGGCCAAGATTACTCCATTAGATGTTACATTTATTTGAGAAAGTCAGGCAGGAAGGATCATAAAGTCAGTTAACTCCACAATTCTTTCATCAGTTGAATAGTATGTTTTGCCAGGGTTATATAAGGTTTTTGGAATTCAGAGTTGTTGTTCTCCTAAACTGATTGCCAATCAGTTTGCTCTATTATTTAACCCAGAGCTGGGGGTTTCACTTTTTAATCAGAAAGATGTATTAAAAGATTTTTTTAAAAACATTATAATGATTTACTAATACAAGTCATACTAGTTAAACATTAGTAACCAGGAGAAGAGGTGGATTTATACCTTTGCCAACAGTATTTGAACATAAGTGAATATAACAAAACCAGCTGCAACTGGAACTTGGCTCTCTGATTTACAATTCTGAACCATCATCCATTATACCATCCACATATCCAAGTATACAGAACCTGGTATTCCCAAGCAGTCACCCATCTAGATGTTGACAAGGCTCAATGCTGCTTAACTTTAGTGATTGTACGAGGTTTTTCAACATGATATGGTCGTAAGTCTCAGTGAAAGTGTAATATAGGACGATTTTATATGAAAGTGTAGTATAAATCACTTTTATATGAAAGTGTAATATAAATCACTTTTATATGAAAGTGTAATATAAATAACATTTATATGAAAGTGTAATACAAGTCAATTTCAACTGAAATTGAATAGTGGTCAATTTTATATGAAAGTGTAATATAAATCACTTTTATATGAAAGTGTAATATAAATCACTTTTATATGAAAGTGTAATATAAATCACTTTTATATGAAAGTGTAATACAAGTCAATTTCAACTGAAATTGAATAGTGGTCAATTTTATATGAAAGTGTAATATAAATCACTTTTATATGAAAGTGTAATACAAGTCAATTTCAACTGAAATTGAATAGTGGTCAATTTTATATGAAAGTGTAATATAAATCACTTTTATATGAAAGTGTAATATAAATCACTTTTATATGAAAGTGTAATATAAATCACTTTTATATGAAAGTGTAATACAAGTCAATTTCAACTGAAATTGAATAGTGGTCAATTTTATATGAAAGTGTAATATAAGTCAATTTCAACTGAAATTGAATAATGGTCAATTTTATATGAAAGTGTAATATAAATCACTTTTATATGAAAGTGTAATATAAATCACTTTTATATGAAAGTGTAATATAAATCACTTTTATATGAAAGTGTAATACAAGTCAATTTCAACTGAAATTGAATAGTGGTCAATTTTATATGAAAGTGTAATATAAATCACTTTTATATGAAAGTGTAATACAAGTCAATTTCAACTGAAATTGAATAGTGGTCAATTTTATATGAAAGTGTAATATAAATCACTTTTATATGAAAGTGTAATATAAATCACTTTTATATGAAAGTGTAATATAAATCACTTTTATATGAAAGTGTAATACAAGTCAATTTCAACTGAAATTGAATAGTGGTCAATTTTATATGAAAGTGTAATATAAATCACTTTTATATGAAAGTGTAATATAAATCACTTTTATATGAAAGTGTAATATAAATCACTTTTATATGAAAGTGTAATACAAGTCAATTTCAACTGAAATTGAATAGTGGTCAATTTTATATGAAAGTGTAATATAAATCACTTTTATATGAAAGTGTAATATAAATCACTTTTATATGAAAGTGTAATATAAATCACTTTTATATGAAAGTGTAATACAAGTCAATTTCAACTGAAATTGAATAGTGGTCAATTTTATATGAAAGTGTAATATAAATCACTTTTATATGAAAGTGTAATACAAGTCAATTTCAACTGAAATTGAATAGTGGTCAATTTTATATGAAAGTGTAATATAAATCACTTTTATATGAAAGTGTAATACAAGTCAATTTCAACTGAAATTGAATAGTGGTCAATTTTATATGAAAGTGTAATATAAATCACTTTTATATGAAAGTGTAATACAAGTCAATTTCAACTGAAATTGAATAGTGGTCAATTTTATATGAAAGTGTAATATAAATCACTTTTATATGAAAGTGTAATACAAGTCAATTTCAACTGAAATTGAATAGTGGTCAATTTTATATGAAAGTGTAATATAAATCACTTTTATATGAAAGTGTAATACAAGTCAATTTCAACTGAAATTGAATAGTGGTCAATTTTATATGAAAGTGTAATATAAATCACTTTTATATGAAAGTGTAATACAAGTCAATTTCAACTGAAATTGAATAGTGGTCAATTTTATATGAAAGTGTAATATAAATCACTTTTATATGAAAGTGTAATACAAGTCAATTTCAACTGAAATTGAATAGTGGTCAATTTTATATGAAAGTATAATATAAATCACTTTTATATGAAAGTGTAATATAAATCACTTTTATATGAAAGTGTAATATAAATCACTTTTATATGAAAGTGTAATACAAGTCAATTTCAACTGAAATTGAATAGTGGTCAATTTTATATGAAAGTGTAATATAAATCACTTTTATATGAAAGTGTAATACAAGTCAATTTCAACTGAAATTGAATAGTGGTCAATTTTATATGAAAGTGTAATATAAATCACTTTTATATGAAAGTGTAATACAAGTCAATTTCAACTGAAATTGAATAGTGGTCAATTTTATATGAAAGTGTAATATAAATCACTTTTATATGAAAGTGTAATACAAGTCAATTTCAACTGAAATTGAATAGTGGTCAATTTTATATGAAAGTGTAATATAAATCACTTTTATATGAAAGTGTAATACAAGTCAATTTCAACTGAAATTGAATAGTGGTCAATTTTATATGAAAGTGTAATATAAATCACTTTTATATGAAAGTGTAATACAAGTCAATTTCAACTGAAATTGAATAGTGGTCAATTTTATATGAAAGTGTAATATAAATCACTTTTATATGAAAGTGTAATACAAGTCAATTTCAACTGAAATTGAATAGTGGTCAATTTTATATGAAAGTGTAATATAAATCACTTTTATATGAAAGTGTAATACAAGTCAATTTCAACTGAAATTGAATAGTGGTCAATTTTATATGAAAGTGTAATATAAATCACTTTTATATGAAAGTGTAATACAAGTCAATTTCAACTGAAATTGAATAGTGGTCAATTTTATATGAAAGTGTAATATAAATCACTTTTATATGAAAGTGTAATACAAGTCAATTTCAACTGAAATTGAATAATGGTCAATTTTATATGAAAGTGTAAGTCTATTTTATTACCGCTTTGTAGCTCAGGATGCCTTTAATAAAAAACTGAATTTTTTATATAATTATTTTTTTTTGAAGTGTGTAAAGTTTATGATGACCAAAAAAAGTTTTTTCAAAAAGGTAAATAAAGAATAAGAATTTTGTCTCAATTAAAAAGATGAAAAAGCAAAAAAAAAGGTTCATACCTTTCAATAACAGATCTAAGAGCAGCCAAAAATCGAACATCTGAATTAAATGGTGGGACCGTAGATGCACAACATTTCTAAAGACAACAAAAAGAAAATACAATAAATTCTTTTGATAAATAAAATTCATGACCTAGAATTTATTTTTTTATTCTGTCATTCAAATACCCATTGTCTTATATATAGATTTGGTATATTATATATTCCATATATTTTTAAATACTAAAATTCAATACAAGGCTCAAGAGCCACTTGAGGTAGAGGGTTAGTGCTAAAATGGTAATGATGAATAAGGTGTATGATATGAATGAAAGTTAAGGTTACAAGAATAAGAGGTGTGATACAAATGTAAGAAGAGGAAGTAAGCAGAAAAGATGAGTATATAAAAGATACTGTTTGAGCTTTGACTTGAAGAGGTTAAGATTCAGTGAAGTTGTATATAGGAATCTGTTCCACAAAATAGCAGTTCCTGGGTAAAAGCTGAGTGGAACTTCCTCTTTACAAATGGAATACAGAGAGAATGAGTGTGGTTTTGACTATGTGGATGTAGCATGGCAGGTTTTAGCTTTAAAGGTCTGAATTGGGGGAACTAAAGAATATAGCATATCTGAACATTTGCTATAAAAATAGCAATAGGCTAGTGACATTGTTCCTTTGTGAAAGAGACTACACAATGTGAGGTAAGTTTTGCCCCACAAGACTCTGTAAACAATTTTGAATTCTATCAAGACCAGAATGTGAGGATTAAGTAGCTCTTTCTGAATTATGGCAGTAATATTCCATTTTTGGTATAATCTGACTCTTGTAAAAGTAAAGCATAGCAAGAGGAGTTAGAAACTTTCTGGAACAATAGAATGTTCCAACCATTTTCCAGCATCTTTAGCAAAGGATAGTATATTTGTACCAAATGTGGTCTGGAATAAACTTGAGACCTAATAGGCATTCAAAGCATGGAGCCTCACTGATCATGACTGATCCGTTAGAGCTAAGTCAGAGATCAGCTGCAAAGCTATAAACATTTTTTGAAAATGCTTTCATAAATTGTGGTATCATCATCATCTGCATAGATATTTATTAATGATCTAAGAATGTTCCAAGGCAGATCATTAACAAAAAAAAAAAAAAAAAAGACAGAAAGAGAGTAGAACTGAGAAGATACTCTTGGTGATGCCTGCATTGACCTTATGGACTCCAGAATACTAGCCATTCACAATGACCTTCATGGACCTACATGAGAGAAAGGACTTGATAACTGTGTAGAGATGCCACAGCTGAATAGTGTAGTAACACTCTATGTCACACCTAGAGATATCTAAGGCAATTGCTTTGGTGACAAAGCTAACATGAAGCACTTCATTGATTCTGTAGGCAAGAGCAGTTAAAACATCAGCAGTTGAACCAGAAGGGCCTATACTGTTTTGTTCTGGTGAGGTGACCAACTATCTCCTTATTGATCACAGACTCAAAGTGTTTACTCATGACACAAAAATGGTTAATGGGGTGATACTGTGATGGAGATGAATGCTCACTAATATTCTTGAAACTAAGGCAAATAGCTGAAAACTCCCATAAAATTGGGAAATATTTCTCTTTCAGGCAATGGTTAAAGAACTTTGGAAATAATTAAAAGCAAAAGTTCTTAAGTACAATAATAGGGTTTTTATCTGGACCAGTAGCCTTCATAGTATCAAGGTTTTTGATGAGTCTGGAAACTTCTCAAGTCAAGATAGCAAAGTCACATTTGAGAGGAGGGAAGTCAGCTTAAGGATGGCTCTGGTTTTCTTATGTTGAGTTTGAGGCAAAATTCATTGCAAAGGGCTTTTGCTGAAAATGAAATAGAGCTATTAATAACAGTAAATACAGATGATTTGCCTGTGTTAAGAATACTGTTAATGATAGGAAAGGGATAGAAATGAAAAAAAACAATGGACATAATAGTTAGATATCAAGAGACAAAGACTGAAAGGCTGGTAAGGTGTAACAATTAGAATACAGTAACAATCTTTATGAAGCAAAATATGAGAGAGAGGATGTAATAGGAAATAATTGTGCATTTCTTTTTTATGTATGAAGATTAGTTATAATTGTATTAGATAAAAACTGAAGATTTGAATGGATAAGGAAGAGAATGAGAAGATACCAACAAAGAGAAGAATAAAAGCATGTGATAATGGATAATGTTACAACACCTGTGAAATTTTCAAAAGCTGACCTAATTTTTAAGGAAGAGGCTATTTTGTTGGTGCCGGTAAAATAGACAAACATGCATTTAATCTTATTTTACCAGTCTTGGTAAAATAGACCCCCCAGTTTATTTTTCCGATAAATATTTTTATTATTATGAAGGCATGTAAAGCTAAAAATAACATACAAATTTAACCCAGATGTTTATTTATTTTGACCATCAATTATTAAGACAATTTAAAATCTTTTCCATCATCAATTGTTAAAACACAAATTAAAATAATTTATTTATCATCAATTATTAAAAGAAATATAAAAGTCTCTGAATATTCTAAGCACTTTAAACAAAACAGTCTCTGCAAATCCAAAACTTGCCCTTGGGCATGGTTTTCTTACCAATACAAAATGCACCCACTGAAGACAACAGTCAGAGACCATAGAATCCATATTGTTCAAGTCCTGTCTACACAAATTACACAAACAATGCACTGATGATCTCAAATATAATATATTCTTAGTTCTAAAACACTATTTATATTTACTAGTAAAATAGCCTTGCTGTGTATTCAAATTGTTAATTGCCTTATTAATAACTAACAGAAGAAAAAATGGATCAATGTTCAGGACAGAGTAAGAATATAATATAAAAAGCTCAAACACTAATATTTCATGGTTATAATTTATTACATTGGAATCATAATCATAAGTAAATTCAGCATATATATATATATATATATATATATATATATATATATATATATATATATATATATATATATATATGTGTGTATGTATGTATGGAATAATCAAAATAATTAATTTTACTATGTCAGTTGATTTGATTTCAGTTATAGGCAGGAAGAGAAATTAACTGATAAAATGTTTTTTTTTTCTTAAAACTATTTTTCATATAATATTAAAATTAATTTTTTTATTTATTATCAAAATAATTCTTTGATGTGCTATGTCTCTTCAGGGCACTGGCAATCATGGCTCTCCACTAGTTCCTGTCTTTTTTAGCTCTCAATAAATTTTGTCTTTTTGCTAACTCCCCAAAACTCTGTTCCACCAACAATTTACTCAAGCTCTCTAGTTAGGTTATGCATTGTTTTTCTCTGCTCCTCTTGCCTTCAATCTGTCCTGTGAGTATCAACTTTTCAAAGCCATCTCTCTTGATTATATGCCCTAGAGATTTCAACTCTCTCTTTCTGATGTTAAATATAGGTGTCATTTTTGTTTCCATTTTGTCTAAAATTTGTCGTTGCTCCCATGTTCAATCTATGGTATTCTCAGTATCCTTCTGTAGAGCAACATTTCTGTTGCTTCAAATCTGTTCTTTCTCCTGTGAAGAAATTGTCCAGCATTCATTGCTATAGAAGAGTACTGATATTATGTAACAATTCAGTACTTTCTTGTTTCTACTTTTCCTGTTTCTTAATACTTTGCTTAGCTTTTGGACAACATCTTTCAATATATCAATGCGCCTTTAAATTTCATACTTTCCATCTATTAAAACATTTTCCAGATATTTAAATTGTTGCATTTGTTTGATTTTGCTATCTCTAATTTGTAATTTGTATTTTGGGCTGTTGCTTTTGTTAACAACTATACATTCTGTCTTCTTACAACTGATGATTAGTCCTTTCTTCTTGCTTTCCTTTACTACCTTCTGAAGGAGCACTTGTTGTTGTTTTCTTTCTGTGTCTGCTATCAACACTGTATCATTTGCATAGCTTATGTTGTTAAGATTGTGACTGGCAAAATTAAATAACTTAAAAAAATTAGTTTTATTAGTTACTGTATTTGATGGTGTATGAGACCCACCCAATTTCAGCAGGGCAAATCAAGAAAAAAATTAGTAATTAGTAAACTTAGTAAATCTACATATGGCTTATAAGAGACAGGGGAATTTTAAAAGATATTTTTAGAAAAAAAAAAATGCACCTTAGATGCCGTCAAATACAGTATTTGCATTCGTCTAATACATTTGATAATTTAATCATCAAACAGAAATAATAGTATGAATCCATTAATGCCTATTGTCTGAAAATGGGACGTTGGTTATGAAAGAGTTGTAAGTGAAAAAATAAAATAAAAACTATAATCCCAGATTTTGATAAATCTATAAATAATTTTTTATTAATTAAATCTCTCATTGTTTTACAAGTAGCTGTAAGAAATTTTATATTAAGTTTAGATAAATTCTTTTCAATTGCAGTTGTTATTGAGTTAGATGAAGAGCAATATGTTGAAAATATTTTAAAATCCTTCCAATATGCTAATTATTACATACATAATGCTTATTATAAAGCTCACTAGATTCATAAAATTAGAAAAGTAAATAATATAAATAATTTTAAAACTACATGACAATCAATACATTATTATTATTATTACTATCATTATTATTTACAATAGTAGATTAATAAAAGAGACCAAATTCAAAGATTTTTCATGTCATTAATCAACAAGAGTAATACAAAAAGGATTTTTATTCAACAGTGAAAAAGAATACAACTTGAAAATGAATAGAAAAAAAATATTATTCCTAATTTTTAGGGCCTATTTTGCAATGAGAAATATTAGCATACATCTGAAATAGCAACTTAAATTTAATTCTTTTAAAAAAAAAAATCACTTTAATAAAATCAGAAATAAGCAAACATTAGCAAAAAATAACTCACTTTAACAGTATCTTCAGACAGATCCATAAGGTATTTAGATGTATTTTCAAGATAGTGAGGTAGCACCATATAATTTCGATGAAAGTTTTTCAAGTTATCATCAAGATTATTGATAATCTGGTTAAAAAAAAAAAAAAGAATTCAATTATTTGATGATGATGACCACTATCAGTGCTGTAATCTAGTGTAATGATTATGAACATAGAAAATACAACCATTGGACAAATTTCAAATTCTAGCAGTGTTCACCATTTCATACTAATGATGTCCTTACTAAGCTTTCCCTGCACTCTGTCCCACTAAATATCATTTCAATAGCATGCCATGATGATTAACAGAGATGTTAAATGGGTAATTATATTCATAATATTTTGACTGTTGTATTCTCCAACCATCTTCAGGTTCTATTGTCATAATTGGTAATCTTCTTGGAATTTTGAATCAAACTTCTTGCCCAAATCTATCTTACGTATTTATAAGTCTACCATTCATCCAGGAACCTAGAATATTGCTGACAGTACTAGATTGGTGGCAAGATCCCACCATTTTACAGTTGAAATGGTGAGATGTAACCATAATTTTTATGTTAACAGTTTCTTCTCTCACACTTCTCTCTTCTGGCTTTCCAGTCAACTTTGACCTTCAAAAATTTAAATGCAATGTGTTACAGCTTTCTGCAACTCACCATCCATAGCCCCACAAAATCTTACACTTAGCAATCCATCTTTCTAATAACATAATATGTGAACTCTCCCCTTCTGTCTTTTGGTCTGTAATAGAAGTTGCTGAACATAAAGACAGTTAGGTCAGACTGACAACCACAGCAACAGATGGAAACCTAAGCTAAAAACAGATTCTCATAGATGTGATGAATTACATGACCAGATGTGAACAATTGAGTGGGAAAGGTCAACAGAACTCATTTAAGTGACAAATCTCAAAAGAGATGGAGTGCCCATTAAATTCTCATGTGAATTGACTTTCTGAATTGAAGAAATGGAATGATGGCCCCAATTCCAACACAGAATTAAATGAAGATGAAGTCTTGTGCAGAGAATTCCTCTTTCACTTGTTACAGTCAAGCAAGAGAGATCACACAACGAGACAAACTTCAATTTCACTTAACACTATTGAGCTTACATTAACGGCATAGGTGAATGGCAAAACGTGACCATCACCAAAGAAACGCATATGTGATGTACTTAATTGGAGAAAGGATCCGAAACATGAATTCTGCACAGTTAAACCTATGACTTACACAGTATTGAATCTTCATAACGAAATATACGATTTCTACAGTGCCAAAACTAAATGAATGTAAAATGAATAGATCAAAGGACACTGTTACTTGAACAAGCAAACTGGTTTGAAATTAAAAGGGACAAAGAGAATCATAAGAGAGAGAGAGAAGGGAAAAGAGAAAATTTTATTTTATTTCAGAAGAAAAACTGAAGCTAAGTTTTTGTTTCAACTTTTGCCCTCATAAAATACTGCTAACTATTTTTATGTATTGTCTAGTTGTAATTAAATTTTGTTAATTTGTATATTGATGCTTGTCGTTGGTCACTGTTGGTCAGAGTTCTGAAATTGTGTAATTGAGTCTGCACTGAATCCTTCCACTGTGGAGTGGTAAACCTTGGGCATCTTTTAGATGACAACTCATTTTTTTATCTTTTCTTCTTAAACTTTGTGCTGTGGTAATTGGCCACAACAAATGTCAATTATTATCTTGTTTTCTTAATTTCTGTTCTTTTATTGTTCCCTCTTCTTAATAGTATTTTTTTCTTATATTCTTTCATACTCAATAACCCCCTGAATCTGAATCCCTGCAAAAAAAAAAAAAAATTTATTCAATCCATAAAAGCTATATTTTTCTTATTCTATTTTCTATGCTTAGGGAATATGTCAAACCAGTCAATATTCACCTTTAAATCAGAATACATAACTCTTCAGTACTATCAGACCCAGGGATTGAACTTACTACTGACAGTGAACAAGATATTTCTTATCCAATGATTTAATCCATTAAGCCATGAAAAGTTTAGTGGTATCATTTTAGGGTCTTAGCTTTAAGTCTGCTCTGTGTTCTGAATCAGGTGCTGGAATTTTTTTTTTTTTTTTTTTTTTTACTTTTTTTAAAATCAAGGGTTCCTAGATAATATTCAACTCTATGCTAGGTCTGCTGAGGATATTGACAGTGCCTAATGTCTGTTGATTCTTTCAGGTATTTTATATTTGAGGATCTCCCTTTACCTTCCATATATGTTCAGCCATGTCTGATTTCAGCATCTCTTCTTGGCCTACAACTTTTCAGTGTTTCTTTATCACTGTAACTTTTTATATTATGTCAGATATCCAGATATCTGAAGCAGACCAGAAGATACAATGTCCCAAATGTTATAATAAACAAAATGAGCAATGGTCTGAATAGCAAAGCATATAATATTTCTTTTCATGTGAAAGTTGTAGAATGAATCAACTGAAACCTTATAAGAATATAAAGAAAGAGTTCATTTGTCCAAATGAAATTTATAATGTTAATTCTAAATTTGATTTGGACAAATGGATTTTTTAAAAGATAATAGATTGATTAGATACATTATTAATATTTCTGAATTAGTAATAAATGTGATCTTCGATGCATCATGTCTATTAAATATGTGTGCAATCATAGCTATCCACAACTTCCTTTCTTTTATAATTCCTGGATAAGGTCTGTTTTTTTACTATCTCTCCTAGTCTCTATTCTGCCAAACATTTATACAAGCTTGTTAGGGAGGTTATTCACTGTTTACTCTATCCTTCTTGCCTTCAATATGTCCTTTAATTGTTAAATTCTCTAAGCCCTCTTTCTTCATTATGTGCCTTTCTATTGTCTCTTTTTTGATTCTAAGTGTTCTTTTTTATTCCGTTTTTCTTAAAACTTTTTCATTAATCACATATCCAGTCCATGGCATTCTCAGCATTTTCAAACTGAAGCATGATCATTTTAATTTTTGAGTAGTCTTTTTTCATTTCATTTCTGATTCTTTTGCAACTTTGAGATGAAAGAAACAATATATAAAAAATTAATATTTTCTAAAATTTTAAAATAAATTATTTTTATTATTTTGTATGTTTTTTTGAACTAGTATCTTCATCTTTGTTTTCATTTAAAATGTGTTAAAATAACAAAGATTGAGTCTAATATGGAGAAAGCAATGGGAAACCAGTTCACTATCTTTCCCAAGAAATCATGGCAATTCACAGATAATAAAGAAATGGAATCCATGAAGGGACATGGTATTAACCAAAAAATCTACAAAACTAAACTCAGACTGCTCTGACATACACTCTTGACACATTTTGTAACAATCATACCATTGGTTCTTGTAAGTTTTAAATATATCTATTTCTTGTTTTGGTCTTAGAACCTAGAAAAACTAAACTGAAAGGTAGCAATGTGGACATTATAATTTTGTACCCCATTGATAACTTGAATAAAAGCTGAAATTTACATTTTAATAGTTTCTCCAAATACAATTCAAGAAAACCCATTGAAACTGATTCAAGAAAACAAGAAAAAAAACTCACTGATTGAAATTCTGGAAATGAAGCCAACCATTTACGACATCTATTAAATAAAAATTTAAATCATTCAATTAATTGGGATAAAAGAAAATATACAGAGAAAAAATGAAATTAAATATACTTATTAAAATGAAATGTGTGTTGAATAAAATAAACATACATAAAAATTAATGTTGGTAGATATGTTTAACTAGTTAAGATTTTAAATAATAAAAAAATCTTTTATAAATATTTATACAGTGTGTCTTAAAATGTATTTTAATTTATATTTAGTGATTATTTTTTTTTTTTACCAGGCTCAATACAGAATTTAAAAAATTCTATTTTTTTTAAATTTCAGAAGCAACAGTAGACACTCCTATAATTAAATCCACATTACAATAATAAAACTGATGAATATAAAATAATTTATGCAATTGTACCTTCTTAATTCCACACACTGAATAGTCATCCCCTCCCCCATCATTTCTGACTGGTTTCTTTCAGGCATTGAAAGTTTTTTTTTCATACAAGAAGCATCAGCAGATGTTAATACAAGGCCTAAGGGTCATTCAATGTAGAGTGTTATTGATTGAGATATGTGACATGAACATTAGAGGAGAAAGCAAGAAGTGAAGATTATGAGACTATAGAGGATAGATAATTATTGAATATATTTGAAGAGATTAAGATTGTAGTGTTCGATGAAGTTTTCTTGCAGGAGTCAGTTCCACAAAGTAGCAGTTCTTGAGAAGAAGTTGTCCAAGTGGAATATCTTTCTTATCATTAGAATATGTAGGGAATGAAGGTGATTCAACTCCATGGATGTAATTAGGCAAGTCTTGGCTGTAAAGGTCTCAACTGGTGGCACTAAAAAATAGAGGTCATCTGAACATTTGCTATGAAAATGACAATTTAACCTTGGTACAAACCTGAATGCTATAACTAACCATAACCATTACTATTATCTTTATCATTGTAAATAGTGTAGCATGACTCATGAAGGCTACTAGTTTAAATAAAATCCCTGTACTTAAGAATTTTACCCTGTATTATCTCCAATCTTGGTAAAGTTAACTGCTGCCTGAAGGAGAAATATTGACAAAGTCCCAGAAAGTTATCAGCTGTTTTTCCTGTTTTCAAGAATGCTGGTAAGTATTCATCTGTGTTGCAAAACTGCCCAATCAGCTTCCTTAGTATCATTAGCAAACTCTTAGTTTGAAATCAACAGAGATAGTTGGTTAACTCTCCAGGAACAACCTCCTGATTAACAAACATTATGTGTTTTACTCTCCTAGGTTCATTGCTGTTTTTTTTATTTGTCATCAGCCACAAAATCAATAAAGTACTCAATGACAGATCCATCCTGAGAGGCATTACCTTAGAATGTTTTTGACAAGGTATGGAATGGTAACACAAACTCTCCAAGTAGGACATCTCTGGAAGAGTCTACTCAATTTTCAAGTCCTTTCTCTCAGGTAGGTTGATGAAGGTCATTGTGAATTCTTCAGAAGCTCAAAGAGATGAAAACAGGATATCCACCAAGGGTCTCCAGACAGTCCTACTCTCTTTCTGATTTCTATTAACAATTTGCTTAGTATCATTCTCAGACCATTAGTAAATATCTATGTAAATGAAAATGAGAGTTTATAGAATCATCTCCAAAAGTGAAAATGCTTGAAGTCTGATATCTCTCATCTGACCAAAGCTCTCACAGCTGTCTTGTCAATTTCAATTATACAAAAACCAAGTTAGTATTATTTCTTCATCACCAATCAGACTCATCCAGTTACAATGAACAATTGCACTCTAATTGAGTTTCTAGACTTTGAATGTCTACTGGCTTTCAAGCTCACTCCAGACCTCAAGTGAAACTCATCTATATAATCTATTGGGGAAGATGCTTCGAAAATGGTTGTCTCTTTCTATTGCAAGAAAGTACCTGACTCCTTCTGTTATGCTTTATCTTTACAACAGTCAGATTTGACCAAAAATGGCATAGTGCTGCCATATTTTGCCTGGAGCTGTCAAATTCTCACTTTTCAGCATTGATAGACTTCAAATTCATTTATGTGGTCTTGTGGGTGGAGACTTATTCTCTACTCTGCAACTTCTTTTCCAAATATGCAACAGTGCAAACCTATGCAGAGAAAGAGAGACAGAAACAAAAACACCGAGGAAAATATCTTATTCTATGAGATAATAGAGGCAGCTGATCACTCCTCAGATTTAGCTCTAACAGCTCAAAAACTGTCTTGTAAGTTTCAATATTTCAAAAATCACACTAGCATCATTACATCATCCAGTTTTCTCCAATTTTCAATGAATGCATTATAAATGAGGTTTCATGATTGGAATGCCCATTGGGTCTCAAGTAGAACTCATACATACAATAAATTGTTAAGATGCTGGAAAAATGGTTGACTCATTCTATCAATCCAGAATCCAGAAAGTACCTGACTCCTACCATCCTTGGAAGAGTCAGATTAGATCAAAAATGGAGTATTGTTGCCATATCTTGGCTAAAGCTACTCAATTCTCTCCTTCCAGTCTTGAATTCAAGTGTTTATGTAGTTTTATGGAGGGAAGAAATTTTCCACACTGTAATGTCTTTCCCACTGATATAACATAGTAAGCCTATCACAACTGTTGCTATTTCTATGGCAATTCTTTAGACAAACTATTTTTTAGTTTTACTAGTTCAGATCTTTGCAGCAAAGATTCAAACCACACACATTTCCTCTGTATTCCATCTGTAAAGAGGAAGTTCTATACTGGCATTCCCTGCTATTTTATAGAACAGACTTCCATATGGATGTTTCCCTGAAGACTACAATCTTAACAACTTCAAGTCAATGTTCAACCATTATTTATGCTCCTTACTCCTATTTTCATTTTTTCTACCTCCTTTTACATTTATATAATATACCTCATTCAGTAACCCTCTAGCTTGAGTAGACATTGAACTTTGTACTGGATGAACATTAGTAAAAAAAAAAAAAAAAATTAGCACACACAGATTCTTATTTGTTTCAATCGCTAAAATATTTTGTAAATGGAAGAACATTGAGAAACAAAGAAAAAGTTGAACAACTCTCTTGCAATTACTTCTCCCACTTCCACACACACAAAAAAAACAGATTTGTTTAAAAGTGTAATTGAAAACATGGCTTCCTGTTTTATTGCAGTTGTTCAAAATGATTGATTACATTTTTTGAGAAATAATATTTCATTCATTTTTATACAGTTATGGAAAAATGTAATTACTTTCCAAATACCCTAATAATTTTCATTTATTATAATTTATATAAATTATATTAAAAAATATATAGTGTTGTTATCCAAACAATAAGAAAAATTATTAAAAATGCCTTTTTCTTATCATTTCTAGCAATGCCTAGGTGCTAGGGATCTGGAATTAAAGAGATACAACTTGTACAAGACTTACTCTTCTGCTGATTGTTTAGGTAATACAAGGTCTGCAATATTTTTTTTGCAATTATTTCTGCTGGGCTGAAAGAAGAAGAATTTTTTATAAGTTGAAAATAATATGTATTAAAATATTTTTATAAGTTTTATTAAACAGATATATTAAAAGAATTCATGACAAAAAAGATAACAAAACCCAGAACCCATTAGGGTCAGAGGGGCACTACATGTACTGCAGCTGTAGCAGAAATGGTGTGTCATGGGCAAGATAGCATGAAAGAGCCCAGCACTCTACTGGTTGATTTGAATTCAGAGTTTTCCTTCTCCTAGAGTAGTTGCCAATCAAAGCTATAGGGCGCAGTTTGTCTTGCTATTTACCCATAGCTAGGAGGACAAGAGCTGGATTCATATCTTTCCCAAAGGTATTTGCACATAAATGAATGTAATGAACTTAACTGGAATTTGAACTTGGCTCTCCAATTTCTCATTCCAAGCCACTATCCATTACACCACCAAACATCCAATAAAAAAGAGGAGATAACAAAAAATATACTACTGTAAAATGTTAATATCAAAATATGACAATGATTAGTAAAAAAAAATACCTAAACCATTTTATTGGTCCTCTTTCATCAGACCAATCAAGGTCAAAAATATGCATTGTGACTAAAAATATCTAACCCAAGATAAACGTTATATAAAAAAAAAAAAAAAAAAAAATTAAAAAAATAGGTTAATTATCTTTAAGCTCTGCAACGACACCTTCTGCTTATAGAGAGATGGCTGGTAAGACTTAATGTACACTGATTCCAGAACTTTGAAGTGATACTTTGAACTAGCCCTGCTCAGCACTGAGAGCCTCCCTGGGCTACAAGACCGAGCTCACTGATGGATTTTATTTATTAATCCAATATTTTTATTACTTTAAACATTTTTAGTGGATACCAATATTTGAGTACATGCTCCATTTATTTTAAACAGTATTTTTATTTCATCTACCAGCCTGGAACATTTGAGAAAGTATAACATAGTATAGTATAAATATAGTACTAAATTGGTGGCAAGGTCTCATCATTTTACAGTTGAAATGACTAGTTCTATGCTAACAGTTTATCCTTGTACACTTCTCACTTGTGGAATTCTCTTCCAGATTTTTGTTTTCCAATCAACTTTGATCTTCAAAAATTTAAATGCAACGTCAATTGTTATCTTCTGTCTTCTTAATTCTTGTTCTTTTATTGTTCTCGCTCCTCAATAGTAGTTTTTCTCATATTCTCTAATACTCAGTAACCCCTTACATCCTAGTGGCTTTATTGCCTTTGATCTTCAAAAATTTAAATGCAAGGTCAATCATTATCTTCTGTCTTATTAATTCCTATTCTTTTATTGTTCTCTCTGCTTAACATTGATTTCTTTTTCGCATATTCTTTCACACCCAGTAAACCTCTTCCATCTTAGTGGCTTTTTTGGCTTTCTTGGAGTGAAATGATTAAAAAAATAAATAATTGGTCATATCAGAAAATTCCATAAAGAACTACTTTACTTGTATACTGTATAACAAGAGAACACAGGAAGCATAGTACCTAATTTCTCTCATACAAAGAATTGCTAAAAATAATATTTAGTGTGTAAAAGTTTTCAGCATGCCTTTATGAAAACTAGAGTATGAATAAAAAGTTGAAAAATGTATATTTATGATAGAAACTTCTCACACACCTAACAGTCTGAATTTGCAATTTTTAGGGAAAAATAAAAGTTAAATTATTGATCAGTTTTTGCTTTTTTTTAAAATGTATTTTAAAATTATTTACATTAATCACTGGGTATCATATTAGCTTAGGGTGACTTCTGCTTCATACAGAATACTTTCTTTTTGCACTTTTTTATTACTCCTAAAATATGATACAAAAGAATTCCTAATTTTGTCATAACATTTCAAAATTCTTCAAGAATGTGATGTTATTAGGTTGGTGCAAAAATAATGACGTAATAATGTCGTTTTTTGACGTTAAAAAATACGTAAAAAAAAATGACATTATTACGTCATTATTTTTGCACCAACCTAATATTTCACAAAATGTGCAAAAAAAAAAAAAAAAAAAAGAAATTGTAGAAAATTCCATAAATTATATATGCATATACTTACTTTGAAGTTAGAATCCAAAGGGTTGTCTATTATGAGGATTCTGTAAGGTTTATAATCCTGAAAAAAAAAAAGAAGAAAAAAAAAAGAAGAAAAAAAAAAGAAGAAAAAAAAAAGAAGAAAAAAAAAAAGAAGAAAAAAAAAGTTAAATTTGTCCAATACAAAAAAAACTTATTTTACAAACAAAACAATCTTCAACCATAAAAAATTGAAATTCAAATAAAATCTAAATTATTTTTTAGGAAAATGGGAAAAAAATAATAAAAACTAATAAGCATTAAATGAAAACTTCTGAGATTAATTATTTTTATTATTCTAAATCTTATTTGTAAAAATATCTCGTATCGATTTATTTTGTTAAAATACTGTAATAAAGATATTAGTCTAAATAATTAGAATATTAAATTACACATGATAATCCACACCTTGTTCATATTATCAAACATTAAATAGGACCAATGTCCTGTCAATCAACCAAAAACATTTTTATGGGATAAATAAATATACAAGCCCAATACATGCATTAAGTAATCAGCAAATTATAGCTAGTCATTTAAAGTGTAAAACTAATAGTCACTTGGTAGTGTTGATTTCTGTTTCTGGTTTGGTTTGTTTTGTTTTGTTTTATGACATATCGACCTCAATGGGTTATTTAATGCTGACAAAATTTTCATTACTGGTAATATCATCTTTTTTCAAAAATGTATTGCTGTTAATATTTTTTTCCTTCAAAAATCTATTACTGGTAATGATTTTTTACAAAGTATTTCTGGTATTAAAACCTATTTTTACACTTTCATAGCATTTTGACCCCAGTTTGTGGGTTAACTATTTGCCCATATCTGGGACCCTAACAGGTTCTACCACCCCAAGTCAGGATGGACCTGGGAACACCAACAATTAAGAGGTGGTCCCACACTCCTCAAAACCACTGGATGTTGTTTATCATCTTACCTAGGACGCGGATGTTTAGCAGGACAGGCCGTTGGATGTAGTTTATCATCATACCCAGAACAGCACTGTTTCTGTCTACAATGACTAGCCTCAATATTGAGCATTCTTTTCATGTAGATATACCAAAGTTGAAACAATATATATTAGTTATATAGTAATCATACTTTAGAATTAGTACAAGACTATATGAATGAATGACATACTGAGGATCAAATTCACTACTTCATATTAACAATCTGAAAGGCCACCTACCTACAGGATATTTATTCTGTCTTTGTACGTTTAAATTTTTGCAATTTCAGTTATGACAAATATATAAACCCACTGACCTTGTTATATCCAATCTCTTCATTTAGTATTTTTGTTCGAGAACCATCAGCAGTTCCTGTAAAAAATAACTAAATTGTTAGAATAAGAAATTTCAAGGGGACTTTTGATAACAGAAAAATGCATTCAAATTATAAAATAATTTATCAATTTAGCTAAAAGAAAATAATAATGACAAAAATATATATTAAAAACAGAAATATGAAAACAAAATAAAAGATAACTGATTTAATCAGATAATGATTAACTACAAAAATGTTTTTCACAGCTTTCATCCTTTCTACATGTAGATAATGTTATGAGGATGATGGCAATAAACATGGAAATATTAACAAAATCAAGGAGACTTGATTGTTAATCAAATATTGATTAGCTACAAAGATGTTTTTCACAGTTGCTTTCATCCTTTCTTCATGTAGATAATGTTATGAGGATGATGGCAATAAACATAGAAATATTAACAAAATCAAAGAGACTTGATTGCTAATCAAATATTGATTAGCTACAAGGATGTTTTTTCACAGTTGCTTTCATCCTTTCTACATGTAGATAATGTTAAGAGAATGATGGCAATAAATATTAGCAAACTGAAGACTTGATTATTTGTTAATCAAATCTAAATTAACTACAAGAATACTTTAGAAAATAAAAACCAAAAAGAATATTTTTTGCTTGAGTGAAATGAAGCAAATTTAAATAAATTTCTTCATATTCAAATATATTAAAATGAAAATAATATTCTTTGAACAAGTTAATAATTTTAATATGTTTGGATATACAAACAAACCTCTCATCTACAGCCCCCCTCCATCAATGGACTTCTGATGCAATGGACAAAATCTGCAGGCAAAATAAAAAAATCAGCAGGAAAAAACATCCAAATCGTCAGCAATGTATTGCAAAATTTGCAACATTTGGAATGTGTCCTATTAGTTCTCAAAGTGACCACTTGGTTGCGGTAGCAGGCTTTTTAATTGTAAACAAAGATGGATGTACAATATATAAAGTACAATACATTAGCACATGCATGAGAAAGTAGCTGTGAGAAACCTATTATTTTTGTTGTTTTCATTAATATATCTATATTAAGTATATATTTATTTATGCCATATATACATGTTTATAGTATTTACATTATGATCGTAACTACTGATAGTTACTATAGTGGTTTTATAACTCAAAAGTAATCCCTTCCCATCTATGGACAATCAGCTCTAACGGTCACCCCATCCCTGTATTGATGACAGGTTTGTCTGTACATTAAAATTACATATTTAAACTGTTTAAAATATTTATAGTGAATGTTACTAAAATATCTACCAAACTGCTAAACAATATTGGATAATGTTTATTTTCAAAAAGGCAAAAAATATATTTTAAAATCAAATCAAGGATTATAATAAAAACGATTATCTTCTTACCTTCTGGATAAAGTTCATTCACATTGTCATCAAAATGAAAAACTTTCTCTTTGGAACAACATGTATAATATTGTCTTAAAAAAAAAAAAAAAAATTCAATCATTATAAAAATCAGGAAAGTAAGATACTTATAACTGCTTACTTAATTTAGTCAAGTCTACTGCCAAAAGAATAGAAAGGAAAGGTATGAAAATTGTGCTGGATCTTAAGCTTCTTAAGAATTCTGATTTGTCACCAGTAAAAAATGTGTACCCAATCCTAACTTTCAATTAATTCATTAATACTGACAATTAACACTGGCTTTGTAAAACATCATAAAAACTTGGCTTTTATATAGGCTTGAACACTGAACATTGTCAACACTTGGAATATCACCAAATCATCAAAGCAGGTTCATTTAATAAACTTCTAAAGAGACCAAAGATGCAGTGGGGGAAGCCAATAAGAAAATTTATGACATTATGAATACCATAGTACATGCAAAAAAACTTCAAGATATCAGCACTTGGTTTAGAAATATGATATATTCTTACACCTGCACTTTGGGGTTATTTACTCAAAAACCATTTGTATTTTTAATATTTTATATTCCTATACAACAATATGTCTGTGGCTAAAATAATGCAATTGGTATACTTTGAACAAACCTTTAAGCAAATAAGCACATTATCACTGAGGTAGCAAGCTATGTGGTGTCAATTTGGTTTTATTGTATTAAAATGATTCTACCAAATGATATGGTATCACCTTTTTTTCACCCAGTTTTGCATACACCCTTCTACAATAAAAACTTTGCCTTTTTCTTATTTGATAATTTTACATTTTACCTATTTTTGTATTTAATCAATTTTTTACCAATATATTTATTTTTATAAGTAAATGGACTACTACATTATCTTAACAGGGGTTATAAATGATATTAAAATTTTACCAAACACAGAGTGGTACCAAATGGTGAGGAACAAATAATTGGATGTCTAGTCACACTGATGAGCTGTGATACAGCAAAACAGCCTATCTGTGGATGACAATATATATGCACTCAAAAAACTTAAATTCAGTTATGCACACTTGGAAGATAAGTTCAAATTTGCAAACAATGACTAATACTACTAACTCTATAAAGCTCTTCCCCTTCCCTGAATTGAGCTCTCTCAGTCATTGGCATGTTTATTCACAGAATAAGTACATAAAAATTTGCCTTTCTTTCAACTGTGCACCAATGGCTTAAGGGGAAAATCTTTGACTGTTGCTGAATGTTGCTAAAAGAGTACTCAATACAGAGTAGAGCAAATATAATTATTTATTCAAAAATTTTAACATAAATATGTTATAAAATCACTACAAAACTAGCCATTTTGTTTCAACACCTCTGGTGTCTTATCAAGTGATGATGTTGAATGTAGAATAAAGGGTTTTAAAAGGTCCAAATCAATTAATCACCCCTTGCAAGGGGAAACACTGTTACATAAGCTGGAATGACCAATCACAATACAAGTATATGAGAATTCAAAAAACTTGACAACGAACTAAGGTTATAATAACTATTTAATGCCTTAATGTTGGGGTTAGACTAAAATAGAATTTATTCTAACTAATAACTATTAAATTATACGATAAAATTTAAAAATAAAAATTACCCATTTTAAAATTTAAATTTAATCTCTACTAAGTTTAAAATTATAAAATTACTGAGGGAAAAAGAAAAAATACATGTTATTCTATTTATTTTGTTTTTATTGAAATCAAGTTGGAATAAACATTAAGATCAACTGTTGTTCTAAACTTCATAACATAGATAGTGTCGTGGAGATATTTCCTGTCTCATCACATTTTTGTGTGTGTATATATCTAAATACGTCTGCATCCTTATGTATTATAATCTGATTGTGTATGTATTGTCTTTTGCAAGATGTCATCCTCCCCTGCCTATGTTTAGAATTCAAATGTATCTATGTTGTCATGATGTTCAAAATCTAGATATCACTTGATAAAACACCAGAGGTGTTGAAACAAAATGGCTATTTTTGTAGTGATTTTATAACATAAATATGTTATAATTTTCGATTAATTATATATTAGTAGTATATATTGTATTTATTTTTATATGCAAAACATATTAAGGAGGTTGTCTCAGCCTAGCATATGTGCTGATTCCTTTAGATGTATAATAGAATCAGAACATATGCTAGGCTATTAGGATCTCCTTAGTAAGCCTAGGATAAATATAATATGGGAGCTACTAATAAAGAAAAAAAGACAAATGATGGCAAGTCTTCAACAGCACCAGCATCTCTAACAAAAGAGAAAAGCTTTACTGAGTGCAGTCAAACATGACTAGCAGCAGTATCACTCATCAGCAGCCAGGTTAGGTTTATGGCTCCAACTTCTCCACAGAGAATTGTCTTACAGGACAACAGCCTAGTGAATTAAAGTGTTCATGAATTTGGTAACATAGTAAGCATAAGTTCAACCAGACTGTGTATATTTTGGCTTAGTGAAAAAGTAAGCAATAACTGAGCAGTACTAAAAATAAAAACGAGGTGAGATACATCAAGACATGAGCAGTAGAATGAGAATAGTCTACCCCAGTAGATGATATAAAAAGTGTTTAGTTTGGAATTCCCTATAGGTTACCTGGATCGATATAAACCTGATAAAGGCTGTAGGGCACAACTGCTGAAATGTATCAATGACAACAAAAATAGTCCACATGTAAAATAGTGTAAATAATGATAACTCCTCATCTCAGAAATTCAGACGGAAATTTTTCATGAAGCATAGCTTTTTGTTTTTAATTCATATAACAGAATATAAATTCCTTAGGGTGAAAGAAATGAACTATTAGGTTGGTGCAAAAATAATGTCGGTTGTTGATGTTAAAAAATACGTCAAAAACCCGATATTATTTTTGCACCAACCTAATATTTATTTTCTTCTTCAGTGACTCTTAAGAGTGATAAAAAAGTAATAGTGAGCAAACAAATATTTTTTCTTTTCAAAATCTCTTAATTATTCAACATTTCATATTCATTATTCAAGAAAACATTAATCAATCCTAACCTTCTTTTGTGCTTGTGAGTGTATGTGTAAGAAAACAATCAGAGCAAGACAAGCTTTAAATGGATAAGTAGTATGATTAAAATGTCTGGACAGAGCTCTTCATTAGACAAACAATAGTAAGATCAAGCATGAGGAAATAAGTTAAATAAAGGAAATGTTAAGCTTAACTGACATTGAATTAAGGATACAACAGTGGACCACCGTAGAAGAATTGTCATTTTTTTAATAAATTATGGTAGGATAATTAGATAATTATATTATATAAATTATATTTAAATTATATATAATTATAATATTAGATAATTGGATTAAGCATGATAATTATCATTAATCAAGCATGAAGAAATAAGATAAATAAAGGAAATGTTAAGTTTAACTGACGTGGAATTAAGGATACAACAGAGGATGACCCTAGAAGAACTGTCCTTACTGGTAGTATTGCAAAGTTAACTTGATTACTACCATATATACATGCAGATAGGTCACACTTTTTTTTACCAAAAATTTTACAAAATATTAGGGGTGCAACCTATCCACTCGACATAAATGCAAAGCAACACTACTTTGTCATCATGATTTCTGAGAAATCAGAAATGATACCCATAAACACTAAAACTGTGGTTTTTCTCCATATAGAAATAATTTATCATATATACTGACTCATTACTTTAAACTTACCTGTTAGATTCACATATCCATCACAATAAATAAATAAAATTATAAAATATTCATTGATCCATCAGTCACCGTTCAGTCAGTGCCCTGACACTAGACTGATAAAGAAACTCTGAACATGCATACATAAGTTAAGGAACCACGTGTAGATATTTATTGACAAATAAAAAATAGTCCTACAATTTATTCTGCAAAATATATATATTTTGTCAAAGATACATTGGAAAATATGGCTTAAAGAAATTAAATATATTCTTTATGAGATAATTTTCTTTAATGGTTGTTTCAGATAACATTAAAAGGTGTTCTTAAGTGCTATTTACAAATAGCAAAGCACATGAATCTAGTACCCAAAACGTTTGCACTATTTTACATTGTGCAGCGGTATAGTTGGCATCCAAATTTATAGTTTATAGTTTTAATTGTTGCAAACCCTAATCATGAGTAAAAGAAAGAATTATGAAGCAAGTTTTAAATTAAAAGTACTAAATAATGCAGATGAACATGGAAATCGATCTGAAAAAGTGTATTAATAATTGTAAGTTTTGAAATAAAGGTAGATATCTGATAATTATTATTTATAAAAAGGGCTGTGTAACTCCACAAATTATAGTGTGACCTATTTGTGAGTCAACAGTAAATCATCAATTATTAAGCCATAAAGTAGGGGTGTGACCTATCCAGTGGGCGACCTATCCACAAGTATATAGGATATATAATTCAACCATTCTTATCTGTTACTTATTTTTTTCTTACTAATTTTAGCTTGCTTAACCATAGTAATGTAGTACCCTGTGAATATTAACTCAGTTGTAGTAATTTAAGAATAGACTGCTGGCTATTACTATATAAAAAAACATCTTTATGTGTATTAAGTGAGACTGACTAACTAACTAGGTTATTATTATAGCATCCATATAATTCTTTCAGGTACTGTTTATGTATGTCATCATAGTGGTTTTGGTTGTATAAATATTAAGAGACACAAGGTACTACACTATATGTACCCATAGTTTCCATCAAACTCAGAATAATTAGGTCTCAGCTATTGTCCAGTTTGAAAGATCTTTCATGACACTGACTACATCCAACATCCTGCTCTCGATGTCTTCACTTCCCTGTAACTTTGGCAACAGTAGCTTCTGAGTGCTATGCATTGCCAAAAGGCAACCCACAACTTGGTTGTTGCAATTTGGAATTCAGATTTTTTCTTCTTTTAGACTGGTTACCAGACATGGCTAGAGATCCCAGTCTGTCCTGATATTTAACCCATAGCTGGTGGAGGGAAGAACCTTATTGTAACTTCATACCTTTCCAAAGGGTATTTGCAAGTACATAAATATAATGAACTTGACTCTACAATTACTTATTCCACGCCTCTTGTACATTCAAACTAACTTAGGCTTAACTTAGTCTAATAACAATTGTACTTCTATTGAAGATGGAACTCACTTATTATACCCTTAAAAATTAGATTACAAAAACTGCTTATAAAGCAGTATTCTACAATAAACATCAAAACTTTTTTACAGGCTTAGTTTTTATCTTTCACAAAGCCATCATACCAAGTTAGATAAAAAACTCACTAGCAGTAAGACTCACTAACTAGTGCTATTCAATGTACCTTAATTCATTTTTCTTTTATAAAACTCTGCTTACCACTTTTTTATGGTGAGGTATTATAGATGAAATTATAGAATATTTGATAACTTGTCTTAATTTCTTAGGTGAATCATTGTCATTATTAAATTCAAAATGTCATTTTGTAATGGTCTCAAATTGTCAAAATTTTTTAAATGATTATTCAGTAGACACTCTGTCAGAAGATGTATGATGAGAGAAGTTTTGCTTAAAGGTACAGTTCAGGCCTTGCCTAACTGAGTGGTTCTTCGTAGATCAATTGGTCAGAGTATATCTGATTTAATGATAGCTCCCTCTACCCAGAGAGACACAGGTCGAATCTTGTCAGAGTGTAAATTTTTCTTGAATAAGATTTCTTAGACATTCAAGACAGCAGACAAAAATAAATAAATATACAGTTTAATAAATAAACTGAGCATGTACTTAAATCTGAGTATCCACTAAAAATAATATTTAAAGTGATAAAATATACTTGTACTATATATATATATATATATATATATATATATATAGCTGAAGCAGTTTATATACATTATGTTGGTACTGTATATTTATTAAGTAAGCAGCTGGGATAAGAAATTTAAAAAAGAAAAGATTTGAACTTTTGTCTCTTAACATATTGTGTAGGGCTCCTAATAGAAGTGATTTTGATATAGACAACACCATCTCATTTTGGCTATGGAAACATTCAAATTTTGTGAAATCTGTTGGATTAATAAAAATCCATTACATTCCTTAAAGAATTCTTTGTTTATATTTATATACGAAAATGTGCTAATATGAACAATTTTGGGAGATCTATGATGAAAAATTTCACTTAAAGTTACGGTTCAGGCCTTGCCTGAGTCATTGGTTCTTTGTAGCTCAATTGGTCAGAGTATATCAGATTTCACAATAGTTCCCTCTACCCAGAGAGACACAGCTTTGAATCCTGTCAAAGAGTGTAAATTTTTCTTGAATAAGATTTCTCAGACATTCAGGCCAGTAGACAAAAATAAATAAATATACTGTTTAATAAATAAACTCAGATATGAGTATCCATTAAAAATAACATTTCAATTGAAAGAAATGAAGGTTCTTATAACATTTCAACTTTCTTAAATCTTCTGTTGTTGCAGTGTGGTTTATTTAAAACAGCAACAACAAAAACAAAAGTATTGGTAAACCAGATGAGATTGTCTGAGACACACTGGACACCAGAAATTTTAAAATTTAGTGTCTCTACATCTTCAGCATTTCCTCTCAGTGTATAATTATAACTGACATTTACATTTTTTGTCATTAAATTACCCAGCATTGTTGTGATATATGGAAATTTATAAATCATATTTTCCAATATATTCTATATAAATTTTTAAAAAGCTGAAGCAACAAAATAGTTTCTTTTTAAAATGTAAATATTTTAAACTTACCCCTTAAAATATGGAGATGGTCTTAGTATATGAGTATCTGTCAAAAATAAAATTAAAGAATATATTTAGGCAAAAATGAAAAAAATTTTTTAAAATGTAAGCAAAAATAATAGGTGAAAAATTTATACAAATCATTAATCAAATTAATTCATGTTTAATTTTTGATTAATCAAAGTAAATCATTATACAAATTTAAAAATTTAAACAAAGTGAAAAATTAAAAAAATTTAAGTTTCTCAACACAATTTTTTATATTTATCTGTAATATGAATATCAATGAATATTCATTTATAATCAATTGAAATACAAAAACCTGTTTTGCATTTAGTCTAAAATCAATATAAAAAATTAAAAAGATTCTAATTTGCTACTCTTAAAAAACAGATAAAATAATTAATATAAATGACATAAAAACTTAATTATTAAGCTTAAATAAAACAAATATACCAAGCATGCTTCTTTATTTTTTTAGTTTGAAAAGGGTTTTTTAGAAATACTTACAGCACAAGTATATTTAAACTATTTTCAGTATACTGTATATGTTGGCATACAAAGTGACTGGGCATATAAGATGACTCCCCAAATTTTCAAGTTAAAATAAAGGTTTTGAGTTATATTCACCATAGAAGCATGCCCCCAGTCATATTTGAAAATGTATTGTATTGAATTTATTAAATAAATTCAGTAAGCCTATACTTTCTTTTCACTCAAATTCTAATGTAAAAATGGTGAGATATTGTCATTTAATTACCATATTCTATAATACCTCATTAGTGGGTGCTGTGTTTTCAGTAGGCTATTACAGTAACCTGAATGACTGTTCCCATACTAACTATCCACTGTTCTTGATTGCGATCTTTAACTTTAAACAGTTTTTTGGGACACACATCCAGTTGTGCTTTTGTTCAGTATCATCAAAAAAAAAAGAAAAGCGAGATATTATCAATTAACTTCCATGATCTAAAGTATGTGATGATGGTTTAGGATTCCTCTCTTAATGAATATGTTTTATTATGGTTGTGCACTCATACCACATATTATATAAGGTAATGGTACTTTTATTACACTACACTTTTATTATTACATTATTTTATTATAATAATGTGAATTAAGCTGTTTCAGTAAAAAATATTTATGATGATTGTTGCCAAAACAGTGGTGAGCCTGTCATATCCTATCAGCACTCCCATATTTTTTTAAAACAACTGGAAGGAAAAGCTTAACTGGCAATCATTGTAAAATTGATCCAGGATATAAAAAGACCTTGAAGCAACAAATATGAACCTTTTGCAGTTCAGATAATTCAGCCATCTGCAGCAGCTCTAGCTAGTCAGCCAGCCATCATTAACATCCTCATCATCTCCAGCTCGCCATTGGCCTCCACTTCAGCCATCTCCACTAGTCCTCCAGATCCCACTCTTCCCACCATCCCCAGCAGGCCTCCAGATGCTGCTGCTCCCACCATCTCTAGTAGGGCAAGAGATCCACCACTCCAGCCATCCTCATTAGCAGCAATGATATGCAATAAACAGTCCTTTTCAGTACAACATTTTTTTAGCAACTACAAAACTGTCTTTCTCAGGACAACACTCTTCTCACTATCTAACTGAACATGCAGAGATATTTTTTGCCTTGTGCACTGTAACCTTATTTTTGTTGATACATTTTCAAAACAATTCTCAATGGCTACAAAACTGTCCTTTTCAGGACAACACTATTCAGCAACTACAAAATTGTTCTTTTCAGGACAACACCTTTCAATGACTTCAAAACTGTCCTTTACAAGACAACAATTTTCAATGGCTACAAAACTGTCCTTCTCAGGACAATGTTCTTCAATGACTACTTAAACTGTCTTTCTCAGGACAACACTCTTCTCACTATCTACATGGACATGCAGAGATATTTTTTGCAAGTGCACTGTAACCTTATCTTTGTTGATGTATTTTCTTTAACTAAAATAAATTTGGCAAATTAATTTTTTTTTATTCAAGTCTTTGTTTTGTTTGTTGTTGCCTTTCATCATTCAATATCTGTTCACAGGCCAATATACCACCCACAACAAGCCTACCGTCAAAAATCTCCCATTCTAACAACTTACCATAAACTACAGGATTTATACCTGGAGTACAGACTGCCCCCTATTTGGCGGGGATTTTTTTGTACGTTTGACATATATGGTAAGTACTAAGTTTATGTATTAGATTTCATTCACAGTTTTAAAAGTAAGTAACTTAAGTCAAAATATCAAACTAATCTTTACCTTTATCAATAGAAAAAAAATGTTTTTAATGTTGCTTATTAAAACTGAAATAAGATAAAAATAGTTTACATCTAAGTAGATTTTAATAAGTAAATTTGTGTGATGTTTTGTGAATAGAAACATGAAATTCTGACCAAGCATTAGCATTCATTATTTTTGAATACCAAGAGCTAGAGAAGCAACTAGTCTATGCTTTTTTCCTTAAATTACTTACCCCCAAGCAAAGCAATAATTGTATATATAACTTCTTGCTACTGTGATGAACACAAATGTAAAATAAAACATGAAAATAAAGTATATAAAAGAAAAAATAAATGGATTCAAATTAAAATAAGGCATTTGCACTTTCCTTTAAAATTCTTATCTCTTTTTCTAAACTTCTCACTCAATATTTCTCTTCCAACTAATGAGAAGGCATCCCTCAAATAAACAAAAAAAAGGCTGAACCTGGCCACAAAATGGCAGATATTTGCTAGACACGAGTCTATCAATTTGTGACTAGAATCTACCAAAATAAGAGAAGCTTCATGCATAATTTCCATTATAAAAAAAATAGAAAAATTAAGAAACGCTGGAAAATACAACAATTTTGGCCAATCAAAAAATTAACACAAAGAAACTTTTAATGTTAGCCAAAACCAAGCTTGAAGCCACACCTATTTCCAAGATGACAACTACTTGTAAGGTCTGACTTCTAAGCTATCAACTACTGAGGCAAAATGGACTTTCTCCTGACTGCTACCAAGATCTGACTTATAAACGAACTTTCACATCCCTGAATTCCAATCTAAGTCAAATGAATAAATATATATTTATTTTATACTTTTGAGTCTATTCATTTAATCCACAGTTTTGGGTAAATAAATACCAAGAATATCTGACAAATAACCACACTACCATGTGCTTTTTTATAAATATTTTCATGGTAACTCTTCTAATAAACTTTTTTCTAGAGTACCAAGACTTTTTAAAATTTAAGCTATGAGATTGGCAGCAAGATGTCATCATCTTACAGTTTTAAATGACTAGATGTAACCATAAGTTCTATGCTAACAGTTTCTGTCATTGCACTTCTGTCTTGTGTGGAACACACTTCCAACTTCTTGCTTCCCAGTCAACTTTGATCTTCAAAAAATTTAAATGTAACATAATGGTTATCTTCTGCCTTCTTAATTCCTGTTCTTTTATTGTTCTCTTTCTTTAATAGTGTTTTTTTGTCTCATATCCTTTCACAATCAGTAATCCCTTTATTGCTTTACTTGAGGTAAAATGATTAAAAAATAACCCACAAAATAATGAACTTAATGTAATAATTTTATTACATTATTTATGCACAGACTATTGTCCTATCTTTGTTTTTATTATCATAACATTTCAGCTATGTCCTCTTGCCTTCATCAGGTGCTTACTGATCTGGGTAAACTTCAGGGAATTTCAAACTGAACCCATTACTTAATTTGTGGGTTATCCCCACTTAGTTTTGCCAATACATTGTTAGGTGGCGCTGTTAAACAGCTATAAAAATGGGACACTTCTTGTCTCCTCTCTTTTCTTCGAGCATGGACCTTATTTTTGGGCATGGTAACAGCTTTCCTCTTAGTAACTGAACTTCTACTCTCTCAAACACACATATATATGCATATATCACCCACACAATTCTTAACTCTTAATATCTTCTTTCTTTTGTAGGTATACTAGTGTATGTTCTTCCTTTAGTTATTCAGTTATATGAAAACAAAAATATAAAATATTGCCTTGTTGAAATTTATTCCATTTCCTTACACTCATTATTTATATGTGCAAATTTGGGTTGCCACTGCTTTTAATCTAATTGGGTGTGGTGTCGCATCAAATTTATGGGGGAGATTATTCTAATTCACGCCAACAGATATCACATCTTGTTTTTTATTTAGTACTACTCAGTTATTGCTCATGCAGTTTCTACCAAGTCTAAATCTGTGCCATCTGAAATCAGGCATAGAATCTCTGTGACCAAATGCTTTATTTCCCTAGGCTATTGACCCATGGTAATTGTGAGTTCAATCTCTGGGTTAGGTAGTACAGACTTAGTGAAAACAAGGTGAAAAATAACTGAGAAGTGCTAAATAACAACAACACAAGATATTCCTAAAAATGGACAACAGAACAAGAACAATCAACTCTGATAGATTAAATAAAGAGTTCAATTCAAAATTCCACTGAAGCTTACAGATCAATAGACAGTGGGAGATACAATACAACCTTTATACCTTATGCTGTTATGCTCACCAATACTAAATCTTAGTACTTCTAGTTCTCTTAGGATCACATCACTATAAAGGTTAAATAAATCCAATGAGAAAGACTCATCATTGACTTAGGCCCCTTTTCTATACTTTTTTTTGTCTTAACTCAATTCATTTTCTTATCCATATACAGATTGTTCCCAGTAAATATTCAGAACGCTTGAAAAGTGTAAAAAAATATCATGTAAAAAAAAAAAAAAGAAGAAATATCACTGAAAACAATGGCAGCAATGAAAACCAGGGAATCCCAAATTTCAGGATTGCATATCTGGATCTGGCCCAGAATGGTTATAATTTGCTCACAGAGTTAGCCTGATTCCAAAATGGTATGATATGTTGGCCTATGGCATCTAGGATTAAAGTTGAAAAAGTGTGACACAGTGACACACTGACATTCGCATTTATTATATAGCTTAAATTTACCTATAAAAGTATCTGAAATTAGTTTTCAGCAAATTGTTAGCCTCTATTAATAAAAATGACTCTTAGTTTGATACTTTTCTTTCTGGGATTCCTATATGACTTCTTCCTAAATCAACAACAACCAGAATATCTTTAATATGTCCTGTTCATGCCTTTTTCATTATGTAAAACAATGAACAAACAAAAAATTATACATTAATGTTACTTACTTATTAATTTTGTAGTAATGCCAACTCCAGTTAATGAAGTTGTAAGTGGAACACAAATAAGGTAACAATTTTCTTGAGCGGTTTCAAAACATCTTAAATGACTTGTCTGAAAAGGAAAAAAAAAAGAAAGAAACAATTTTATATTTATGAATAAAATAAACTTTAAAATACATCTGCTTTCATCATCATCATTATATTACTATTTGAAGGCTCACCTTGGTCATGATCAGATGGCTGTTTCCATCAGGAGAATTCTCTATCCTGGCCATTGATATCAGGCTAGAAAGCTCTCTGTCATTTATTATTACTAGAAATACCCATTAAAATTTCAGTTTTCATATTTGAATTTTCTAATGAATCTCAATTCTTAAGTTAATGAGTGAATAACCTCATGGCAAGTTCTACAGCAATAAAATCTCCATGAAAATTCCCCTATCATATCATTAAATATTTGAGCTTAACAACTGAAACAAATTATTGCAGTAACAATAAGGAGATATAAATGAAAAGATTTGAAATGGGAAAATTTTTCCATTTCATTGAAACAGACACATTGTCTCTTCTACCCTTCTTTCTTTCATTTCCCCACTGAAACCAAGTAGCATCTCTGATATGTCTTTTCTGTCTTTCCTTGTGATCAAACCAAATACTCCATTATTTATTAGGTAATGATATTAACTAAGTGGGAGGACAAGCAGAATAATAATTAGAGGCATGTCTGAAAGGATTCAGATGTATGACCCAAACAACATCAGAACAGTATTCAAAAACAGTTCTGCTATAGAATATCAAATGATCAAATTTCAAGAAGAGACTATGAAATAAAGTATGGCTGATCATGTATAGAGAGAACAGCAATACCTCTAGAAAGTTAGAATAATATATAGAGAAAACATTGGAAAGTAAGATGATTGTAAGTACATGCTATGCTCTAATAACCATCTCAGTAAGCCTAACATAGAAATGAACACTGTACTATGATAAAGAAAGAAAAGACATGAGTTTTAAGATTCTAAAATATTACTACCTTATTATCCTGCAAGAAAATAGACTAATGGATAAGAAGGCTTGGTAAGTGCATCTACTAATCTGGTTGTTATAAGTGTAAAAAAATATCCTTTGACCATATTTATGTATATATAATTTATCCAGTAGGGAGTAGATGTCTGATGGTGATCTGGCAGTTAGATATTAAATCAATGCATTGATTAAAATATAGTGATAAAAACAACAAGGATGAGGATATTAATCCAAATTATGTGTTTATTTCAGAATTGAAGGGAATGATACTGTAAGACATTGTTGCATTAAAACAGCCTGCAAGAGAGTTCTAGAAAATGCAAAATGTAGCTCTGCACAAGCAGACCAGTCCAAGGTTGAAAGCAAACAAATTGGATCCTAGGAGTCCTGGAAGATCTCCAACCAAATTTTAAATAGAGCCAAAGCATCAGTGGCTATTATTATAAATGGCCATGAGGTCATCCCATCCTTGTCAGATAAGGTGAAGCTCTTCACCTTGATTTTTTTCCTCTAACACAATGTTAGATGACCAAAGGCCATCCACTTCCTGACTTCACCTGTCTCACTAAACACAATCTCAGTAATATTTTTATTACAACCTGGGAAATCCCAAGACTTATCAAAAGTCTTAACCCTAAGAAGGCTACTGGTTTAGATAAAATCCCGGTGGTTGTCCTTAAGAATATTAACCCGGAGTTATTCCTGATCTTAGCAAAATTATTTAAGTAAAAATCCTTCCAAGTCTGCCAAGTATATGCTCTGTTTTCAAGAATGCGGGTGAGCACTCATTCACTCTCACAGTATGAATCCATCAGCCTTCTCAGTGACATTAGCAAATGTTTTGAAGCTATAATCAACAAGGAGGTTGTTTATCATTTCAATAGGAACAACTAATTGAGGGACAAATATTTTGGGATTCAATCGTCCTGCTTCAATTCTGATAGCCTGCCATTACTCACAGAGTCAGTAAGGTACTAGACAACAAATTCATCTCAAATATGATTATATTAGATATTTCAAAGGCCTTTGATAAGGTGTGACAAAAAGGGTTACTGCTCAAGCCCAATAGTTATCAAATCACTGGAAGAGTCCTCTCAATTAATAAGTCCTTCCTAACAGGTAGGTCCCAGAAGGTAACAGCTTGTCCTCTGAGGGTCAAGTGATCAACACAGACATCCCTCAAGTTTCTCTTCTCAGTTCAACCCTCTTCCTGTTTTACATAAATGATCTGCCTAAGAGTATGAATATCTATGCTGATAATACAATGGTATACAAGTGTACCTGCAAAACTCTAGATGATCAAAGATTGGCAGCTGATCTCTCCTCTGATATAGTTCTAACAGCTCAGTTGGGGAAGAACTGGCTCATCATAATCAATCTCCAGAAATTTTACAAATTACAAAATAGACACTCAAGAACTCTCTTGAAAAAACATCTGTTAAAGATGTTTTTTCAAGAGAGTTCTTGAGTGTCTATTTTGACTCAAAACAAACCTCAAGAAACTCATATATATGATCCATCATTGAAGATGCCTAAAAAAATAGTTGGTTCCCTATCTGGCACTTCCTGCTATCGTCTATCTTTACAAGAGCTAGACCAGGCTGAAAATAGAGTACTGCTCCATATAGTAGTGTTGTAATATAATGACAATAAATCATTTCAGAATTTTGGGCTATATAAGCAAGGCTAAAGAATACACTGGCTGAAATATAGTGATAAAAACAATAAGAATGAGGATAATAGTGTTGTAGTATAACGAATGTATCATATCAGAATTTTGGGCTATATAAGGCTGAAGAATACACAGTCCCAAACATAGTTACAAAAACAATAAGGTTGAGGGTAGTACTTTTGCAGTATAGTGACAATGAATCATCTTATAATTTTGGGCTATATAAGTGAAGCTGAAGAATACACCGGCTGAAATATAATGATAAAAACAATAAAGATGAGGATATTAGTATTGTAGTATAATGACAATGTATTGTCTAGAAATTTTGGGCTATACAAGTAAGGTTGAAGAATACACCAGCTGAAATATAGTGATAAAAACAATAAGAATAAGGATTGCTCTGTATAATGAATCATTTTAGTATTTTGGGCTTAAGAGTACAGCAGCTGAAATATACTGATAAAAACAATAAGGATGAAGATAGTAGTGTTGTAGTTTAATGACAACAAATAATTTCAGAATTTTGGGCTATCTGATTAAGGCCGAAGAATATGCCGGCATAAGTATATTGCTAAAAACATTAAGGATGAGAAAAATAGTGTTTTAATGAATCATCTCTGAATTTGGGGCTATATAAGGTCGAAGAATACACTGGCTGAAATATGGTGATAAAAATAATGAGGAGGAGGAAAGTAGTGTTCCAGTATAATGACATTGAATCATCTCAGAATTTTAGATAAGGCCAAAGCTTATATTGTGTAAAATATAGTGATTCTGATAAATAATAGTAGCCTTGCAGTGTAAATGACAATGACTCATTTCAGCATGATAAGGAAGGTCAAAGAGAATATCGCGAAAAAGTGATAAAAACAAAAAGGTTAATCATACGAGACCTGTAATGACAATGATGCATTTCAAAATTTTGGACAATATGGGAATAGGCAAAGAACAAACCAGCTGGAATGTAGTGATGTAATGATAAAAATCATAAGGGTAAAGGTACTCTGAATAACTTGTGGAATAATATCATTATTATAATGACAATGACACAAAATTCTAGACAATATGAGGAAGGCCAAAGAATAGACCGGCTGAAATACAGCCGGTCTATTCTTTATCATAAAAACAATGAAAATTAAATAATTAGAATACTAGTCTGAATAACCAGGAGAATGACCAATGTGATGATTCATTTCAGAATTTTAGTCTAAGAAATGATTTTTGCAAGATTTTCCAAATTAATGTCTGTCATACAAAAAAAAAAAAAAAAACGTCCTAAAAATTCATGTTATTTTACTAGTTCCGGTGATACAAAGAGAAACAAGATTTTTTTTTTTTTTTTTTTAATCAAAATTTATTTTAGAATGTTCGAAAAAGAAGGAAAACTTTGTTAAAAAAATTAAAAACAACTTTGGTCTTTCCTCTTAATAACAAGACTCTCTACAATAAAATTTTGTTTTCAAGTTTGGCGTCTTTTTCATCATTCTATGCGCTTTTTTTTAACGACCTCATGGAGTTACCTAATTTTAGAGTAGACAATAGCCAAAAAATGCTTTATTTGAAAGATCATGATAGAATTAATTATTCTATAATCTGAACAAGCTGTGGTTGTAAATTTTAAAGAGTTTTCCCCTGTCAGAGAGGGTATGAAAGTTAGTTGTAAAAATTTTTTAATTTATAAATTTTAAAATAATAAACAAGAAAAATTTATTATTAAATGAATACTTTGATAAAAACAAAATCAAATTCAGCTGTTGCTGATCATTTTTTAATTTAAGAAGACTTAGTTGAAAAAACGTTTTGTTTTGTGAATAGAAAAAAATGCGACTTTTACAAATATCTGGTAGAAAAAGTAAATAATTATCTAAGGAGAAAAGTACGTCTTATGTAGTTAAAAATAAAAAAATAACAGGGAAATTAACTTTTAGGTTGTTAAAAAAAGAAAGTCTCTAAATTCAAAATTTAATTCTAAAAATTCTTAATGGTTGTAAAAATGCAAATAAAAGTCGTAGTAAAAAAAAGGAAAAAATTTACACTGTTTTCCTTAAAAAAATATTTTTGAAAATTCAATCAGTTATTAAAAAAAATCAAATGTTAATTCAATTAAAGTTTATTAACATTATGGAATAGGGAAAAATGAATTTTCTGATGTACTGGTGTTAAGTTAAAACAGTTTGTATTTATTTTTATTTCAATTAATTAAACAGTTTCTTTTGTTCATTTGACAATTTAATTGGCATGATGATGTCTGCCGTGATGCATTATTTTTCTTATCGACTTATAAGATAAACATTGTGATTAAAGTTCTACTTCAACTTCTGGTTTCCGATCAATCTTCTGGGGAACCATATAAAAATTTAAACCATTTTACAAAATTTACAGGGAAAGTTGAAATTAAGCTGCAACCCAGACAATACATTTCATTTGAGAGGGGGCTGGGGTTATATTACCTGGCATCCCCATAAGGGGTAGTCCTGAGGGGCTTTTAATAATTTTTCCATGGCATTATTACTGGCATTCTCTACTTTATTGACCTCGTGTCACATTTGATTGCGATATGAACGAACTGATGATAAAATACACATTTCTAAGGTAGTACCTCTTCAGTACACTAAAACATAGGAGTTGAATTTAGACTTCACCTTTTGAAATTTGAGGTGTGCCAAAAATGGTAGTGCTGAGGTAAGTGAGCAGTTTTTGTCTTTGGCCCAAAGGTACACATTATTAAGATTGCCACATTATCTTGCTCTCTACTAGTCCTAAGAAGCGTCAACAAAAAACATAGCCCCTCTAAAAACTAAAGTTAGTGTTCACAATCCAATCCAAAGTGGAAACTTAAAACAAAAATAAAATCGGTTAACATTGGATTTCCAACTCTGGCTGAAGCCATGAACCCACGTTTCCCTGCGATCTGTCCAGCTGCCAGAGAAGTCTTCTCTTGCATCATGGTTGTTGTTGAAAAAAATAGAACGTGTTGGTTACTTAATCTTTGCTCAAACACACTTTCTCTCCTCGGGCAATAAAAAGCTGTTTAATTCTACTTTTACTTTTAAATTAGATTTTTAAAAATATTATCGAATAATACAGTATTCTATTCAACTACAGAAACTTACACGCGTGATAAAAATGTTAAATTAAAAATTTTCTAAGCAGCCTTTTTTACTTTCAATTCATCTCATCCACAACTGGTGTCTTGCATTCTGCAACATGTTTTTAAAAGCCGTAAAAATATTATTTTCACTTTTTTGGGTGTGTCGGGGGATCATTAACAGTAGCGGACTTATGGTCATAGTGTTGAAACCCCGCTTCTCGTATGATCATAAAGTTAAGCAACATCAAGCTTGGTCAGTAGCTAGATGAGTGCTATGAGCGTGGGTGTGCGAGTTAGTGTAATGAATGAATAACGGTACGGAATTCTAAATCGGAGACCCGAGTTCAAATTTCAGTCGTGTTCATTCGGTTAAAATAAATTCACACGCGTAAAAATACTCTGGGTCTTGGGAAAGATGATGAATATCCACATCTTCTCCAATATTTTATTAGTAAGACTTGTATCAGTAATAAAAAAATTATCATCTCAAAAAAAATTCTTACAATCTAAAAATATTTTCCGGTTTTACTTTTAAAATGACAAACTGATAAAAAAAAAACACAGAAGAAAATTTAGTTTAACTTTTTAGAGATGTATGAGGGTCTGCTGGACTGTATTGCGAAAAAAAACTTTATTTTTAAAATTAATATTATTAATCTTTGTATATTTTTTAATAAAATTTTTTATGAAGAATAAACAAAAACAATTATTCAGCATTCGCAAATATTTTCAAACGAAAAAAGCGAAATTAAATTAGACAAAAAAAATTTAAATATAAGGAAACCGGTAAAAAAATCAATAAATTGAAAATTGTGCTGATTTTTTAAATTATTTTATCTCTTTTCTTTACTTTAAAATAAAATATTTCACATATAGTGATTTGGTTTCAGAAAACTTAAAAAAATAAAGTAATTTTGAAAATGTAAAGTTGTGTAAAGAAACTAGTTAAAAACACATTGATAAAAAAATGTTGAACATGTTTACAATGTAAAAGTTACAAGTTTAATTTTTAAAAAAAAATGTAAGATCTTAATTAATTTCATTTTACTTTAATAATCGCTTTAAATCTTAGCTTTTTGCTAATAAAAATTATAATGACTAATTTAGTTAGAAATAATCATTTTTGGCTTTACGTTAAATTAATTGAAAATCTTTGATTGATTGAGAAATCACAACTTAATAATTAAATTATTTTGTGTACAATACCATATCTATGTTGAAAATATGAAATATTTAACATTAATATTGAAGAAAAAATGTTACTAGTGTACCAAAGTTTGGTAACATTTATTTTAAATATTTTGTTTTCGTTGGTTGATCGTGTCATTTATGAAAAATGAATCATGCTTTTTTATTGACTCAACGTTAGAGCACATGACAATATTTTTTTTAAATAGCAACTTCCTTAGTCTATGTTTTTTCAAATCAAGCTAAACTTATTACAAATATATTTTGGTTATTCAGCAACTTTATTCTTTTAATTAAGTTTTCTATTTACTCACCTGAAGAGCTTGATAAAATGGATTGATATCCAACTCGTCAATATCAGTGGTCATCATTTTACGTAACTTTGACTAGACGTAACCTTTAATCTAGTTATTCTCGAACCCAAATTAGAATTGTCTTAACATTTTTAGAATTTCTTTCGTATTTATTTTTAATTTATATTAAACAATAACAATCAATTTCATAAATATAATGCGAATTATGTGTATAAATAATGATTTTGATTTATAAATATAATTTTTATTATATTATTTTCCACTATGTACTTTTTGTGTCAGAGAGTTTTGTAGCAACATGGCGGCCCCATACAGGTACTGATGATTGAGTCTCAAAATGTTTATAATTTTTAAGTGTTTTCACTGTTTATTGTGTTATTTTCTTCATGATCGTTTGATACGAATGATCAAACGTATAACTTGTTAAACTTTGTTTTCTTGTTCAATTTTTACCTGCAATCTTAATATCGATTGAAACTAAACTTTAATTGCTACGTACAGGTTAAATAAATGTCATTTTTTTCTCCATAAAAATGTCTTTAATGCAAATATTTCTAAAGTTTAATTAATATTGTAAAAAAAATATCATGTTTTCTACAAATTTTCATTGATCGGATATTTTTCTTTTGTTTGATCTTGCTGCGGTGATAAACGAATTTAGGAATTTCATTAAGTCTACTTTGCCTCCTCATTTCTTTTTCCCTTTTTCTTTTTTATATTTCCTTTGTTATTATTATTATTATCATTATACAAGTACTATTTTTTATTTTGGAAAATTTTCTCAATAGATTTTACCTTTTTAAACTCTAAAATAATTTGTAGAGATATTTATTATTCTGTTTTGAAGATAATATAAAAAGCTGCTTTTTTAAAGTTCCGAATTGAAATCGATTTATTGAACAGTAACACACACCAAGGTTCATATTGTTTAAAAATGAAAATAAGAAATGGATTTAAAAATAAAAACAAAGCAGATATAATTTTGTTATTCATTTGTAAAAATTAAAAAACGCGTAAGATCCAAGTTGGTAGTGAAATCGCGCGATTATGGCCATTTTTCCTTTTATTTTCTCTTTCTTCTTTTCAAGCATGACAGCCATAAATTTTATTTTGCTACATTATTACGATTTCAGTATATAAATGTTATGATTAAATTTTATTTAATGTTTGTGTTATAACCAAAGATATAATTATTCCTATCCTTAAACAATAGCTATTTTTATCTAAATAAGCCAAATCATTTAAATAAAAAATCGATCAAATGTGCGACATAAAAATTATATTTTCTTTATTATAGTTGCAAAATTTTGTTTGTTTTAAAATTTAAAAAATATCCAAATTTTAAGTTAATTTTTCTTGCTTGATGCATTATAAATTTGATGGGAAATTTATTTTCTTAAAATATTGGATGAAATATTTTAAAGCGATCAATGACTATCTAGGTCTTCTTATTTATTATTTTTCAATAATAGTAATACTGATTGTTTTATTTGGTAAAAAAAAAATTATCTTTTTTTTTAATTTCATTACAGAATTCATTCTTGCGTAATTTATTTAATCAAGCATTTGATTTAGGATCCAATAATATTTTTGTTTAAGTTTTTCGATCAAAAGTAGCTTAATTTCCACTTAAATGTAATATAATTAATTATGTATTATTAACTGACGCCCATGCAGGATTAACAAAAAAGTCATGTGTCGGTCAATGTTTATAATTTCGAAATGGTTGTTTCAAAAGTTGTCTTAATCTTCCCTATTGTTAAAATTGCTTTTGGAAACAAAATATACTGAAGAAAAACTGTATTCTAATTTTGTTAGTTTAGATTAAAAATATATCTTAATAATTCAGTTCAGTTCAGATCTTTACAAATCTCAGTGAATGAACTGGTCATCTTTCATTAAAAGACCCACATTTAAAATTCAGGATAATGATGTCTATTGTATTTATATCAGTAACTGTCATACTATATACTTTATATTTTCACTTATGATGAAAAGATATTTTGAATGAGAAATAAACTCTCTTCCTTGAGGACATTAACTTAAAATATGCGATATCAAAACTGATCTCCTCTTCATTTGTTTCATCAGCTCAAATTAGATTGAAAAACATTGAATTCATACATGATACCCACATTTGCCAAATTTAAAGTTGGTTCAACAATTCCAAGCTGTCTAAAACGTCTTGCTTGTTGCATTCATATTTTCTCTGATAATTTTTTTCAGTTGCATCATCTTTTTTTCTTTTTCTTTTTTTAATAAATTATTGTAATAATATTACTTCAGTTGCATCCAAATTAAAATATTTTAATTTAATAGTAGTAGCATTTGTAGCAACAAATATTAACTAACTTTTGTCACAACTGAATTACAGAACAGATCAAAGTGGTATCTTTTCAGATCATGTCTTATCAATGTTTATGTGAGAAAGAAACTGAGAAAATAAATGCCAAGCAAAATATTTATTTTGATTGTAATGAAACTTCAGCAAAACTATTAAACATAATTACTAATGTAGGTTGATTCATTTTCTAGCAATTTTTATTGTTTTCATAACACAAATATTACAAGAACTATAGAACGAATACAACTTATAAAATGCTTTAAAACTTGATCACTTAATATCCTTGTATCTAGACTAATTTAAGTTGATAAGATACTAAAGTGACCCCTCAAAACAGTCAAGACAGATTTCAACATCAAACACTTAATCATTCAGTGCAATTTGGGAATCCATTGGGTAGAGTGTATATGCAAATGATTAGATCATGTCAGATTATAAGCAAATGTTCAGAATTAAGGAAGTATATTCCTTCTTAATGGATTATCTGCAAGAATTTAAGTGACATAACAGATTTGTTGATAATTCATTTAAAAATTTCTTTATTCATATTAATGAACAATAATTTTATTAATAAAATAATTTCCTGTATCATCTTTCTTAGTTTCTTTAACTTTCCTTAAACTGATGATTTATAATGAAACATCTTCATCCACCTGCTTTAGATTGCTTTCGGTAGGGATGTTCACTTGACAAAACTTAGGAAAAAAATGAAATTCTAGGGAAGATCATGTTAAAATGATACAAATAATTACACACACTTGGTCTGCTTTATGCTAATAAGGCAGTATTCAGTAGGGTATTAGCAGTAATTTTAGATCTTTATAATTGCTTATGCTTTATTTCAATCTCTTAATTTATATAAAAACAAAATCCAACATGGAAAAGATTGATCCCACTTTTTTTTTTTTTTTTTTTTTTTTTTTTAGAAAAAATTGATTTCAATTTTTATACAAGTTTTCAGTTTGTTACAGGAAGATGTGCATAAAAAAATGTTTTTAAAAAAATGAAATTTGAATACTGCTATTTTTCGTCATTTCTGTTAATATTTAAGTTACTCTGGATGAGTTTTGCTGATATAGTAATTTATTCTTTGGTTAAAAGAAGTTGTAAATTCACTATAAATTGATAACTTTACCTTCTGCCCAAGGCTCATTTACTTATGGAGGTGGTGACACTTAGTGATTCTCTTTCAGGGAAGGTGATGTTTACTTTAGGACCCCCATAGCTGACCACACTTACTATCAATTCTTCCAGTTATAACAAAACAGTTTTTTAAAGTACAAGTATAGCATAAGCCTCTTTTTAAAGGATTATCTACAAGAATTTAAGTGACATAACAGATTTGTTGATAATTCATTTAGAAATTTCTTTATTCATATAAATGAACAATAATTTTATTAATAAAATAATTTCCTGTATCATCTTTCTTAGTTTCTTTAACTTTCCTTAAACTGATGATTTATAATGAAACATCTTCATCCACCTGCTTTAGATTGCTTTCGGTAGGGATGTTCACTTGACAAAACTTAGGAAAAAAAGATTTTCAAATGGCAACTCTAGGGAAAATCATGTTAAAATGATACAAATAATTCACATACATCTTAAATTATTTTAATTTCTTTTACAGTCATAATAATTAGTTTTGATAAAATTCAGGCTGTTTCAAGACTATAAAAAATTATTATTTTCAGTAAAATAAAATATAAATACTGTTCCTTAAACTGAAAACATTTACACTTTAATAAAGTTTGTTCATTCTGCTAACCAACACTGTTTAACAAAATTTTTAAAAATGTACTTTTTTAAACTCTGGATTGAGTAGAAAAAAATTTGTGCACTGCTATTCTGTATAATTTATCTTGATACCTTATACTGTTTTTTTTTTTAGGTGTAATGAATTCTAATTACAAGAAATTAACACATATGGATAATTTTCTGAAACTTTTTAATTGCCTCTATTCTACATATTACTTGTACAAGTATCTTCATTTTTATTGTTTTAGCCATAATATATTTATTGATATATTTGTCAGAATATTCTGCAAATGTATTTTGTATGCAGTGGTCTTTAGAAATCAGTTGTTAGAATGTAGTATTCTGGTTGAAGAAATTAGAAAATAAAAACTAGCTACCAAAGATGCGATTCAAAAGCCAAATAATTTATTGTAATCACAGCAATTAATAATTATTAAAATATATTTGAAATAATGAATTTTTTTTTATTTCAATTTTATTGGTATTGCTTTAACAATTTAATCTTGGTATAGAAAAAATGTATAATTCTTTTAAAATTATTTTTATGATTTATATTCTGTATATTAGAAACAACTTTAATATGGATATTTACATTGGCTAGTAATTCAAGATGAATGCCAGAGAAAATTGTTTAAAATTAAATAAATGTTTTCTGGCCCTAAATATCTTTTGGTTGTCTTGATTGCTATATTTCAGTTAATATACTCTCTAGTGTATTTTGTAATCTTCAAGGAATTTTGAATAGAAACTCCTTAATTTTGTTGACTTGTATGACCTGCTTCATCAAACAGAATTCAGATCGGTTGAAAATAAAAATATGAGAATATTGATTTAACTAATTCATGTAATAAAATAGTAACTACTTTCAATAATTCTATTGTAAATGTAACATTCATGGAAGTTATGTTTGTGAATCAATTAAGTTTATATTATATCTTGAATTTTATTATTTTTAAATACAAAAACAGGAAAAAGAAAATTGATCTGACCTAAAAAAAAAAAAAAATAAACTATCAATGTTATAAGAAAAATTGTATAAGTTTGTACAAGTAATCAATGTTTACTTTGTGATTATTATTTATTGAACTAATTTACTTGTGCTCTCAAAAAATAAAGGCATATTTGAGTAAATTTGCAATTGCACTCTGTTGCTCTGTGTTTATTTTAAATTTTTAATACTTCTTGAATACTAGATTTAAAGTAAAATTAAGTAGAAATGACAATTGTTCCTTTTCACATAATATTTCTGATGTAAACAAGTGATGATAAAACACATTTTCAATTTCTAACTTCAAAATAAAAAGAATCAAATTAATAAAAGAAAATTCTATGTCATCAGAATAGTCTTCTTTCTTTTCTTCCTTCCTTAAGTGCCATGTGGGATGAACACTAGGGAGATTATGTCTCTTTTTGATTCATCTTTAACTTGGCAGAAGAATTCTTGCAAAATACATAGAAATGGGTGAATCGTTTACTTTTCAATTTTAGCATGTTATAAAATAATATTTCTGCTACATCATGAGAAGAGTGCAATACAAAAATTTGTTAATCTTTTATATAGTGTGTACATTTTTATATTAAAGATGTTATACACAAATATAAATATAATCATCAGGTAGATGCTGAAAATTTCTTGTTTGGCCAAATTTTGAGAAGTAGATCACACCAAGAACATTTGAATTTCTCACCATCCCTGTGTATTGCATTATATTTACTTAATTTCAAAGTTCATAATTTCTGAGAGAACAATTTTTTTAGCATTTTCATTCATTTATTTACTGGTAGTTCAATATACTGGTAGCATATTATTTGCATAATCAGTAAATTACTTGTATTTTGATTGTATTAAACATGATAACAGTTCAATGAATGTTTCATCAGTTTTGTAAAGATAAATTAAAAAAATTTTTAAATCCTATTTTAGATATTGATTATTAGATTTAATCAATGTTGGTTGAAATTTATTTATAATGACAAAAAATGATTAGGGGATCATTTGTGGAAAATTTTATCTAGACATTTATAGAATCATTATTTGGCAACATCTACATGATACAAAAATGTTTTCTTATATAAGTAAGAATAAGCATAAAAAGTGAACTGGTCACACACACACACACACACACACTTTTTTGTCATATCCCAGGAAGCATAATAATATATACAATGTAACCCGGATATAATAGAGTTGTCGGGACCGAAGAAGTCTCTTATATCCGGGGGTTTCTCTTATATCCGGGTTTGGTCTATTTTGTTTAGGTAAGTATGGCTCTAATTTGGGACCAGAGAAAATCTCTCTTATATCCGGGTCACACTGTATCATGGAAAATGTAGGACAACAGAAATAATATACCAGGCTGCACAGGAAATGAATAAGGTACATCAATAAAAACTGAGCTGTTAAAGAAAAAAAAAATAGGTGTGAACAAGCATAGATATACTAGAGCAAATACTGATTATTTATCCAGATTTAATATCACAAATGATTTATTTTGACAGTTTAAATAATTTTGAAAAAGATACAGTATATCTACAAAAGGGGTTTATAATTGTTTATGAATTTTAACCTCAGAACCATTTTGATTAATCTTTCTCTTAAAAAGGCAAGTAGCAACCAGAAGAAAGTTCAAATAATGTGGTCTTGATTTGGAGATGTGATGAAATTGCGATATGACTGACCCATAGGATATATGTAATTGGAGGTTGCCAGTTATATCAAGTGTGTGTGTATGTATATATATATATATATATATATATATTCTCCTGTACTGTTTGTGGTCTTTTGTGCAATTCTTGAGCCGGTCTCAAAAGTCATGCCTGTCATAGGCATGCAGATAATTAGTTTGTAGTCGTTGGAACATCATACATTGAATTCCATGGGAGAGTCCATCATATATATAATATATATATAATCTATTTGTGCAAATACATACAAACTTCATTTCACTTTAGTATTAGTTATTAATTCAACTTTCTATAATTATTGTTTTGCATAGGTTAACATCTGGCACATTAAGTAGCATTACTGATAGTACACTAGAACAAAAAAAACAATGAATTAGGGAAAAGATAATCTAGGATTTTTGTTGAAGACAAAAATATATTTTTAAATTATCTGATAAACCAGTTTCTTAAACTTTCTCATATTACTTTTATTTGTAGATTATATTTTGTATTTTAATCATTACTTTACACTTGCTAAATTATTTTTATTAATATTTTTTTCTCTTTTACTAATGTTTTTTTTTATTTTTTATTTTTTTTTATTGCAGTTGAAAGTTAAACTGTATTTAGGTGCAGAGAAATGGCAACAAAAAGGCAAGCGACAGATGAGCCAGGAGGCTCAGACCCTCCAGACAAGAAACTACCTCGATTTGATCCTGCTCAGCTGGGGAACATATCATCTCTAGTGAGTTTTTGTTTTGATATCAATAGCATTAAGCTTCTTTCTTTTTCTGTTTACAATGATATTATATTGGGTTGGAACAAAAGTTTCAAAAACAAACTACCAATTTCTGCCAGGTCTGCAAAGAGATGTGGGGGTCTAGTGTTGTCCTGATAGATGACATTCTTCAGAATTGCCAGTTCTGAATACTTTCCAGAGTTTGCAGCCTTTAATTGGATACTTATCTGAAGTTGGTGTCTTATTTTACAGCAGGTATTTTTAATACACAGTTCCCTTCCAATCCCAATCTATACACAGATGCAAACTGGCTTTTGGAGTAGTTAATGGTAGCTCATTCCCTTTCACTCCACATTGTTGTAAAGAATTCATTTTTCATTGCCTGTGATTGTCTTTTTTTTTTTTTTTTTTTTTTTTTTAATAGTTTGTTACTTTTGAGCAAAGAATCACAGATGGAAATCTAGTCTGTTAATTTTTTTTTTCCTTTAAATCATGTGGCACCCAAATATCATAAGCATTTTGTGCATCCATGTGTTTTCAAATGCCTTACAATATTTATGAGATATGTGGAGTATATCTGTGATGTTCTGTGTTTTGTGACCTGGATTATTCTTCATTGGTGCTTCAATTTGCTCATCATCAATGACTGCAGCCCTGCTGAAATGTTTGCAGTCTTCCAGATCAAAATTTCCTTTTCTGAACCTAGCAAAGCATCTATGAATAGTACTCTCAGCTATAGTTTGATCTTCAAAAATGGTATATATCTTTTTCACTGTTTGTACAGCATTTTTCTTCCTTTATGGAAATAAAAGAGAATCAAATGATAAAAATGTATGTCATTTTCCTTCAATTTTCATATAAAATCATTTAAAATTCACAATCTACACATAAATGATATAGAAAAGCATGTTGAAGTGACATGTTTCACAAAATATGTATATGCCATAAATTTGTTCACAATATGTATATTGGAAAATGCTACAAACTTTTGTTCCAACTTAATATTATTAAATGAGAGACTATGATAGCTACTATTTAATCTGTAGATCCATTTTGATTCATCCTTTGATTTCAGATAACAGGATTAATGTAATACTTTATCTAGGGATTGCAGTCACTAAACTACAAACTCTATTCTTAGATTATATTCATGTCAAAAGAATGTGTCATTTTTCAAAAATATTTTTGAAACCTGATTCCTAACCAAATTTAATAGCCATTAACCAAGATCAGATTCCTCAGTTAAAAACCTGATTTTTTAATAAGGCATTACTATTCTAAAGTAGCTTTCTTGTTTCATGTTGCTACACAATATCTATTTCAGAATTATTTTTTATTGATATTATTTCAATTGATTACTACATTACAAGGAAATTCTTAACTCTATTATTTTCATGAAAAATAAGTTTTCTCATAGCTTTTAAAAGCTTAATCATTTATACATTTTAGCAATATTTCTAAGCATTCATCTAATTCATAATTCTTTCCCCATAATTTGTTTTTAGTAATATGAAAATATAAATATTTCAAATAAAAATTTATTGTTAGTCATTTTCATTTTTCATTATAAATTTTCTGCTTAAGTTATTATAACCAGAAAACTTCATTCATTATATATTTTCTTTATAATATAGTAATATTTTTTATAATGTACTAATATTTTCTTTATAATTTACTAATATTTTCTTCATAACATTAATATTAATATCTAAGCAATGAAATTTATAACATAGTAATCAGAATAATAAACAAAATGTAGAATTTTTTTAGTATATAACTTAGTGTTTTGATTTAAAAACTTACAAAATTAATGTTTTCTTTTCCATAAAATATTTTCATTTCCATATCATTTTATTTCAAATATAATTTCAATATATATTTTTAGGAAGAGCTCGATGTCAAAGTGCTGGCATTCCAGAATAAAAAGCTGTGTGAGAGAATCGATCAGCGACGTCTAGCTGAGGAAGAATTACAAAGACGTATAGAGCAGTTGGAGAACAGACAACGGCATGATGATGCCATGTTGGTGATAGTCAACCGCTACTGGAACCAGGTACCTTTTTATTTTCCTTTTTTTTTTTCTTTTTTTTCTTCCTTTCTTTGTAAATTAGTTTTGTTTTAAATACTCTCAATTACAAACTGAAGTTTATTGCTGTGTAAAAATATGTTCTTAGTACTTATCCTTGCTTCCATATAAGAAATTATGACATGACTTTCTTATAGTCTGAACATTCTTTTAAAAAAAAAAAAAAGTGCCTTTGGCACAACTTCATGCTGGAGGTTCAAGAAGAAGAGGAAATTTGTTCTACTTGAATTATTTTAGAGTAAAACTATTTCACAAAATACAGTATGTATCATATTTTATGAAAACGCTAAGAGGGATCATGTGGTCATGTCAAAATTTTATAGTAAAAGAATTATGAAGGAAATGAATTTAACAAACTATTTCATGTATAAGAAAATATATTGTTGATATAATCTTTATCATATACCTTCTATACATTATTCATTAAAATTGCAAAATATATTTCAGTCATTAGCTTCAATTAATTTATATAATAAAGGGTAAACATTAATCAGATACGTAAGATAAATAACAAGGGAATCAGGTGATATTGATTATGAAATTCAAAGGTTTTAAAATATCTAGAGATGTAAGAAATTAGATATCTAGTATTTGTTCTAAAAGTAGAAATTAATATAAATTATTTTTTATATTGAAATGGGTAGGAAATAGGATATTTCTGTTGTAAAATTACAAAATTGTGGCAAATGGGTAGGAAATAGTGTATATAATAATTTAAAGCATTTGCATGTTAACAAAATTAATTTAAAACAAAATTGTGTCTTTATTTTCTTTTAGTTTTTTTTCTAATAGAGAATTCTATTTTTTTTTCTTTCATTAGGCAATTTAATCAAAAGTCATTTTAATTAACCATTAATCATTATTTTTAATTAACTTTGATCACACCCAGTCACAGGACTGATGATGATGATATCTGTTCTTTTTTTTTTTTTTTTTTCATTGGTCCCTGAATTCTATCTTAAAATTGTGGCTATGTCTAAAGAATTTCATAAAAATATGTGTAACTCAAGAAAGAGGATGTTGACATTGTTATGGTGGAGAACTGAATCCAACTTCGTAATATCTCATTCTCTCTCTGTTTCTTCATTTTCATCACATTGGAAATTTCACATAACATTATTTTAATAAGTTGAAAATTTTATGTTATTACAGTCAGAGTACACTACATGAATCATTTCTATATTTAAAGAGAGAAAATCCACATGATTTCTTTCAGACATTCAAAATTTTTACAAATTTAAGAGAAAATGTCACTGTTGTTAAGCCAGTATCAAAAAGAACTATTAATTTTATAATTATATTTATGATTAAATATTGAGTGGGTTATCATAGTTACCTGCATTTACAAACATAAGTGGTCAGCTGTTTTAATCTGCAATAATCAAAGTGAAAAAGTTAAACCTTTGTATTGCATTCGTAAATTATCTTACATGCAAGACATTTCATAAGCTACTAAATGTTATTTATTGCAATTATTTAAATGTTGCTTTCTCTTACTAATATAATTTTATCTTTATATTTACTTATAAAATATAATGAATGCTTTGTATATTTCAGCTTGATGAAGATGTCAGAGTCCTTTTGCAAAGGTTTGATGCTGAAACAGCTGATGACTCAGAGAGTAAGATTTCCAATTAAGATTTTTAGTAACTATATCTACATGCAGAAAGAGAGACATGTTTTTATGTGTGTGCATACTTGTGTACACTCATTTGTATAAAAATGATAGAAATGTGTGTCAAATTTTTAAATATCAGTAATTGTAATTGATATTTTTAGTGTTCATATTAAGAAGAGCATATTTTATTATTGAGCAAAAGAGAAGCATGCTAACAAAGTGATGCTGGAGTGGAAATATGCAAATCCCAATATACCTGTCATGACTGTCCATCTAATAAGGGCACATGCATCCAAATGTGAACAATATCATGAATGGTTTTGGTAAAAGTAACATAGATTTGCTGGTTCAGCACAGTTATATCTTTAGGCTGGGAATATTTGTTTTATTCAGCCAAACATTTTCTGATCATGAAAGTATGACATTGGCTTTATAAACAGATGATTGGAAGTGGGCAAAATTATTATTATACATTTTCATAATTGATTGTTCATTGCAAATTCATGTTTCATTAATTTTAAATCCATTTTGGTAAAATTATAAACAAATTATAACCAAATAATAAAAGCAAAATATATTGAGAAAGACATTATAAAAACAACTTTATCAACAATATAGAAATAATTATTTGTGCTTGTTTAATAATAGATTACTTGTGGATTTACAACAATTCATCCTTTTTCTGCACATTTTAATTCTTGGCCCTATTTTAACTAAGTAAACAAGGATATAAATCATTTGTGCTTGCTTAATTGGGTGGGTAGTTATGTGTTTCCAAATAGTATCATTGGTGAGTGCTTGAGACAAGATTTAGATTGTTGTTTTTCATAACAGGCAAAGCCGTACTTGGAAGATAGTTACAGCTCTCTCCATTTCTACACATGTTTACTCTTACTAAAGATAAAATTCCTTTGACACTTTAAAATACTTTATGAATTGCTATTGTCTTTTTTCAATAATACTTTGCATATGTGTTTTTCTTTTTAAGTTTATCAGTGTGACTGATTGTTTAAATATTTGATCAAAATATTTTACAATGTTTAAATTGTAATTTTATAATCAGGTGAAAGCCCAGAAACTACAGCATTCCTCACACTTTTATCAACGTGGGACAAACAAGAAATTGAGCAAAAGTTGGGCCAACGTGTAGAATTTTCGAAACGTGCTATTGGGAAATTATTACAAGCATTTGATCGTCTCTTACAACGTAATGATCGGCTACAACAAGTTCTGAGAGATCAAATCCTTTCTTCTGAGTCAGAAAACATTAATGATGATAAGTCAGCAGCAACTAGCAATCAGAATGGCAGTGATGATATTAAAAAGGAAAAAACAGATGATGGTTGGTATTCTTTTATTATTTACTCTATCAGACTTTCTTGATTAAATCCATGTTTTCAAAATAAAATTGGTATTAACCAAGAAATGTTGTCAACATTTTCAGGATATGCCTATATTGATATAAATTATATATCATGAGTTACATCTTACAGTATCTTTATTAAAAATATTGATAATAATTTGTTTCGGTTGCAGGTATCAGGTTTAATATTGCAAACAAAGAGCAACAAAAATGTTTAATTATAAAGAAATTCAAAACATAGGCAATAGAAACGTATTTAATACAATATACAACATACTTCAGTAAATTATTTTATCATTTTACATGTTAATATGGCCTCCTTGACATTCTGTAACCTTCAATATTTCATTCATAGTTTTTTTATTCACTTTTCTACTATTTCAACAGGGGATTCTTGATATTCTATAACCATCATGAATTTTTCATTCATTGCTTTTATTAATGTTTCTACTATTTTGAAATGAGATTCATCACATTCTATAATCTTTATAAATCTTTCATTCATTGCTTTTGTTAATATTTTTACTATTTCCACATGAGATTCAATACATTTTATAAACTTCATCAATCTTTCATTCATGCTTTTGTTGACTTTTCTACTATTTTGACATTAGATTCTTCATGTTCTATAGCCTTCATCAATCTTTCATTCATTGCTTTTGTTAACATTTCTACCATTTCAACATGAGATTCTTGACATTCTATAACCTTTATCAATCTTTCGTTCATTTCTTTTGTTAACTTTTCCACGATTTTACCATGGGCTCCTTGACAT